>CM018685.1:37182992-37782992 GCA_009363875.1 Mikania micrantha
AATCTCTGAGGTAGATGGCGGTTGATAAAGGAATCATTGATCATAATTTCCAGTATGAATACTATGCCCAACCTGAAAAAGGGGTTTCCCTTCTTTTTTTCAGGATTCTGTGAGGAAGGTAATCAAAAAAGAAAGAAGAGGAGTTCTTCTTTCTTTTATCACTTAGGAGCCGTGTGAGATGAAAGTCTCATGCACGGTTTTGAATGAGAGAAAGAAGTGAGGAATCCTCTTTTCAACTCTAACTCTCCCACTCCAGTCGTTGCTTTTCTTTCTGTTACTTCGAAAGTAGTTGCTTCAGCTTCGGCCACTCGAATTTTCGATATATAAATAGGATGTGAAAGCTACTTAACTTATATTAGAGTTTGCTTCCTTTAGCTGACTGTGCTTACATGATGAAAGTAATTTGGCCTAGCTAGAGGATTTTCCATCGATTGTGACTCAAGAACGTAAGGAACTGATTACGACCTTTACCACAATGATGTTGTCCATAGATCAAATTATTTCGTGGATTGGATTTCACTTGACTGTCTACGGTTTCATTGCGTGTGCTCGGTGTCACACCCCAGGCCAGCGGGCTGGATCGAGTTTCCCGCCGGGCGGAAGGTTCCCGGGGCGCGATATCGTTTTGATAATCGAATTGATCAGATTGTTTACATAGCACATGAGATATAATTGAGAAATGCTAACATGACAATAATATAGAATTACAAAGTTAAATTACAATGTATCGTTCATAATTTAACCAAGTAAATCTATCCAAAAGAATCAATGTGTTTATATCTTGTAACTGTACAAGATCTACAAAAGATGATTCATTGTTTTGTCATTCCAAAATATGATCACACAAAATGTAGTTAGGTCTTCTATGAGTCTACTAGCTAGGTTCTTGATATTTGGTGACTAAACATGTTCATCACCTGAGAAAAACATGCATTTAAACAAAGTCAACACTAGGTTGATGAGCTCATAAGTTTGATATTTGAAAGCCTTGAAATGTTCACATACACAATCACAATGTCATACTTGTTTGTAAGTTGTTTGCTTCACCCGTTCACACCATCCTTTCCATAGTTATATTCACAAGTGATATCTCATCCTATTAGCTATGCTTATATATAGGGCATATGTAAGGGAACCAAGCCCTAGCCAACATCCCACCACATATCTAATAGAACTTAATGCCACTTGTCATACAACTATTGATATCCATTTCATTTCACCCGTCTGTCTGTGTTCATCACCCGTTGTATCATATGTAGAATAATATAATAAGAAGATTTTAGTTATCAAACGAAGTATTGATAAACCCTCAATGTGTTATGGAAATTAGATTAATTTAATCTGATCCTTGTTATTATTCTGTTCTTGAGGGGTTAACTGTTAATCACTGTTGATAATATAAGTGTTAGTTAACCATTTGATATTTGTTCTCAATTGTAGTGCATAGAGCCTAAAAGGAATCCATTGCAATCCTCACGTAATCAGATTACAATGCATCCGATTTATTTCTACCACCTTGTGTATCCGTAGGCCTCAACGAAATCTATTACCAGTAGTATGACATGAGAGAAGATCAATTTCTCAATCTACTAGCCAATAGGATCCCGCTGGATTGATTACAATATCACTGCAGATTAATATCACCATGTGTCGCTTCCCAGACCCTGACTTGGAGTCGCCCTGTCACCGGTCTTACGTTACCGGCCAATAAATCAATACGATCAACATACCAACCCTACAAGCTGGAGGTTTGTCAAACCTATGGTACCACTATGCTATCGTCGGTTTAGTCACGTCAAATTAACTGGTCAGCGAATTATAAGGGGCTTACAGTGATCAAACTTAAGTACATGGTACATGATTGAAATGATATAATGCAGACAGTTCAATAGTAATCAATTGTATTGCGTGTTCATCAGTGTTGTTTGTTCTCAATGTTGTATGTTCTCGTTGTTGTTAACAAAGTTAAATAAGATCTTGTCTTATTAAATTATGTTAATTGTTGTGTGAATGATGTTGTTATCATGAAGTTACATTATCATGATTATCATTCCTTGTTGTTCCATATAATCACCATGTTGTCACTAAGCTGTGGCAAGAACTAGTCTTACTACACTTAGTCGACTCAGGTGGTGGATGATTCTTGTTCCATGTTCTCTTGTAATATGTGTTGAGTTGTAAGCTAAGTGTTAT
Source organism: Mikania micrantha (assembly GCA_009363875.1). Lineage (NCBI taxonomy): Eukaryota > Viridiplantae > Streptophyta > Magnoliopsida > Asterales > Asteraceae > Mikania > Mikania micrantha. The sequence goes on from CM018685.1 coordinate 37,185,186, forward strand.
AAGAACTTGTCTTATTACACTTACTTAACTCTGGTGTTGAATGATATTATGAAGATATATTATCTTCACATCATTCATGTTTGTGTTGTTGTTGTCATCGTGTTCACCTGTGATAATCTGTTCTTGTAAGAATAATTAAGCGTTATAAGATATAATCTTATGACTATATTATTATGTTGTGTTGATTTATGAAGTTATATTATCATATTCATCTTTGTTATCCCTGTCATATCATGATCATACAAGCATGCATACAATAATAAATGATAATAAGTCAAGTAATATTATCTAAATCAAAGTATAAGCAATAGGTAAAGCATAAAACTTTTTTAAGTAAATAAAAGTTAAGCTTGTTTCTCAGCCCCGAGAGTTTAAAATCAGTTAAGATTAGAAAAGGGGCGTATGAACTCACCTTGTTGTTGTTGGGGGTTGACTTATTTTAAACGAGGAATGCACGCACTCTTTGTTGTTCTTGTTGTGCATTCACGATCCTGTATTGATTTCACGTTGTTTACAATTTGTAAGTATAAGTTGTTTCGTGCTTGAGCGTGTGTAGGTGTTAGCCCTAGAGTCGGCTAACACACGTAAGTCTCGGTCATCCTTCGGCCCTTGATTCAATGATTATAGAATATACTAACACTTAACTATTTTGAGCTAATATTGGTACGTAGTGTTACTTGTTTTATGTTTAACTCATCATGGTCCCATGATGAGTCGTATCCAATTTATTACCACCTTTGTAGTATCAATTAACCCAAGTCATAGATAGCGTTTAGGTTTATAGTTTAAGATTTGTCTTGTTATCTTGATCAAACTTGAATTGTATAAATACCCAATATTTATTGTCTCAATGTGTTAGGTTATATCATTAGTAATGTGGGCCGAATAATCCATGGGCCGTAGGAGACGGTGGGCCGAATCAGTGGCACTAGGCAAAACCACTAAGCCCCTTGGGCCACACCAAACCATTGGGCCGTATGAGCTGAGTGGGCCTACTGTTGGGCCGAACAGTAGGCTGTGTTTGGGCTGTATCACTAAATTTGAACCACATTGGGCCGAAGTGAATGAGTTGGGCCACATGAGTGCTGCTGGGCCAGGTAGTGTTATCCAGATCGAGTGACCAAAGCCCAACGAATGAGGGTGATTGGTTGGCCGAATGTGGTTGTGGTGGTTGGCGAATGAACATGGCTGGTCGAATGAAAGTGAGGCGAATGAGGGTTCCATAGGCTCCGAATGAGACCAGTCCAGACCGAGAGAATGAATGGTGCATGAGGCTTATTCGGCCAAGCCAACCAGTCATGCGGCCCAGGCCCATTCGGCTCTCCTTCGGCCGACTCCCTTCGCCGAGATGGGTGTGTGGGCCGGCCATGGGTGTTCGACCAAGCTCCCAAGCCAAGATCCAAGATGGTTTAGGTGTATCACATCGAGTTTCGAGTGGGTAGGGTTCGATCAGATGGGTTCTAAACCGGGTGAAGGTGGTGGTTCAAACAAAGGTTACGAAAACCCTAATTTTCGCAACTTTCACAGCCTCATACCTTTATTTTTAGTGGGTTTCTTCTCAGATCGGTTGTACTTTCGTGTGAGGGATGTTGAGAGCTTCGATTTGGTCCAAAGATGAGCTTATTTGGTGGAGTATTGAGTGAGTTATGGAGTTTTTAAGCTTGAAAATGGTGATGGGAGAAGAAATCCGGGATTAAGGTTTTGAGAGAGAGAAGAATAAGAGGGAAAATGAGGGAAATACCCTCATTTAGGGTATTTATACCCCAAGGGTGTTCGGGTTCGTTTTTGTTGCTCGGTTCGCGTTTTCGTTACGTTTCCGGAACGTAACGCGTAATTTTACGAATTTTAAATTTCAAATAGTTTCTTTATTTATTTTTGATGAGTTTAAAAATTGTAAAACATAATTTATTATTTTTCTTTAATTTATTATCGATCGTGTCGTTTTCGTTTTCGTTTCATCAGAACGCGTCACCTTCGTGCGTATTCGTTCGAATCGTCACCCGAACAAACACGACGATGGTTTTGCTTTCTGAATTTTGTTTTCTACTTTTCAGTCATTATTTCAGAACATTAAACTCACAGATATGTTTGTGTGAATCGTCACTCACTCAAACACACTGTCAGTTTATTATTCTGAAATAACACTGCATTTGTGTTTGAGTTGTATTTCCTCACTAACGGACTCTACTAAACTTCCTGTTTTCACATTGTTTTCTTACTGATTTGTCGGCCATCTGATTCATGTCATCTGTGGATATCAAATCACAACCGATATGTTCTTGTTATTTATTTGAACACGGTTGTTTCTCTGAATTCGTTGTATTAACTGTACTTACGTTTTCACCTAAATATATACAACTTATTGTTTTATCGTGAGTTGTTGTACTTACTATATTTAAGCTTTCACATAAATACGTACAACTGTTTACTGTATTCTGAATTCTGTTATCCCAAACACTGTACACACAATGTATTTACACACAGTAAACATGTGAAAGTACACATACCGTACGGACTTGCCGGACGATCTGGTACTGGATGTCACACTCGGGGTAGAAGTTTTGTATAAATGTATCACCATGCTATTAAGTATTTTGATTTAAGCTGTTTTCTTTCTAAGAGGTGGAATAGAATAACCCGGTTGAAGCGTAATGATCATACGTCTGTAATGCATTGTCTGTCCCATATATAGTGTAGTTGCATATTTGCATTCCCTAAGTTAATTTTTTTAGCCACGCACACATTGCCTTAGGTTAAACTAAAAAAAAAGACTATTTAGAAAACTAGTCAATTGTGGCCCTCCATGGATTCACCTATATAAGCTGCGGCTAAAGTTGCAAAAATAAGAGCTTGAATACCACTTGTAAATAATCCAAGGAACATGACGGGGATAGGAACCACTGAAGGTACTAAAGAAACAAGAACAACAACTACTAATTCATCGGCTAATATATTTCCGAAAAGTCGAAAACTAAGTGATAGGGGCTTTGTGAAATCTTCTAAGATGTTAATAGGTAAAAGAATTGGAGTTGGTTGAATATATTTCCCGAAATAACCTAATCCTTTTTTGGTAAGACCCGCATAGAAATATCCTGGAAGTGGGAGAATTGCTGAAACTACGTGAAACCCTGACAAGGGTTTATGTATATGTCCGAAAAAAGGAAAGAGAGGGATGGGGTTTCTCTCGCTTTTGGCATAGTGGCCCCCGGTAGAGGGCTCGCACGACGGGCTATTAGCTCAGTGGAAGAGCGCGCCCTTGATAATTGCGTCGTTGTGCCTGGGCTGTGAGGGCTCTCAGCCACATGGATAGTTCAATGTGTTCATCGGCACCTGACCTTGAGATGTGGATCATCCAAGGCACATTAGCATGGCGTACTCCTGTTCGAACTGGGGTTTGACACCAAACTTCTCCTCAGGAGGATAGATGGGCCGATTCAGGTGAGATTTAATGTAGATCCAACTTTCGATTCACTCGTGGGATCCGGACGGTCCGGGGGGACCACCGTGGCTCCTCTCTTCTTGAGAATCCATACATCCCTTATTAGTGTATGGACAGCTCGAGAGATAGAATTTTTGTCATGATTCGCGAACTAATGCAACGTCTAATTGGATTTCGTAATTGAAAATGTTAGGTGGAAATATCTATGTTAGGTTGAAATATCTATTGATATTGTTACAAAAAACATTTTATTCAAGGATTAAGTTATTATTCAACAAAGAAGAATTTAAATTATTAAAAGATAAGATGAATTCAGAAGCATTTTATTATATATAGCAGACATAATTCCAGTATCTAATGGGGAAGACCATCTAATTCTCCATAAAGGATTAATTGAAAGCCTCTAATTGTTTCTGCTAAACCAACATATTTTCCCGAAGAACCCGTAAATACTTCTGCTACGAAAAAAGGTTGTGATAAGAAACGCTCAATTTTTCGCGCTCTTGCTACGGTTAAACGATCTTCTTCGGATAATTCGTCTAATCCAAGAATAGCTATAATATCTTGAAGTTCTTTGTAACGTTGTAAAGTTTGCTTAACCTATTGTACAGTTTCATAATGTTCGTCACCAATGATCCGTGGTTGTAGCGATGATTTGAAGCACTTCTTTTTACTCTATTTCGGAAACCCAAGGACTCAATCGTATGGATTTGTAAAATACAGGATTTCAAATCCTAGCAGGAAAAGGAGGGAAACAGATACTCAATTTAAAAGTGAGGGGTTGTTTGGTAGGATCTGAATAGATCTGAATGGGTCTGAATCTGAACCATTCAGATTCAGATCGTTTGTTTGGGGCGTCTGAATGAAAAAAAACATCTGAATCATGGTCTGAATGGTTCAGACATGAAACCAAGTCTGAATGAGAAGGATTCCCGTTTGAATGAGAAGGATTACCTCACGACTGCCGACCTCAGCCAAGCACCTCGGCTTCCTCCCTCACGACCGTCGATCTCAGCCTCCTCCTCCTTCACGACCGCCGATCTCAGCCAAGCACAGTCGCCTTCCTCCTCCCTCACGACCGACCTGCTCTCCCCCGCCTGAACAAGGACCGTCGCTCACGTCTGATGACAACCGAAGCGACGACAGATTCAAAGTCACCACCGTCCGATCGTGGTCGCCATAGCACGTCTAATTCAAAGTCGCCACCTCCGGCACCCGTCGCGGTCGCCACCTCCGTCGCAGTCGTGGGATAGGCGGAAGACATGAACGGCTTTTGGGGGTTGGGGGTCGATTGGGCCTGTTTTTGTTTTTTTAGGGTTTTTTTCAAATAAATGATTATTTCATTCAGATTCTAAACCAAACAACACCACTTAATGGTTCAGACCCTCTTAATCATTCAGACATCTTAACCATTCAGCACTTAATGGTTCAGACTCAACCAAACGACCCCTGAGTAAACAAAATTCCATACTCGATCTCATAGATACATATAGAATTATGCGGAAAGCCGTATTCGATGAAAGTCGTATGTACGGATTGGAGGGAGATCTTTCATATCTTTCGAGATCCACCATACAATATGGGGTAAAAAAGCCAAAATAAGTGATTAGGTTTTTTATCTATGGGCCTAGCAAAATAAAAATTGGGATAGGATCTACCCCCCCTCAAAATCGGACGTGAAAGTTTCCTTTCATCCTGCTAAAGTAGGTCAAATAAAGAAAAAAGGAAAAAGAAAGGAGTTCTCGCTTTTAGATTCTAGAAAACTCCAAAAAGATCTACTCCTTACTCAAGTTTCTAGTGAAGATCAAGCAAAACTTCATCGATTCTGTCTTCCTTATTATTTTGATTTAGATTTTATGAATCCTTTGTTCAATTATGACATAAATGAAATGTGAAATTCTTGAGTAGTCTACTTCCTCTCGAATGATGAATCCCGTAATTCTTAGGCATACAGGCATTCCTCCCTCTTTTAGTGGAAGGGCGTGCTATTTGTTTACATCCATTAGTTTGTAAGGGCTTTGGCCGATTGATATTCCAATATGCTAGTTTCAACAACTTTCGTTCTTTACATTTCTTCCTAGCTGCTTGGCCTGTAGTAGGTATCTGGTTCACTGCTTTAGGTATCAGTACTATGGCTTTCAACCTAAATGGTTTCAATTTCAACCAATCGGTAGTTGATAGTCAAGGCCGTGTAATTAACACTTGGGCTGATATCATTAACCGTGCTAACCTTGGTATGGAAGTTATGCATGAACGTAATGCTCATAATTTCCCTCTAGACTTAGCTGCTATTGAAGCTCCATCTACAAATGTATAAGACTTTGGTCCGATTGTATAGGAGTTTTTGAACTAAAAAAGGAGCAATAGCTTCCCTCTTGTTTTATCAAGAAGGCGTTATTGCTCCTTTTTTTATTTAGTACTATTTGTCTTACATAGTTTCTTTAAAAATAACTTAAAAATAAAAAGGACTTTTTATAGTTTGGTTCGATTTAACAAGCCGAACTTGACTGCTGTTATGTTCACTATATTTTAATCAATACGATCTTATAGCTCTTTTTTTTTTAACGGCAAATAAGGGCTAAACAGAATGCTTCTTCATAGACAAAATGGATTTCTTAGACAACTACTCATGCGGTGCAATAACAGTCTGTTATCAACTCCTCGGTACGCAACGCCTAAGAGTTGGCAAGCGTTGAACCGAGCAATCCACATGCCTCTTAGGAGGAAACTTATTATGCGGTAAAATCCTCTACTTATCGTTTTGGTTAGAATTTGAACTCATGATCTCATATAACCTAAGACTTGTGAGAATTATGAAGTGTCAATTGTGCTATAAGCTTTTCATCATATGATCTTATAACTTATGTGCGCATTTAAAAAAAAATTAAGTTTTTAATATAATTTGGTATGTTGATAAAGGTCACATTTTAAATATACAATTTTTATTAAAATATTTTTTTGAAGTAAGTTCAGATTTTGATTATTTTACGTATCTTAAATCCAACTATTGTCCTTGTGAACAATATTTATCAGCTCGATATGACATAGCAATAATGCATAGAAACATTCAACAATAAGACTATTTTAACTTGGAAACTATTTTGTGTTGTTTTGAGACACATGAGACTCTATCCGCATGATGTAGGGATGTTACAAGATCACATTGCTCCTTTAGACATAGTGAAGGATATGATTCGTCACCAATCTAGGGTTGCTGATATCTCGAGTTATGCATTCCTGATGCCTTCAACCTTAACCTGACCAACATAATCTAACTGGTCTTGCTTTTTTTTATTGTGATTTTTTTTTTCATTTTTGAACATGTGAAAGCTTATTGTATAAAGTTATTATTTGTATATTTATTTGTTTCATTTATTCCTTGTGTGGTGATTGATTGTTCATTGATGTATATTAAAAAATAAAATAAATTAAACCAAAAACTGTAAATATACAAGGAAAATTTATAAAGTTAGTCATTTTGTCAAGTATAAATTAAAAACAAAATAAAGTTAAATTAAAAATATATAGGTAAGAATAAAATTTAATAAATAATAGGAGTTGTGTAGGTGTAAAACAACTCGTTTAAATATAAATTTATTGTAGCGACGATATCTGTGTAATAATTGCAATGATTATATCTTCAACAACTATATCTATATCAACTATGTGTAACTATAATATAGCCTTACGCTATGTGTTGTGGTACGTGACCCTGGCGTGATGCCTCTGGGTCACGCCCCGGTAGCGCCCCACCCCCATAACACAGGGGCGTGAGGGTGGCGTGATGGGCAATCTGGTGAGGCCCCTCACGGGGTGATGATCGTTGTGGGGAAGAAAAAATTAAAAAAAATCCAAAGAAATTCATGTGACCGTTTGAAAAGAAAAAAAAAAAACCTTTTTGACCATTGGTTTTAAAAAAAAAAAATTAAACCACTATAAATATACCACTCATCTTATTCCAACAATCAAATCCACACAATTCTCTCTAAAATAACCATTATTTTTCTATAAAATAACCCAATTTACAATAAAAAAAATGTATTGGGAGGAGGAAATTACGAAATCGTCATCATCCGATTCAGACGAAGGAGCGTTCATGTTTTTACGCAGCGTTCAAGCAACAGTATCATCCGTCGTAGCTGATATTGAAGAAAACTCTACACAAATGTTACAAAGAAAAAAAATAAACCGTAATCGTAAAGGTGGTAACAAACGTCTCGTTGAAGATTATTTTAGTGAAAATCCAACTTACGACGAAAAACATTTCAAACGTCGTTTTCAACAAAGGTCGGATGCGAAGGGTGAAAGAGGTTTCACAGCATTGCAAAAGTGTACAAGTGTTATTTGTCACACCCCCACCTCTCGTCACCTAGTGATGATGTCACTGAAACGGTTGCGGAAGCATAGTGGTGATGTCTCAGAGATGAAGGGTGACTTACTTGATCCGATATCACAAGCACACAGATTAATTTAAAAGAGATATATTACAAGGATGTCGCGATCACAATCAACATTACATTACATAATCTAAATTTATTACATTTATTTAATTACAAGTGCTTAAAGTGCTGTCTCATCGGTTGGTCACTGTCCTCCTGCAAAAAAAGATTTAAATTTGAAACGTCAGCACAAAGCTGGTGAGATCATACAGTTCAAGTTCCACAATATGATATGTAATTATAAGTTCTCAAAATGTTCAGTTCCAGATAACCATGGGACCCGTATCTAGTTCAATTCTGACGATATTGTTCTACAAGATACTACCCGTCGGTAACATCTTAATGCCTCATTATCTTAATGTCTATCACAACATTAAGAAGTTCTGAAAACAGGAAACAAACATTCACACATGGGGAGTTGCAGCTCCCAGCAAATGGGTGCTTAGCCGATAGTACTATCAATGTTTCCCCGTTCGGCCCCACATGGGTTCACTAGATACAGTTCAAAAATGAGGACTTTTAAGTTCTGTGATAGTGTTCTGTTCTCAGGCAAAATCCCATGAAATCCACAAGTTCTCAACAATCACATGAAATCACTCAGATAACAGTGATACATATCATATAGTTCCAAAAAGTTCAATAGTGTTCCCCGATGTTTATAAAAGATTAAAAATAAAAGGGGTTGTACGAAACTCACCTGATAATATAGAGGTAGCAGAATATCTCAAAACTGATAATATAGAGGTGATTCTGCATTTATTCATGATTAATGAGTTATTTATGGTTTCAACTTACTGATTAGACCTTTTTGAACGTTCAATGTCAAAGACATTGCTTTGCAAGTCTTCAAATCGATATTAAGTATTTAATTAGTTATTTTATTATCATATCACACAATCTTACTATTATAATAAACAAAAATCATTTTTGACACCTGTCATGGTTTTAAACCAATATTGCCACATGTCTTCATTTTATCATCTAACTCAATCATCTTTCATATTAAATAACTAAAATATTAATGATAATATTTACTTTTTTAATATTAAAAATGGTTTTTAAATAAATTGAAAATCAATTTAAAAAAACACATTAAAAAAGTTTCTAAAGTATTAAATTTTTTTCTAAAAATAAAAGATTTTTAAAGACAAGAAATATATGTTACATCGGTATTTATAATTTTTTTTCTACAAATTAAGTTATCTAAAAAAATATTTTAAAAAAAAATGAAATAAACTATAAAACAGAGATTTTAAACAACATGATTTTTATAAAAAAAATAACATTTTTAACACGAAATGCTTTAAAAAATAATTACTTTAAAAACTAAAAGTTATAAAAATGATAGGAAAAATTGCAGTTTGGGACATTTTGTTTAATGATATTTTTAAATTAGCCAATTAGGTCACTTAACTTTAATAATTAAAAAATGAGTACCTTACCTTTTTGATTTTGAAACTGATAGCTTTTAACTTTAATTAGTTTAAAATTTTCAGCTTTTACAATTTAAGGAAGTTGAATATCAATTCTTTAATTATTAAATTTTTTAATTGATATTTTAATCATTTAATATATTTAATAATACTTAATTTATTCATTTCATTTTAAAACACTGTTTTATAATTAATTTTTACAATAGTTATTGTATATTAAACCCCGTGTAATACACGGGGTAATAATCTAGTTTATGATAATGTAGGAACCTACATTGCATTAGATTCCCAATATAAGGTTGATGACACTCTTGATAAATCTGAATAATTTAGGATTAACCAATAGTTAATGTTGTTGATTATGATACTATAACAATTTCTAGATAGTTTAATGGCTTAGGAATGATCAATCCTTGTTATAGATTACCCAAATATCATGAAACATCACAATGTAGCATTCAATTAGGTGTAATAACCAGATTTAACATACTAATCTGACTGTTATCATAAACATCAGCTAATCGTTCCAATGAGTATGTTAATGATTGTGATTAGTTTGAAACACTTGGATTTAACCTTGCATTTCAAGGATTAATCCAACTAATCACCTACATTGTCATAATCAAATGGTTTAAACCATTATAATCATGGGTATGATTTCATGCAAACCGGACATTACAACGGATCAAAACAAGGATTTAACCGTTAAAACATCGTGTTCTTTGTTTATAATCAATCCTAGCCATCATCTAGGCAATAATCAACAATCCTAACTATGTCATTACGTTCAAAATTAAGATCTAATCAATCAAAATCAAACTAGATGGTTAAAACGAATCATTACCAAATCTGACGGATATCTGCGGTTAAAACAACGATCAGAGCTTGTAGAGATGATCCCGGGTGCGATCTATGGCTTCTGATGGCTTTAGAATGGTGATTTGATGATGGTTTGGTCGAGTTTTCGTCTGATGGGTCGAGTTTATGCGAGAGGAAGAAGAATAAAATCTTCTGCATGAAAATCTGATGAAGTAGATCAGATTATTCCACCGCCACACTCGTCGCGTACCGCGGCGGGAAGCCAATAGGGCTTCGCGTACCGCGAAGATTTCCGGAGGAATCTAAGATATTTTGCATGCATCGCGTACCGCGGAGGACTCTCAAGCCCACCTCCATCGCGTACCGCGATGAGTCCAGTCGTCCAACACTTAGAAATTTTTCTTCATTTTTCGATTTCGGGCAATCCAGGACTCCGTTTTGCACACGGTTTTCGCCCACGTTCCTCATTTCTCGCATACTATCGATCTGTAACAATTACAATCATTAAATCAACGTGGATTTCTAGAACGATCAAATGTGCTCACATCATTAATGACGTAATTCTCGTATGCAACTGTCACACTATTTGACAGTTGGCCTACGGCATATGCAGCGATTCCTGGGACGAATATTTACGGATGTCGGATAAAATTTCACGAGATAGTCTTTACAACTTTTGTAAATGTGTTATCGCATTATACGGCTCGCGATATTTGAGAAAACCAACATGGAGTGACATTCAACAAATCTATGCAGTGCATGATGATGTCCACGGGTTTCCCGGCATGCTTGGAAGCATCGATTGCACACACTGGGAATGACAAAATTGCCCAACCGCTTGGCGAGGTTCTCATCAACGAGGCGATCACCCCCATCCTACAATTTAGTTGAACATGTCTGGAAAAATCGAATAGAAAATTTGTAGTTTTTTTAAAAGTTTTTAAATTTATTTTAATGTTTTTTTATTTAATTTTGTAATTTAATTTTTTTTATCATGTAATTTTTATTTTATTTTAATTTGTAATATTAATATTTTTAATTATATTATGTGTTTTTTTAATTTAATTTATAATTGAAAAAATAAAAATCAAATAATAAAATATTGAAAATGTGGTGATGACGTGGAGTGATGAGAAAGTGATGGGGAAGTGATGGATAACATAGGAAAAGATGATGTGGAGTGATAAGGAGGTGATTGTGTTGGTTGATTATATGGCGCCCACGTGACGCTTACGTGGAATGATGGTGGTCATACCACAACACATAGCCTTATAAAGACCTAGATTTGTAATTAATTTTTCAATCTTATAATTAAAATTATATGTCGAACAAATAATACAATATCTTTTTTGTTTCAAAACCATCAAAGATGTAACAAAAACACTTGTTGTTTTGAACTTGTTCAACTTTCAGGTCCTAAAACCCTACTGTTGTAGTACATGTTCATCTTTTGGAAGACGAGAATATATGAGATAATGATGTATTATGAAGCAAGACCTATATGACTCGTATAAAGTTATACAAGCCGTATGGGTATGCCGTCAAACAATTTCTAACGTCATAGCACTATACAAGTCATATAGATGCTAGATGTATTTGAAGATCTGTCACGAATGTCCAAAGAACAAGACCACTTAAAATGTATTATACCCAGCAAAGTTTTAATTGTTCGACAATTTGATGCGTTTGTGTGGCTATTATTTAAAAATTTAACTTAATAAAAGAGTCGCTTGATGCTTAACCATCTAACCTATGGTTGAGCAAAAAAAAACTCATTTTGGTATTTGTTTTAAGTTCAAAATAAGTAAAACAAGATGCAAAATTAAGAAGCAATTATATAAAGTACGGATAATATTAATAAAATGTCTTAATTACGATCATAATTTAAATAAATAAATTTTTGTAACCGACTCCATTAAATATTTTTTAATAAAATACACCGTAAATATTTACGGTTTTTCTCTTTTATTACCAAAAATATATGCTATATAGTAAAATAATTTGGCGGGCAATCAGAATTCATTTCAAATCGCAGATTTAAAACCCTAGCAACCTCAACTTCCCCAATTTTATCATCTCATACTCTCTCTCTACTTTCTCTCTCTACAGGTTATTTTCTTCCTCGTCGATTTTTGTTGAATTTTATATATGCTGGATGATTTTTGATTAATTCATTACTTTGAGGTAAATCGATTACTTGATATCCATCTCTGTCATACATACGCATACTTTGATTCCTGTTTTTCTGTTTGAATCGAATTTTAGCTGCTTTAATCTGTTTAAAAAGTTTCGTTCGGTGATTCGTTTACCGGATTACGGTGTTAGATGATGTTATGATCCATTATTTGTGCTTGTTTTGCTTTTAATTTTAGGTTTTTCCATTGTTGGTTGTTGATGCAGGCAATTTGACTAGCAGAGAGAGAGAGAGAGGATGAACTGATGAAGGCCAATTATGATTTCTGATGGTAAGAATTTTAAGTATTAGCAGAAAGTAGGCTTAAAGATTAATTTTTTTATTGATATCTACTGTGATTACACTGGTTTAATTACACTGGATGTGGCCTTTGGTTCTGAGATTATTTTGGATTCGAGCATCTGTAGAGGAAACAAAGAGCAAGTAGAATGGGAAAAGTGTCCCCTAAAGAGAAAATGTCAAATACTTCAAAGAAGAAGAAGCGCGTCCATAGTTCCAACAAGTATTTGAAGCCTGGTGCTCTTGCTCAGCTTCGTAACAACAAGGTGTCAGCATCAAAGTTGTGTACAGATATTGGGAAGAAGGTTGATGCTATGGATACAGAGAATACTCTGGGTATTCCTCTTTTTCCAAAAGAATGTGCTAGTGACATCCCTGTAATTTTATCACCTCAAAATCTCAGATATAGTCTTGTGGCTGGATTGCTTGATGTGCGTAAGGAGAATAATTTACAGAGAACCCCTAAGACACCACGTGATCCAGTTCTTGAATTTGATGACTTGGATCATGAGTCCAGGCTTGAATCTCTTCCAATGGAGCTCCTGGTAATCCACGCTTCCTCTATTTTTTATATTGAACAATTAATTTGTATAAGGTAGTTTTTTATCTGATGGGCAGTTATCATCTAACGGGCATTCACAGCACAGTTTTTTTTTTTTTACAGCCCTCTCTTACATCTTGCAAGAATTGTTTTAATATGTCCAAAAAATGCTTTAAGATAGACAAATGGGGAGACCGTTGTATAAAGTTATGCGATAAACTTGATTTCATGTATTGAGCTAGCATATCATAAGTAAAATGTCCTGGTGATGGGTTCATCCTTTTTTATTGCCATTATTTTTGATCTGAGATTTTGTTAAGAGTGGTTAAATTCGAGGTTAACCAACAGCATAAGTCGAATTAAATAATTTTGTAGCCATATAAAATCAAATCAATGCAAACTGATTAAAGCACACATTTGCAGCTGGCAATGAAAATCTATAGCCCTGATCAAAAGTAGCTCAAAAAGCGATGGTTTGTTTAGGGGAAACTCAAACTTTCTTTGAAAGTTTGGCAATGAGCAAGAAAAGAAAAACATCAATTATAAACATCGGGTGACAATATAAATCTGTTTGTTGGTGCATAAATAATATATATGATTTTAGCCAAAGCAAATATTGGCAAAAAATCAATTTGCTCACCTAGTCGTCTGCTTTTTTATGTCTATGCTATTAAACATGATCACCATTTAAAATATATGACCCAATTTTCTGAAACTTCTGATTCAAGGTCAAGATACTTTGCCACCTACACCATGACCAAATGAGGGCTGTTTTCCATGTTTCTGAGAGAGTCAGAAAAGCTGTAAGTTCTATTTTGTATTTTTGTTTTTCTACATATCACTATGATCTGACAGTTTCAAAAATGCAAAATTCAATAAAATGGTCTACATATTCATTCTTTAAGGTTGTGATAGCTCGCCAGTTCTATTTTAACTACACAACACCAGATAGGACTCGACAAGAAGCGTTGTGCACAGCAACACCACTACCTACCGAACACTGGCCTTTTGTGAGGTTAGCATCTAAAAATCATGTCGTTTTAAAAACCTATCTTTTTTTTTTTCCTTCAATGATCTAATGACATAATTTTCAATCTTAAATAGTAAAATCAATGATTTTAAACTACCCACAACTCCAAAAGCACCTAGGCATGAGACTGGCCCTCCATCCCGCCTAAACTTAACTGAAATGCGCCAGATAGCAGCAGTTTTGTTTCAAGAATCAGCATTTCCTCCAAGCTACATTGTCCCGTCTTTAATACCAAAACCAATATGCAAATCGTTTGCTTCCAACCGAATGTTGTTCTATGATGAAGAGTTTGAGCTTTGCCAGGCTGTTGCTCAGAATAAACTTCGTTAGCGGTTAGTTGTTAGTAATCTCAGTCCTGTACAGTGGTAAACACCTCTCTCTATGGTTTCATGGTTCTTAGGTAATGAGTCAGTCATCAGCTTGATGATGGGTGGTAGAATACTATTGTTGATATTCAAATAATATGTTGAATGTTATGTTTTGTACATATTTTGAGAACAATTTCATTTAGTAGTCGGGTTGTCTTTTTGCTTATTAGTAACAATACTATAGGCTGGTGTTTTTTTTTTTTAAATTTTTTTTAAAGATGCTATCGTTTTTTTATGCTTTGTGATCTGATCGTCTTTCATAACTTTCTAGTTGTTAGACACAAGTATAAACCTACGTGTAAAACATTGTGATTCTCGGTCTTCTTGTATTATTTATGATTTAGTTTTTTTTATGAACAACAATGAACCAGGAGTGTTTTAGGATCTTTTTCATTAGCATTTTTAGACAACGTATTTGGTCTTTTAGGGAGGTTTCCTACTTCTCATAGGGAAACTCACTTCTTCGGTAATGCCTATTGAAAAAACTTTCCGCTTATCCAGGAGCAAATTGTTTCCAGAAAAATTCGAACTTAAGACCTCTTATAACAGAATCTATGCATTAAACATTTTAAAAGTTGAATTTTTTGAGATGACTTGCACGTAAATTGTGCGTCTTGAAAAGGTGTTTTAGGATATGAACTAAAAGAAATTTGTTTAAAATAATGTTTTAGGCGGGCTTTTGAGACGAGGTCATAATTTTAGACTTGAGAATAATAACCTATGTTTGTATAATTCTAAATTTTTTAATAATCATAATAATAGTAATAGTAAGATTATGTGTAATTCTTACTTTCTCTTCATTCTACGTAAATGTCACATATACAAATTACTTTTTTTTTACATAAGCACATGGGCGAAGGATACATAGGACTAGAAAAGGCCACCACCCTTCCTGTTTTTCGCTTCATAGTGTAATTTTATGCGTTTTTTGTTCGAAAATTTAATTCTTGTTAGAGTTCGCCCTCTAGTCTTGGCTCCTTGTATATTGAACCAAGCTTCGCCCATAGATAGGCAAGTGTAACTATTGCCTTCTCCTTACTCTATCACCCCCTTATTCTTATTTTCCCTTCCTTTTTCTCTCACGTACTTGACCGGGTTCATGTTTCACACTTTGGCTGTTGTGATGGGAGGGGTGTGAGACCTTGTCACCGGGTGCTCATTTGTTGTCTTATAAAGGTGCTGAATATAGTGCAGCGTTGTAAAAATCGCTAGGCGTTAGTCGGACGGTGAGCTAGGGACTAGCGATTAATCGGGATTAATCAGGATTAGAATTTTATATGTATTTTTTCAAAATTATATACATATATACAAAATTTTATACATAAAATTTCAAATATTTAAAGATTTTAACCTTTTAATTGTTAATTTATATGCTAATTAATATCTATTTTATTTATTTTTATCTTTTAAAAAGCCCATTTGTTAAAATCCAATCCATATGATAAAACTCTTCATATGTTAAAATCCAATCCATATGTTAAAAGCCTAGTAAGAATGCAAAGTAGAAAACCTAAGAACGGCGAAAGAAATGGACGAAGACTCAGACTCAGACTCGAAGTTCAATCGGAAGTCAGATTTCAAAATGGGTGAGGTTCAATCGGAAGTCAGAAGAGGGAATCGGAAGAGCGAAGCTCAATCGCCGATTGCTTTTCTATTGCAATCGCAAATCGCCTCTTCATGTTCGATCAGGTACGCGAATCATCTTCATCTTCCATGAATTTCTTCAATCAGGATCTCGCGAATTTCTTCAATCAGGTACGCGAATCATCATAAATCACGACGAATTAGACCTAATTTTGACCGACTAGAGCCGATTTTGACCGACTAGGACCGACTACCGATTAATGGAGCGACTAGGCTAAAATTAATCGACTAAGGGCGATTACCGATTAATCCCAATTAATCGGCCGCCTAATCGCGATTTTTACAACACTGATATGGTGACAACCATTAACAAAGGGCAGGTATACAAACATCATCATTTTTGAAAAATATCAACTGTTATTCTTCGACCCATATTTGATCTAGTGTGCCCCTCTCTAAAAGGATCATGGAATGCTAATTTGATAGGGGTGAAAACGGTTAGTGATCGATTCCTTTTAAGCTCGAACTCGGGTTAATGTTTAAACTCATTTAATAAATAAGCTTGAACTTTAAATACAAAGCTCTAAACAAGCTTAGCTCAAGCTCCTTTTAAAAAATCGATTTAAAATAATTCTAAGGTTGCACGATTTAAAATTCAAAGACTAATAAAAAAAATCGACTGATAAATAAATTTAAATGAAATGGTAGTTCATTGATGAGCCAAGCATGAAGAAAGTGATGTGGAGCTTGTGATGTGTGGCTCACAAGTTTACTTAAATGCATGGTTAAATTTATCATAACTAACACTCATCAGTTTCCCACCTCTTTGGAAAGGAAGATATCCATCATTTAATGGATATGTTCTTAACATAATTTATATATTATTTTATAAAATAAATTAATACCTTTTTAAAACAAGTTTTGAAAATATCGTAATGGTTTTGAGCAGTATAACCTTGGGTTCTGTATCCCTCCAAATTTATAAAATTAAAAAAACAAACTCTATTTTAAAAACTTATTTCTGAAAAGTAATATACTTTTCTTAAAAAGCACTGTGTATATATATCTTGAAAATAAATATGTGGTCTACATTAAACCTGAATAAAAAATTAGGTTTTGAATAAACAAATCATTTTTAATGTGGGTTAATGTGTACTATATATTTATTTTCAAGATTCCAAATCAATGACTCACATAGGGTTTAAGGGTTTTTTCTCTAAGATTGGGTTTTCATTGAATTCAATTCCTATATATATATATATATATTATATAACAAGGTTAAATCATGTGTATTACACGGGTTGAATAAATTAAATGTTATATACTTTATAATAAAAAATAACGTTTATAAAAACTTGTATATTGCATTAGTTTAATAAACATGTGTATTACTTAAATTGAATAAAATAAAATATAATTTGTTAACACTTACAGTAGATAAGATGCATTATTAAAAATATGATGATTTTAAATTTGGTTAAGTTAACTTTTAAAATATATTTTTTTTTAATTGTGTAGTAACATTTCTATGTAATTGATAAATATTAAGTTTATTAAAATATAACTATCTTTTAAATATTTATTATCATATTTAAATTAAATTGAATTACATTAAATATTAGAACATATGAAAAATTAAGAATTAAAACCTAGATTTTTTAAGAAAATCTTCTACTCTTAATAAAAGAGTAACTCAAATGCCACATGATACTAAAACTAGGATGTCCACCTCATTAAGAGGACACATGTCACTCTAACAATTATGATATGTAATGTCATTTTACACATGTCAACACCACACACATCCACATAATTGATTTATTATATAATCAATTTAAAACTTTCCTAAACAAAAGAAAATGGTGAACGTCACCATTAGGCGCCTCTCACCGACCGGTCCCACGGCCAACATGAGGGAGAGGGAGGTAAATCGCGTGTCCCAGAGAAAATTGGGTGATGCCGGGCTTTGAAACCTAGACCTCCATTACGGATTCCCACCCCTTACCACTATGCTACCATCGCGGGGACTTCCTAAACAAATTATCCGTTACATAATTTTTTGAATTATATGCATTAAATGCAACTTTATTTACTTTTTAAATTGCAATTATAACCAAAAACAAATTATCCGTTACTTTAATACTCTATGTTTATTTTTTATTATAAAAATATATTATAATACCGTCAGATTAATAAAATATTTGTTAATTAAAAAAATGTTAATAAAATGTAACATATTTGCTATTTTGATGCACACATTTATTCTAATATGAACTAAATAAATGTCTTATACTTTTAAATATTTTGCTTATTTTTATCCTAATTTATTGATTATTGATAATTGATTGTTCATAATATAACTACCTCAAAACTTTCCTAATTGAATTTTAAAAATTTACAACATATTGAAACATTGTACATTCTTCTTAATCTTACTTCATTCTATTCTCTTCTTGATAGTCCTTGCCTCCGCCATGTCTCGTAATAACATAGCAAGATAGGTCGAGGTTTCACGTGTCCCGACCTCCGGTCAGTATTGTGCCACGTGGGGTTCGTCACACCCAAATAGATCTATTCAAACTCACCTCGTTGTTTGTACATTAACGGTAAGACTTTGTGAGGGCTTGTTACGATTACAACACTTAATGTTTGTCTAATAAACCAGCATACACAAATAATGTTTGTACAGTAACAGTGTTTGACTCAATTCAACAAGTATTCACCCTCTATTGAAAAGCTTGTAAAAGAGTAAAGAGGGGCAGTAAACCCACCTTAGTGAAGATCGGAAAACAAATGCGTAAGCTCCAGTGTAGAAAGTGTGTCGGTCACCGGCTACCTATATCGTATACCATATGTGAGTTCGTGTAAGTGACCGTGTTTCGTGTTCGTGCTCGTGTTTGTGCTCAACAACCCTCGGTTGTTATGTTTGTTCGTATCGGTCCACATTGACCGTGTTTGCTCATGTTGGTCCACATTGACCGTGTCAAGTCAACGACCCGTTGGCGAACCATGTGTCGATTGTGATTTGTGTAACATTCGTGCTCGTGCTCGTCGTGTGCAAAACGCGCAAGTCGCGTCCATGGACAACTTACTATATATAGTAAGTTTCCATGTATGACAAGTTTCACAACACATATCGTTTTTAAAGTTCTAGCATGCTCGTTAATCCTACGTGATCATGTTAACACATAGCACATTGTCATGAGTGTCAAATAAACATATAAGTCGTCTCCACATATAAAAGTTTCCTAAAAAGGAAAGTTTCCATATCTAGCATGAATATTATCGGAAACCATCTAACTTAGCATGCAATCATCATATCGAATCATATTACATCATTTAGCAAGCATATAACATTCATAGCATTCATAAATCGATATTTCGCAAACTAAAGTTACTTTAAATAGTAACTATGACAATTTTCATTCAATGATCATCCTAAGCATTCCTATTCCATTTTCATGTCAAATAGTATCATATAATATCATTTAACGTCATCTAGACATGCTTATCTAGTCAAAATCCTCATCTACCAAAAATCAGGTCACAAAAGTTACTATATTTAGTAACTAAGCCAAATATGACCACAATCAAGTCCCAAATCACTTTCCTTAGCATTTTATCATCACATAATCATTCTAATATCAAATCCATACACATGCATGTTCATAATCTCATCCATTTCATCATCTTGTAACTAAAAAGTTATTAATAATAGTAAGTTTCATCAAAGATCCATTTTTAACTATTTTAACCATAAAAATCATGTAACACACTTCTAATATCATCAATAAATACATTTGAATATCCAAAATCATTCAACAAGTCGTGGATCATACATGCATGGCACTATTTCATTCATTCATGACCAAATCATGCACTTTACCCATACACATCACCATGGATTGTCATAAATCTTCAAAATAGCATTATAGATCATCAATAACAGTAGATTTAACAATAAACCCAGATTCAAAATTCAAGAAATTCATGCATGTGTGATTAAAGGTGGTTTTAAGCTACAAGAGTGATAGAACTACCTTCTAATGCTCCCAAATCCCTGAGATGATGCACCAAACAGCTTCTAGGCTTCCTGGATCGTGAGATTTTGAAGCAACGAGATGGTGTTGGTGGTGGTTTGAGCTCTAACTCTTCTCTTAAGCCTCCAAAGCTTCAAGGTGGGTTCTAATGGCTTCCAAAGTGTTTTAGGAAGTGTAGGGGATGATAACAGAGGTTTTAGGGAAGGTAATATCATGCTAGTTGCGTCTGATCTCGACTAAAATGATTTGGGTAGGGTTGATGATGGTTTTGAGTAGCTCAAGAAGATTTTAAGCTGTCAGGGATGCCAGGCGTATCGCCCCGCGGGCGCGTTTGGCGCTGGTCGTAGCGCACGGGTCAACCGGCTGAGGGACGCCTCTCCCTTTCTCGCGCGCATCGCCTTGGTTCAGGAGTTGGGCTCAGGCGTAGCACTTGGGCCTCCGAATGAGCCCAACAGGCCCAATTTCACAATTTGAGTCCGTTTTCGCTCGTTTCTCGACTGTAACGCGTTGTTTGTGCATCGTTTGAACTCTAGTTGTTAATTACTAACCATAGTTGACTCGCGAAGTGTCTTTGTGACCAAATGTTGTGACGTTCACTAACGTTCGTGATTTCTGACACGTGTGTGCGGTTTTCGATAATCCTTTGGATTATCCTATTGTGTGTTAGTGTTCGTACTATAATGCCATGTGTACAAATATCAATTAAATAAACATTTAATATAATAAGATGCTGACCTGTATTTTACGGGGTGTCACAGATACATATCATATGATCAATAAAAGTTTAATAGTGATACCCCGGTGTTTGTAAAACATTAAAAAGAAAAGGGGTTGTACGAAACTCACCTGATATTTCACTGGTAGCAGAATATCACACAAACTGATAATAATAGGATGATTATGCATTTATTTATGTTAAATTAGTTATTTATGGTTTAACTTACTCATTAGATCTTTCTGAACGTCCAATGTCAAAGACATTGCCTTGAAAGTCATCGAACCGATATTAGGTTTTTAATTAATTATTTTAATGTCATATTATACAATGTACGATAATGTAAGAACCTATATTGATTCAGGTTCCTAATACAAGGTTGATGACCAATTTGATTAATCAGAATAATCTCAGATAATCCAGATAGTTAATGTTGTTGATTATGATGCTAAAACAGTTTCTAGATGTAACCCCCAGTTACTATTCAACAATTTTCTATAATATCAGAGTTGGTCCCAATAAATTTTTCATTTTCAAAACCTTGTTTGACTCTCTTTATTTTATAATATTAAACAAAGTTTAATGCAAACGTAAACGTATCACACATTTTACAATACTTATTTACATAAGTAAGTTTAAACCAAAATTTCACACGTTTGCAACAAGGTTTGTTCGTTCGATTCCTGCTCCACCTCGATCCCTACAGCCGTGTACGTCATTTTTGACCTACAAACATCACACAATGTTTCACATTAGTTCATAAGAACTAAGTAAGTAAACCCCAATGGTTTCACAACAATAAAACGTAAAAATACATTTTTCACAATCAACATTCAAACTGAGTCATTTCTATTCGAGTTGACTCTCACAATATAATAATATCATATTATCGATCAACAACTATTGTTTACAATAGTTTAATCAATATTACACTATTGTGTTCACATTCCTGTGCTTCCACCATAGCTATTTGTCAGCATCTCTGACTATTTACACATTTGTGGTATCATAAATATTTCAAGTCTTAAGATGTTCACCCACCGGTACTTCCATCTAAGACAATTGCTAGCACCTCTAGCTATCCACCATTGTGGAGTCATAATTATATCAAGTCTTAAGATGTTCACCCACCGGTACTTCCATCTAAGACAATTGCCAGCACCTCTGGCTATCCACCATTGAGGAGTCATATATAATTCAAGTCTTAAGATGTTCACCCACCGGTACTTCCATCTAAGACAATTGCCAGCACCTCTGGCTATCCACCATAGTGGAGTCATATTTATAATTCAATCAAATTACTATGATGTTCACCCACTGGTACTTCCATCATAGAGTTCCCACACTTTCATTCATCAAGGTATTGGATTTATCATAGGATGTTGAACTTTTATTATTCAACGTTCCCCTATCACCAATACCATATTTATCATACAATTTATTCAACAACAATTTCAATATTTATTATGTGATGTCATAGTTGTGGGATTACTTACCTTGATCAGATAAGATATTAGCAACTGCAGGCTCTTTTCCTGCTCTATGACTAGTGGTTTGACTTCCACTACCACCACCTAGTTGCAAAGTACATATACAACTAGTTTCAACACGTATAACATATACAATCAAGTTCAACACACTTGACTGATTTGACTTGTTCAAAGTCAATTATCACGCTTAATCATATCTCATGCCTTCCCAGGAAATTTATCAAATAATTGATGTTCATTATATTAGTTACGATCTTTAACTATTTTTATTATTCAAAATTCATTTATGATCATAACTATTAATAATTTTTAACATCAATTCATCAAAATCGTCATTTGACCTATGGATTATAATCCATAATTTATTTCAAAATCATAATCTACCCATCCTACTAGTTATCACACTATGATATGGGTTTCATAACAACCGGACATTATCCCGGCTTCAAAACAAAGATTTCACCGTCAAAATATCAAGTTCTTCGTTTCTAACAATCCCTAGTTATCAACTAGGCAATAATCAATACCCATAATCATAGTATTACAATCAAAACTAGATTTAATCCACATAATATTAAACTAGTAGGATAAAACAAACTGTTACCTGATCTGACGGATTTCTACGGTTAAAACAACGATCGGGACTTGAAAACACGATCCTATGCGCTATCTGGATGATTAGAAGCCTTTAAATTGAAGTTTTTAGGCTTAGAAATTGATGGATCTTCGTTTGGGAGAAAAACAGGTCGAAAAAATGAAAAAAAATTACGTTTCCGATGCGATCTGATCGTTTAAAGAAAGTTTTGCCGACTTAAGACGTGGGGCGTACCGCCCCAGCCCAGAGCTTGGCGTGGGGCGTACCGCCCCAGGGGGTTTTTTATCAAATTTTTTGATTTTTAACTTCTTTTCGCAATTTCGGACAATCCGTAACTTCGTTTCGCGCACGGTTTTCGCCCACGTTCATAATTTTTCACATACTATCAACTTGTAATAACCAAAATTTCTAAATCATCATGGATCTCTAGAACGATCACATGTGCTCTTGCCATTAATGACGTAATTCTCACATATTTTCAAATCACGACAACCACAATCGTTCAATTAACGATTATTCACAATACATTTCATTATTAAAAACCGGTTGTTACACTAGACGGATTTATGGCTTAGGAATGATCAATCCTTGTTATTGATTACCCAAATATCATTAAATATCACAATGTAGCATTAGAATAGGTTTAATAACCATGTTTAACATACTAATATGACTGTTATCATAAACATCAGATAATCGTTTCAATGAGTATGTTAATGATTGTGATTAGTTTGAAACACTTGGATCTAACCTTGTATTTCAAAGATTAACCAAACTAATCACCTACATTGTCACAATTAAATGGTTTAAACCATTATAACCATTGTTATAATCCCATGCAAACTGTAACATCACTGTACTTTCGGTTGTCCGTACGACCGTACATCCGTACGATTGTACTGTTACGACCGGAGATTTATAATTATTGATGATTATGAAATTATTGATTAACATTACGGATATTATCACTGTTACTGGTATGCATGATTATAATATATATTATACGCGTAAACCATGGGAAGTTTAGTTGTAACCCAACTAAACAGAACCAGAGAGTTCATCGCAGTAATATTATTGAAAATGATGATTGTCGGTTCGAAATAAAAATGAATATGGGGTTTGGTTTGGAAATTTTAATATTAAAATTTATAAAATAATGGAACTGATTACGCGATGTGAGGTTACGAACGTTATCTAAACACGAATATTAATTTAGAAATATTAACTTAATAAATGTATTCGCGTGAGTGACGATTCACACGAATATAGTTATTAGGAATAATGTTCTGAAACAATATTCAATAAATCGTAAATCGAATCGAAATACGATACGAGCGACGAATTCGCAAAGGTGACGATCTTTACGAATACGTACGCGAGTGACGCGTTTCGACGAAATAATTAAATAATATCAAGCGATACTAAAATTAATAAATGAAAACTGAAAACGTTTATTAGGAATCACAACCTAAAGCAAAACCGGGTAAATCAGTTATTTAAAATAATTAATTTAGTAAAAATAAAACGAAATCGTTTTACGAAATAAAATTATTTAAATCATTTAAATTAAGGAAATCCAATTATTTAGACATGTTATGCTTAAATTTGTTTTCGTTAAAAACCGAGCATAACCGATCATTTATTATATTTTATCGCGATAAAAACGAGACCCGACACGGGGTGATGATACACGTTATAAGGAAGAAGGACATCTCCTTCTTCCTCATTTTTACAACACTCATTCTCTCTCTACACTCTCATTTCCGGCCAAACTTTCTCTCTCTACCTTCTCTCTACCATAACTCACTCAAAACTCAACCAAATCATCTCATTCTTGCGCCAAATCGAAGATCTCGACATTCCCTACAAAAAGGTACCAAGGATCGGCCCTATCTCCATCTCAAACTCTCGAAATCTTAGAGAGAAGTTTCGGTTTTTAGGGTTTTCTACAAACCCGACAAAAACCGAACTTTAACCGGTTCAAAACATCACTTTTTCGACCCATACACCTTCTAAATGAGTTTACTCACCTAAACCCACTCAAAACGACTATATATACGACTATACCTCGAAATCATCTTCTCCCATGGCTGAAAACCCGTTCGGGCGAATGGCCCATGAGTATGAGCCATTCGGCCGAATGAGTGGAGTATGAGCTCATTCGGGAGAATGAGTGGAGTATGAGCTCATTCGGGAGAATGAGTGGAGTATGAGCTCATTCGGGAGAATGAGTGGAGTATGAGCTCATTCGGGAGAATGAGTGGAGTATGACTCATTCGGGAGACTCATTCGGGAGAATGACTCATTCGGGACTCATTCGGGAGAATGACTCATTCGGGTGAAAACTCATTAGCATGAGCCATTTTTATGAAAATCACAAGAATGAGCCATTTTCACTACACCAACTCAATTAACAACTTAGATTTCAAAAAGAACAATCAAATAAGGGATCATAACTTTAGATAACATTTAATCAAACACAGGACTGTGAATACAACATCAGTACGACAACGGTGAGCGCGCATAATACGAGAACACAGATACTAAGGACTTCATGTGAGTTCTCATAACCTCCCTTTCTTTAAACTGTTTTGTTTTAAAACTCGGAGGTGAAGCATGTATACCAAATTCAAATATTATTTTGATAACTCAGGGTTAATACCTGTTTATCAATATGATATTCACGATATAAAATTATTAATTATTATGGATTGTCTCTTATTATTTTATATCCATGTAAGCATTGTTATTGACTCCGGTTAATAACAAAGATTACAAGTATTGTCTCAAACCCCGATAATCATCGCTCTTAACTTCGGTTAATTGCTTTGACATCGTGTATTGTCATGTGGATGATTTCCACATCTGTGAATCATTGCCTTTGACTTCGGTTAATTGCTTTGACTTCATGTATTGTCACGTGGTTAGCGACCACTCCATGAATCATGTATTTAACTTATGTTAATTACATAATGATCATGTATAGTCACGAACATTATTGGAGAATATGAATGATGTGATTGGTTGATTTGGTTGTGGATTGATTATCTATGTTTGATTATGATTGTTTGTGATTGATTATGACTGATTGGTTATGTGATTATGTGATTGTATATGTGTTTGATTGATGAATTGGTGGATGTGTGTTGGATTATCTCATACAGGTATTCATATGGAATTTCTCACAAAGATCATAAGTTTTATAATCGTTTTAAACAAAGCATTTTATAAAACCATTTTAAACTTAAACATTTAAACTCATTTTACTAAAACATTTTTTTTTAAATATAAAACTCATGATTACTCACCAACTACTTTTGTAGTTGACACTTGTTTTCTTACATGTTTCAGGTGATGGAGACAAGTAGGAATGAAGAGAGGATCTCTTCTATTTTGGACATCATCATCATATAAGATCTTGGACTTAGTTAATTAACTAAATTTCTGGCGATTAGAGTTTAGTTAGTTTAACTAATTCTTTTGTGTAACTGCTGTACTTGATTCATGATGAACATGATTTTTGTGTAATTATTTTGGTTGATTAAATGATATATGATGATTTGATTTAGATGCCCATGAGCTTTTGAACAATCTACACATCCCTCGTGGCATCCCGATGATTCCGCCGTCGGTCGGGGTGTTACACAAACCGGGCATTACAATGGATCAAAACAAGGATTTACCCGTTAACACATCGTGTTCTTCGTTTCTAATCAATCCTAGCCATCATCTAGGCAATAATCAACAACCTTAACTATATCATTACGTTCAAATACAAGATCTAATCTATCAAAATCAAGCTAGTAGGGTGAAATGAATCGTTACCCAATCGGACGGATTTTTGATTGCAGAAAAACGATCAGAACTTGCAGAAACGTTTCCTGGTGCGATCCTTGTTTTTTGGTGGCTTAAAATATGAGTTTTGATGGTAAAAATTGAGTTGAGGTCGTCTGGAAGTCGAGCAGAAGCGAGTAGAAGAAGAATTTTGAGTTTCCCCATGCAATTCGGCATTTTAAGCTGATCCACCGCCTCAAGACCCGCCAGGCGTACCGCCTAGCGAGAAACGTTGGGGCGAGGCGTACCGCCTGGCACCAATTTTCTCAAATTTTTGGATTTTCTTCGTTTCGCGATTCCGGACAATCCGTAACTCCGTTTCGCGCACGGTTTTCGCCTACGTTCATCATTTCTCGCATACTACCAACATGTAATAATTACAATAGCTAAATCAATGTGGATCTCAAACACGACCAAATGTGCTCATGTCATTGATGACGAAATTCTCAAATGTAATTGTCACACAACAAAAGTCAAGGGCAATCATTATCAAAAGTTGGATTGTGTTAAGAGATCCAGTTTCTACATATGGTCAATTATATATTATATTATACAGAGTGAAAAGTAGGGATGGACTAAAGCTTCTGATTGGAGATAAAGAGTTGAATGTTTCAAATGCATCAACAAACGTTGTATACAACAAAATATTTGATAACTTGTGAACAAATTTTTGTGACTTTTTATTCTAATTTAGTATGTTTTGTGTGATATATAACTTTATATGTTTAAGTTTCTTATAAATGGTTGAATTCTTTATTTTTATGTTTTACTGCATATGATTTATATAGTTTGAAATCATACTTTCACATTTTATTTTTATGTATGTTTAATGATTGAGATCATAGTGTTATACGTCGATTGTAATTATATCATTATATTAATTTCATCTTAACTTAAAGTCAACCCGTGTGTAACACGGGTTACTCACCTAGTTCATTAATATAATAATTGGTCAAATTTATTAAGTATTACAATTAATGAAGGAATGTTAATAAATGAATTAATACTTTAAATTTAAATCGAGAAAATATAGTAAAACACGCTTCATTGCATGACAAGTGGCAAATAAAAACTTTTATTTTTTTATATAAGATAGATAGTTTTCAATCGGGTAGTATGGATAGTTTTCAACCAAGTAGTATTTTTTTAAGAGATCTTAACGCTTCAAGGTTCTCAACTTTTAATAGTTCAAAGTTTCAAAAAAAAACCTTCCAAAATTAGCGGTTCATGATATTTATGCAATCTTTCTTGTATTAAACAACGGTGATCGACAATTTCATACACTTTTGGCTAAAAATTTCAAACGAAGATTTGAGACATAGGCAAGGAGTGTTTTTAATACTGATGGTTATAGACGGTTTCACACACTTTTGGCTAAAATTTTAAACATGTATTTGAGACTTAGGGTGTGAGCAATTTTAATGTAGTCATTATTTCATTCCCATGTTAAAAATGTGCGATAAAAATTCAAAAAATCTGCAAAAATTCAAGTTATAAGGTGGGAGAATAGGGTGTAGCATTAAGGAAGAAGATTGTTTTAAACTAGTGGGTTCCCCGCGCGTTGCGGCGGGAATTCCGTTTGGCTCTTATATCAGATTACAGACACGATTTCGTATATCAAATGTATATATAAAACACATCACAACGGTTGTCATTACAACGTAAAACCGTCAAGTGTAGCTTTTGTAAACGTGTCCGTCGTCCTATAACAAAAAAATGTTATGCTTAGTGATAAAATTTAGAATCAATTAACTGGATTATAAGACCAACATAAAAACCAAAAAAAGTATTTATTATCATTATTATTTAAATAATATTAACTTTTTATAACCATTCAATAATAGTAAAAAAATAAAAATAATCTAAAACTAATTTAACACATTTGATTTTGGCTAATAGCTACATAAAATCACCTATATGACTTATTTAGAGTTAGTGGCCTCTTATTTTCTACCGGCATATTCATTATGGTATGGTAGTAGAGATGAAAAAGAAACCGGTTTTTAAACAGATTATTCGAATCGGTTTTAGGTTTTTGAAAATCCGACGGTTTAGGACCGATATGAGATTTCAAGAGATCAAACCAGTTAACCGGTCCATCTTAGTAAAAAATCGGTTATTTTGTGGTTAACCGGTTGTGGTTTTGGAACTTGAAAAATTGGTTATTAACCGAACCGGTTATTGGTAAAAACTGGTTGCTATACTTTGATCGGTTAACCAGTTTAGTTATTTCAAAACCAGTTTTTGGCCGATTAACCGGTTTGTGCACCTCTATATGGTAGTATAAAATATTAAGCTTACCAAATAACTGGCTAAAGCAATTCTTTATTTTACAAAGAATTTACATATGAATTATATAGAAAAGATTGTAATATCATCAAAATTAAATAAAAAAGGTTGACATAAATGCTAAAATAAACATAAAAGAGCTTTTCATTTTGGTATATTTCAAACTAATTATGAAGTTTGCGTTATTTTTTTTCTATTAAAAGTAAAAATTCTATAACCCATCTCTCTTATTCCCAGATATTCATTTTTTATTTACGTCGGACGTCAACTTTTTCTTAATCAAAAATATATAATTTCTGTGTCTCTGAACCAGCATTCTTCACGCTCATTTTCGCCGCCGGCGTTTTTCCGCTGGAGCTACCTTTCACGGTGGTCAACTCGGTTGTTTGAGTCATCGTTTGCATCATATTAGAACTGTATTTGTAGAATCAAATTTTATGGATAATCGATAAGATGAAACTCAGATCATAGCTTAGACTTTACAACAATGGTGACATCAAACGTAATAAAACCTATTTCAGGCGGACAAAAATCTCAACCGCCGGCAAGAGGTTAGTAACAGTTTAGAAGCATCCGGCGGTGTTTCTCGCGGGAGAAATGAGAAAAACAAAGCAGGTTTTAATGATGGGGATTTTAGATCTTATTTCAAGCTTTCAAACCCAAGCTAGGTTCTTTGATTCTTGACGTTGGCTGGAAAAACCAACGTAGATACGATCAAGATTGGAAGAAACCTTCCATTATTAGGCCACAAGGAGTCGTCCCGTGCTTCCCCACTTTTCCCCGTTGCTACATCAGCGCCACATCAGCTTTCCCCACTTTTCTCCACTTTTTCCCATTTTGCACGGTGTTGTCTCACTTTTCTCCATTTTCAAATCTTATTTTTAATTAATTATTTTAACAATAAATAATAATAATAATAATAAAATAAAAAAAGATTCATTAAATTTAAAATAAAAAAAGAATACAACCAAAAAAAGGAGAATGCAACCTAAAAAATTAAATTAAAAAACCTAAAAAGGCATTTGTGGACGATACCCGTAGTAAAAGTTTGGTTGATTCGGAGATGACATTTGTGGACGATACATGGGTGTGTTGAACGGGTTCATTTGAGCCGTCTGAACATTTTTTGGTCGTGGTTTTCTAAATTTCTTGCTTGACGACCTACCACGGGATGAACCTCCTTCCATTTTACTTGAAAATTTTATAAATTTAGTGTATAGATTGTAGAAAATGAGAGAAAAGTGTGAGATTTGTGGTTGTTTAGAGTTGTTTAAATAGGAAAAAAATTGGATTTTTTTTTTGTTTAAACCCCAACGGCATGGAGCAAGTGAGCAACGGTCGAATTCCCCTCTCCCCACGCTCGGCTTGATTCGGTGAGTGGTTCCCGATTTACCCCACCCCAAATCCGGGGGGGGGGGGGGCGGTGTTCTCATTCTTCCCCGGTTCGGTGAAAGCCTCCCCGGTGTGCTCCCGAGCTCCACTCCGTCCCCTCTTATGGAAGGTAGAGAGAGAGAGAGAGAGAGAGCCGATAGGGAGGAGCGGGTGAAAACTAAATGAAAACCATCCAAATAGCATCTTGAAAAATTTTTACGAAACTAATTTATAAACTATAAAAAATGGAATAAACTAATAATATTACTGTTCACTAATCATTACATTTGATAAATATATAGATAGTAATTAACGTGTGTATATATTAAGTAACACATGTATTTTAGAGGTAACAATTCCTGACACGATCTGAAATAAGACCCTTATACTAAACAAAAATAATCAGATTTTGGCTTGAAAGTATAATCTGTCTAAATATATAGGTCGCGTTCTGGTTGACCTATTTTTAAAATAGGCCGGGTTGACGCAATTGAAAACAAGTGGATCCGTTGACACTTTTAAGGCTTCAAAATTATTATTTTATTTTTTCCTTTATATATACATATATTTAATTGTTTTTCTTTTAACTATTTACTATAATTATTTGATTTATTAACAGAAAATAAGTATTTTTTTAATTTATAAAGATGATTTTAATTTCTTCTTTGTTAACAATACATGTATATTTTATTTTAGACTTCATACTTTAAATTTTTTTTATTATAATAATTAGAGGGATTGTTATAATAACATTAATTATTTTTTATTAATAAATCATATTAACTATTGTCACTCTTCCAATCTTTTAAACAAGTTATTAACATGCTTTCGAGAAAGCAACCCACTTACAATTCATAAATTCATTTGATTAATTTTGAAAAATTAGTTAAATAAGGCATGTTCAAGTTGACCTGAATTTATCTATTAGGGTCAGGGTAGAAAATTTTGACACAAATAATTATATGGGTGATGTTCGGGTTGCAAAATTTAACTCATCAACCCACCAACCCACAACACATTAACAGTCAACCCACTAACACAACACGATTGACACCGTAATTGTTTTCTTTTATCTTATATGTTATCTAATAACATATGTATTATTATAAGATGAACAATCACGATTAAATAAACATAGCATGTCATGATATTTGATTTAATTATTCGTTTTTTAATATACTTTATAAATAAATAATTTTATATTTGAAACTTGAGTTTCGATTATATTTTTTTTGGTTATAACCTTTTCATTTTTTAAAGTATTATAAAATAGTAACAATGATAAAATTATAAAATATAGTTGTTTTTCAATTCATACAAATCTCAGTTACAACAAACATGCTTATATCAAATTTAATGAAATGACATATTCATTTTAAGAAGTATTATACATTATGGTGTTTCAGGAATTATTTGTTGTTTTGATATATTTCGTTTTGTTATATTTTTATCTTGCACATGTACTTTCATGTTAAACAAATATTATTATTTTTGTTTAAAATTCACAGTGTAACAACCCATTTTGTGATTTTATTAATACAAAAGTGTAGTGTGATGAATTCTAAATTAGGTATGTAATTAGATAATGTTTTTGTTTTAAACAATGTGAGTTGTTAAATAACTAGTAACTAATTTGGCTAGGTTAGTTTAAAAAGCTAGTTAAGTGTTGATAATGTATGTAAAGTTGGGAGGGGCTATTTATGTCAAAAGCCCAAACTAGAAAAGTGAGGATAAGAGTTATAAAATTCAAATCCAGAATTTTTACACCCATTTGGGTGTGCTCGTCGACTAGAGAAGAAGCATATGGGAAAAACCCTAGTTCTTTATTGTTTCACTCAATTGGAAGCTTGTTTGGATGAAGTTCGAAGATTAAAGCTAGAATTCAACACCCAAAGTATTTGCTAACAAGTGGTAAGTGTTAGATTCTTGTTTGGTTGAATTTTCGTGGGTATGGAGGATGAATCAATGAATGGGTTTTCATCAAATCATGAATGGGGTGTTATCATTAGTAAAAGATTGTTAGTTTTGATAGTATAAACATGTGCTAAACACCCAAACATGTTTTTTTTTTTTTTTTTGCATATAGAATCCATAAGTGATGATATGGGTGTTGGGTAAACCATATGGGTTTGGGATTGCATGTGAAGTTGAGTATAAGTTAATGGTATGTTGATGTTTTAGAAGCAAAAGTGTTGTCAAAACTCAACAAACCTACTAAACTTATGATTTTGACGAACTTGAATATATGATGGAATTTGGATAATTTGAAATTGACTAAAAACATGTGTTGGTGAAATCCTGCACATAAGTTGTTTGATGAAATACCTAAAAGAGGCATAAAACATGAATGAATAGCAAGTTGATATAAAACTTACATGTGTTGTAAGGTAAAAGCTTGGAGTGGGTTACAAGCTAGAAAATATGTCAACTTAGGTGAATATCAACTATATATAATATGTGTGTTGAATGAATTATGGTATGACTATAGGAAGTCTTGGTGAAGAAGACAAACATAGCCGAGAGGGAGCTAGCTAAATGATCATATACATCCGCCTTAAGTTAATGATTCACAAGGTGTGTAATATATGTATTCGTGATATATTTTATGTTGAATTTGAATTTAGACACCAATATGTGTTATTTTGAATCACAAATGTGTGATTATTTGTTGTTTGTGTCCAATGTTGACTATATGTGTAAATGACACATGTTGATAACTTTGACTTTGGTTGATTCTCAAAGGTGAGAACATTCATAGATTAGTGAGATTTGGAGTGATTGACAAAAGTGTGAAGACTCAATAAATCACATAAGTGTGTTGTTTTGAAATCCAATGGTATGATCCCTATTTGGTAGTTAGAAAATAAAAAATTGTATCGATGATCTACAATTGTGTAGACAATTTTTATGGATTCACATGAGTATGAACAATTAGTGTGTTGAAATGTAGTTAAATGATTCACTAGTGTGTGAACATATGAATTGGTAATGTATATGATGAAAACAAAAGTGAATGTGTTCAACTGTGAGTAAGCTATCCATTTTTGTTTGACTTGTGATTGTAAGATTGAATGAGTCCACACTACAAGTATTTGTGCATTTAAGCATATGTGATTTGTTGTATTGTTGTTTTGATTAAACTTGATGCTAATAGTTATGTTAGTGTGGTTATTGAAATTGAAGGATTCACACATGTGTGAACATTTAATAAGTGTCAATGGTTATTCACACTAGTGTGAACAATCATTGTTATGTAAGAAGTCATGATCTACAAAAGTGTAGACACTTATTTTGTTATATGCATTCTTTGATTCACAATTGTGTGAACATCAAACTTGCAAAGCTAATAATATAGATTCACAAAAGTGTGAACAATGGACATCTAATTTGTAGAGTCAAAAGGATTAATTTTGACTTTTTAAGGAATTTGATGAACAATTGAATTAGTGTGCACATATGTGTTTGTGTTGACATATAATGATTAGATATGTTAAGAAACCATATGAAATGTATATGGATGGGTTAAATAGGTTTTGGAAGTGTCAAAACGATAATTGAGTGTTTATGCAAATTTTTGACCCGTTTAATGGCTTGAAATGTGTTTAAAATGTTTGTCATATGTTTAAACGTATGATTTGATTATCAAGGCCTGTTTGAAATCAAGTATAATATGTTTGAACTTATGTATTTGATTAGTAAGACTTGTATGGAATCAAATATAAGATGATTTTGAATGATTTTGGGAAATTCTGAAAATGGAGACCGGGACGCCACTGAGTCTCTGTAGACGTCACCCTAAAACGTCACAGATTCAAGACACCACCGGGCTTATTCAAGACACCACCTAGGACGTCACTTGCAAGTTTTGTATCAAGTTGGATTTTGATCAAAAATTGACTATTTGGTCAAATATGTTCGAGGGAGCGAATAGGGGGGGGGGGGGTTTACTTAGTTCTTATTCAAAGGCGGAATCCTATATATATCTTTGTATGACGGGAGGGGCACTGACTCAAAATATAGAACAGAAAAAGTACTCGCTCACTAAAGGTTCGAAACAAAAGAGGCCCGAAAAAAGTGGAAATCCGACCCCTGAGTTTATGAGTAGAAAAGCCTTTTGAACCCTCTGTCGTGTGAGCTTATGCCAGATTGATGATTCATCAACGGGCACATGCCAATTCCGTTACCTCGGTGTTTTAATGTCATTTCTCTCACAAGAGAGTTCTGCTCTTCCCGTTGTAGGTACAAAATAGACGTGTAAGCGGTTGACGTGATCGGGATTGAACATGGAGTTCCGGTAGTGGTTTGAAGTTAAAAAAAATTATTAATCTTTTGTTTAACTTAAGTTATAATAAGTATGTGGGTATATTTATATGAGATTTTAATGTTAGTATGACGTAAAATTTGTTTGTAAATAAACAAAGCAAAAAAGTTTTTCCGAGACATAAATGTAAATTCATAGAAATTGGTTTTGAATGTCCGGATAGAACATAACATAACACTAGTGTTATACATAGAAATACGATTCTCTCATTATAACGTCAATTTACTGGATACCAAATGTGTATAAAACTAGTTAAATGGTTTGAAAATATTTTTAGTCCTAAAGTCCTTGAACACATACATTACTTTACATCTAATGCTTTTTTGAGATGATTTGGGCCTTACACAACTCTCATTGAAAACAACCATTGGCCAAACTATAGAATTAGTATATCACCATTTTCAAGTTCTTAAAAAGATAAGAATAACAATCAATCAACAACATATGAAAATGCATCCAAGATGATAGGGTGGAAAAACAGTATAATATAACTTTTTTTATTTTTTTTATTTTCTTTTCAATCTTCTTGATCACAATATGGAGCAAGCCTTTTGGCCCTTTCCTCCTTTCTTTTTCTTCCCCTTTGGAGGCTGTAAAACAACTTTAATGGCAGCATCAAAAACTTGCTTCACATTCTAAAAAAAAACAACTTAGTTTTAACATAAGAAATTATCTAACAAAGTTGCAAAATCATAAAAACTGTACTAACCAGTTGTGTTTTTGAACTACATTCAATGTACTCTGGAGCTTCAATCATCTTCTTTAAATCCTCTCCCTATAAAAAATCACAAGATTTATCATTCTGCGTTAGGAAAGATTGAAGCTCTTATGTTGAGGTGAAAAAGTGGTCAAAATTTTGATACGGGTCGGCCCATTCGTAAGTTAAACGGGTCGAAAGGTATACTGGTTTTGGGTATGAGCTTAGCACCTGAGCTTTAGTAATGGGAGTTGCCCCAGGGTGGTCTGCAAAGAATTGTTCATCATCCCTAAGATCTACAACACATTAAAATTCAACTCTGTTAAAATATAGATAGTATCTCATTATAAATAAAATTATATAGATTATAAAAGAAGAGAACAAAAAAATATGCCACTAAAAAGTCATAAATCAATAATACTGGATCTAAAAAATAGAGTTAAATGCCAAAATGGCCCCTGTGTTTATATCAAAAATGTCATTTTAGTCCTTAAATAAAATTTGTTGCCATTTTAGTCCTTGTTTTTTAATTTAGTTGCCGATATAGTCCTTCGTCTAAATTTTTGTTGTCATTTTACTCCTCGTGTTTGAAATTTAATTGCCAATATAGTCCTTAAAATGGCAACTAAAAGGACTATATTGGCAACTAAATTAAAACACAAGGACTAAAATGGCAACAAATTTTATTTAGGGACTAAAATGGCATTTTCGATATAAACACAAGGACCATTTTGGCATTTAACTCTAAAAAATAGGTTAATATATATAATAAAATAAAATTATTGCAACAAAATCATGTTTTTATGCAGCAAAATTATATTTTGTTTAAAAGTAAATTTATATATAAGATACATAGAAAAAATTCAAAATTTTGAGCTCTCATAAAATCAGGCCTTGTACGGTCACACCTCTGGCACCCTGTAAGGGCCGGCACTGATCTTGTACTTGATTATTTTATGATTATGAGATAACTCACCAAGTTTCGTCCCTACAAGAATGATTGGGACACTAGGGGCATAATGCTTCAATTCTGGAATCCACTGAAAAAATTAAAAAAAAATAAAGAAATTTAAGTCCAAATTATCAGGCATTTTAACGTAAAAAACCGTTTGAATCTATTCCATTTTCATAGTTCGGTTACCCATTTTGACATGCATTGTATTAAGGTGTTACTTATCTCAACTTGTTCTATATTATGATATTAAACATTTCAATCCGAAATAAAATAATTGCTCACCAAACCACCCAGTGGCGCATCTTAGTGAAGGTCGCCTCCCCTGTTTTTTCGTGTAGTAGTGTATATTTCCCGATACGTAGTGTAAAATTTTTTAAAAACTTTTATTTCGCCCCCCCTGAAAAAAAAATTATTTCGCTCCCCTAAAGTTTCGGTCAAGCTCCGCCACTGAAACCACCCTTTTGTCTTGCTTTGAGTCAAGATTGTCAGGTCTAATTTTACGAATTGTATAAAGATTTTTTTTTTTTAAAAAAAAACTCACCTTCTTTGAGACATTTTCATAGCTGGCCTTGCTAACGAGGGAGAATGCCAAAATGAAAACATCTGCCCCACGATAACTCAATGGTCTTAATCTATTATAATCCTCCTGTCCTGTTTCATATAACACATGATTATCAAACACATATTATCAAGTTAAGTGATGCACATTTTTAAAAGGTTACCTACCAGCAGTATCCCACAAGCCAAGATTTACAGTGCTGCCATTCACAACCACATTGGCACTGAAGTTATCAAACACCGTTGGGACATAATCCTGATTAGACCACAATCACAAAGACTTTAGCTCAGATTTGATGAATGAACGTGAGGTAACCTCTATTCCGTACTAATAGAGAAAATCTTTAATCAAGAAGATCTTCATCATCATATTCAGTATGTTACACAATTAGCAAAGCTAACATAGGGTTTGAGTACGGTAAGATGCAGATAACCTAACATCTACCTCGTATTAATAAAGAGTTTGCTTCAAATAAGACCCACAACTCATGATGTCTGATTAACCGATCAACCTAACTCTTTAACGTTAATTTCACAAAAATTAAGTAAAGAGTAAAATGTCATTTTAGTATCTGTGATTTGACAACTTTTGCCATTTTAGTCAGATAATTTAGATTTTGCCATTTTGGACAATATTGTTTCATTTTATTGTTATTTTAGTCATTATGGTTTCTATTTATTATCATTTTAGTCCAATTAAATTTTTAAACTTTTGGACTAAAATGAGAAAATTAACCAAACCAAAGGGACGGAAATGATAATAAACTGGAAACCATAAGGACAAAAATGATAAAATTTAAACTATTGGAATAAAATGACAAAAACTGTCAAACTACGAGGACTAAGTACATGTTTGGGATGACATTTGAAACTAACTTATTAATTTATTGGCTTTATGAAAAAATCTATAAGTTAAAAAAATGTTTGGTAATGTCAAAAGAACCTTTTGTTTTAACTTTTTGATTAAGCTTAAAAACTTGTTTTTAAAAAGTTATAATTTGTAACTTTTAGAACGACTTTTTTAACTTTTTGATGGAATAAGCTAAAAATTAATCCTAACACTTTTTCTAAAAGTTAATCCAAACAACTTATTGACTTTTGGACTATTCACATATCAAAAACTAATCCAAATACTTTTAAAAAACTTCATTTAAAAAATAATAAGATAATAAGTACTTTTAACAAAAAGTTTTTTTAAACTTAAATAAGTAATCCCAAACATGTTCTAAAATAACATTTTACTCTCAAGTAAAATAACATAAAGAGGCCACTTTAAGCAAGAAAATCAAGAACATTATTAACTTAAAACTCATGACATTCATCAACATCTACTTCAACAAAATCAATAAATAAAAAAAGGCAGTATAATGACCGTGGGGAAGGTGTTGCTGGTGTAAGAAATCAAGAGACATGTCTTTCCGACAGCTCCATCACCGACTGTGACGCACTTTATGAACCTTGATGCGCTCATATCTTCTTCCACACCCACAAAACCAATAATTCTTATTCACTCACTCACACCTCTTCTTTCTCCCCTTTTTTCTTCAGAAATTGGATCAACTTTTTCAGGGTAACCCAACCCTATGCAAAAATGGGAAATTGCATGATCGGATGACCCATTTTGGTTTTGGTTGGATTTGTGAGTGGTGATTCGTTTTACCGGGAAACAATTCTTGATTTTGAAATGTTGCAGCAAATTCAGAGCTTCGGGTTCTTTGTTTTGTCAAGAAAAACGGGTTTAGTTTGGTTTGGTTTTTGGTTT
Organism: Mikania micrantha; assembly: GCA_009363875.1. Lineage (NCBI taxonomy): Eukaryota > Viridiplantae > Streptophyta > Magnoliopsida > Asterales > Asteraceae > Mikania > Mikania micrantha. The sequence goes on from CM018685.1 coordinate 37,223,939, forward strand.
CATTAGACATTTATAAATGCAAGTGTGTGATATATACAGAGGCATTCAATCTAGAATCAAATATCTATCATTAGAATTGTGTTGTAAACTTTGTTAAGAAACATATTATTATACTCTTAGGCTTTTAGCCTAAGCTACTTCAATTAAATATTTTTAAACCGCTAAATCAAGTACCACTCGACAAACATGCAACTTGACACCACCGTTTAGAAGGAAACCTTACGGTGGATACCCTTTGCTTATCTATAAGTAATTGCTTCTAAAGAGCATAGAATCAAAACCTCTTATAAGAAAAGTTAAGAATGTATCACTAGACTAGAAGTCTGTTGGTATGACAAAGTCTATACCAAATGTGTTATTACTACATTGACAGAAACACGATAAAAATCATAAAATAAAAAATAACAAATTAATTTAAATAATTATAAATTAATATAATTAACAAAGATGTTAACTTTCAAACGGTGATAAATTTACGTAAACTCATAAAATAAAAAATGTTGTAAATGTGTTTACAATGATGTTAAAAAATTCAAAGATTTGGCTTGATCTTGATGGGTTATTTCGGGTTATTGCACATTTAGTGGGTTATATATACTTCCATCCCCTAATTAACAATACAAATATATGGTTAGGTTAAACTAAATAAGCCTATTAATCTAAAAAGCTTAAGAAGGATCTTGAGCCATTAGATCATTAATCAATGGCTATGATTAAATCAAGTTGTTGGATGATATTTTAGTAATGACTACTTTTGTTGACTTTTTATTAAGTTCTACCACCTTCTTTAAACGTTGATAATTTTTAAATACAAAATTATTTTTTTTAAAAAAATATACCATAAAAATGAACATTTTTTATCTTCAAAATTAATATAATATTGCTATAGAATTTTTTTTTTGTTTTTTAGTTTCTTGTGTCTTTTGTACAGATTATTGTGTCTTTTGTAAATGTTATTATGTCTTTTGTGTTTCCGCTCAATGTTGTGTTTTTCTAAATAATTTAAGACATAATGATGTTACAGAATACATAATGTTAAGCAAGAATAACATTGTCGCACCCCGAGAAATCCCGTCCCTTCCAGGGCGCGAGCGGCGGCAGATTGTCAGGATCGCAGTCTCCGGTCACACAACATGCGAGACCTATATGTCTGATTTCGTACGTACATCCAATAATTTGGATAAAATAGTTTAGTAATATCAGAGTTGCGGAAGTAAAATATAAGTTAACAAAACAGTTTAACATTCATAGGTAGCGGAAGCATTAACTTAAAACAGTTTTCAAAGTAATAGCTCTAGTATGCTTGTAAAAACACGTTTATACCCTTAATACTCATCGTTTGCGCATAAATCACCATTTATGCCGTTTTGCCCAAATAAAGTTTCCTAAAATAGTAAGGACTTGTTTAAAAGCTCGTTTTCACAAATCAAGGTTTCCAGATATGTTAGAAATCATTTCTAAACGTATTTCAATAATCCAAGTTCATCGAATCTTTCAAAAACATCAAAAGCCCTCTTTTCATTTACAAAAGTTTCCATTTTTAGTAAGTTTCTATAAAACCATGATTTTTACAAAATCAAACATCCCAATGTGTTTCTAAACACTCCAATACACATTTAACAACATCTAGACATGTCTAACATGTCTAGATCATCACAAATCCAAGACTTGCAACATAAAAGTTTCCTTTTATGGCAAGTGTACCAAAACATCATCAAATCAAACCTAACCTAATCAAAACTCAATTCTAACATTTCTAAGCACCAATATCAGTAAATCTACAACATCTACACAACAAATCACCAACAAATTCAAGCACAATAATCATATGGAGTTGCATGTGGGTTTTTACCCATTGCATGTACGATATAACTATAGATAACCAAAAGAAACTACCTTAGGAGCTCCTTGGTGATGAGATTTGATCTGGACAGAGGCTACGAGAGGCTGATGATGGAGTTTTCACTTGTGGATGGCTTCCAAAGCTTCCTCACCGTTCCTACGATCTTCGATCACCAAGAAATTGCCTTGCTAATGATTCTATGGGGTTTGGAAACTAATCTCAGAGGATTTTGGTCGAGCATATGAGTAGAAAGTCGTAAGGATTGTGAGCTGTAAAGCTCGTACCCTCTTGGGTTTCGATGTGTTTTTCCGGCTTAGGGCATCGGCCACCACATTGGCCTTCCCCGGGTGATACTTGATAGCACACTCATAGTCGTTTAGGAGTTCGAGCCAGCGACGTTGTCGCATGTTCAGCTCCTTCTGCTCGAATATGTGTTGGAGACTCTTATGATCCGTGTATATTGTACACTTTGTACCATACAGGTAGTGTCTCCAAATCTTGAGTGCAAATACCACAGCTCCAAGTTCCAAATCGTGGGTGGTGTAGTTCTTCTCGTGGACTTTCAGTTGTCGAGAAGCATATGCGATCACCTTTTCTCGCTGCATTAGCACGCAGCCGAGCCCTTGTATTGAGGCATCGCAATATACAACGAAATCGTCCGTTCCATCAGGAAGTGATAGGATAGGTGCACTGCAGAGCTTCTGCTTGAGAAGTTGGAATGCATCCTCCTGTTTGTCAGTCCAGAGATACTTCTTGTCCTTATGGGTTAAAGCTGTAAGGGGTTGTGCTATCTTTGAAAATCCTTCGATAAATCGTCGATAATAGCCTGCCAAGCCTAGGAATTGTCGCACCTCAGTCGGGGTCTTTGGTGCTTCCCAGTTCTTGATCGCCTCTATCTTAGATTTATCAACATGAATCCCTTGTTCATTGACAACATGACCTAAGAATTGGACTTCTCGAATCCAGAAGTCACACTTTGAGAGTTTAGCGTACAGCTTCTCTTTCCGGAGTAGTTCAAGAGCCAATTGCAGATGCTCTTTGTGTTCTTCCTGGGTTTTGGAGTAGATGAGAATATCATCTATAAAGACAATAATAAACTTGTCGAGGTATGGTTTGCACACTCTATTCATGAGATCCATGAATACTGCGGGTGCGTTTGTCAGCCCAAACGGCATAACCAAGAACTCATAATGGCCATACCGAGTGCGAAAAGCAGTCTTGGGTATATCTTCCTCCTGAATCCTCAACTGATGGTACCCAGATCGCAGATCGATCTTAGAGTAGTAACTCGATCCTTGAAGTTGATCGAACAAATCGTCAATGCGAGGTAAGGGGTAACGGTTTTTGATCGTCACTTTGTTCAATTCCCGATAGTCAATGCACATACGGAAGGTGCCATCCTTCTTCTTCACGAATAAAACCGGAGCTCCCCAGGGTGAGAAGCTTGGTCTAATGAAACCCTTGTCCAGCAACTCTTGCAGTTGATTGGACAGTTCCTGCATCTCCGAAGGCGCAAGTCGATATGGTGCTCGTGCAATAGGTGCTGCTCCCGGCACAAGGTCTATGCGGAACTCCACTTGTCGAGGTGGTGGTAGTCCTGGTAGATCCTCAGGGAATACGTCGGGATAGTCGCATACGACTGGGATGTCTTCTATTTTCTTCTCCTCTTCAGTCTTGTCGGTGATAAGCGCCAGAATGGCTGTGTATCCCTTTCGTAAGCATTTGTGAGCTTTCATGCACGAGATGATGTTCAGAGGAGTGTCACTCCTTTCGCCCTTGATATCTAGAGTTTCTCTGCCAGGGAGAGGTATGCGCACAACCTTGTCGTGGCAAATGATTTCGGCCTGGTTTTCAGACAACCAATCCATGCCCACTACAACATCAAAACTGCCTAGTGTAACCGGCATGAGGTCGATCTTAAATTTATGGCCAGCTAGCTCTAAAGTGCATCCTCTCAGAATGTGCTTAGTCACAATTAATTTACCATCAGCTAGCTCTACTGTATATTCAATATCTAAGGGTGTTGGGGTAATAGTAAGTATCTTACTAAAATCCTTAGATATAAAGCTTTTCTCAGCCCCAGTATCAAACAACACAGATGCATAATTATCGTTTAAGAGATACGTACCGGTTGCAAGGTTGGGGACCCTCCTGGCCTCCTTGGCCCCAATCACGAAGGCTCGTCCCCTCGCGCCATTGTTTCCATTGTTGTTGTTCTGTTGGTTGTTGTTGTTGTTTTTCAGATGCGGGCAATCCTTCTTGAAGTGCCCTGGTTTTCCACATTCGAAGCAGCCCTTTGGTGCTTCAAGTTGTTGCTGTTGTTGGGGTTGTGGGGTCTTTGCAAGTAGTTCACCCCTGCAGTCTTTAGCTGCATGTCCCCCTTTTCCACAGCGCTGGCATTGAAAGCGGCCACACTGACCCTGTGTATGGTGGAAGTTGCACTTGTGGCATTTAGGGTGTTTCCCAGCATAACCTCCTTGGTTCTGGGTGGTTGGGATGGGTGGGGCATAAGCTTGGGTTGATCCAAACTTACGTTGCTGTGGTGGTGGTTGAAGAGTGGAAGTCTTGTTCAGGGTGTCATCCCACTTTCGTTTGCCCTTGTCGTTAGTTGTGGTCACAGCACCACGAGGTGGCAAGAGTCCTTGTGCGACAGCTGAATCGGTAAGCTTGTGAGTCAGTCGCACTGTTTGTTGCATGGTGATGGGGTCAGCAGAAAGTACCATGCCCTGAATTTGAGGTGGTAGTCCCTCAATGTACTTCTCTATGTGCTTGAAAGGTGGGTTTGCCATTTCCGGGCACAGGTTTGCCAGCTCATAAGACCTGGCAGTGTAGGCCTCAACCTCGGAACCACTCATCTTGTGGTTCCAGAACTCAGTCTCAAGTTTCTGCACCTCACCACGAGGGCAGTATTCGCGGTTCAACATTTGCTTAAAGTTATCCCAAGGTAGAGTGTTGGCTGCATCAAGCCCTAGGTTCTGAACGTTGGCATTCCACCAAGTGAGGGCAGCTCCCTCGAATGTCCCTGCAGCGAACTTGACCCTGTCCTCGTTCCTGCAGTTGCTCATGACGAAGGCTGATTCTGCCTTCTCAATCCAACTTAATAGCCCAACGGCTCCCTTAGTGCCGCTGAATGAATGGGGTTTGCAATCCAGGAACATCTTGAATGTGCAGAGAGGTGGGTTAGGAATTGCTCCTGAGATATGCAAAGAGTAGAGTTGGGTTAAGTATCGAGTAAACGTGTTGAATTGCAAACAAGTGATTGTGGTGCAAGGTGAATATGAACAGATTCATCACCTTGGTTCAGTGGGTTTTGATTACGGGCAGCTTCTCGTGCAGCAAGTACCTCCTCAACCCGTTCGTTGATGAGGGCGTTCAGTTCAGCTTGAGTCAGGTTGATGTTTCCACATCCACCCGCATTCCTGCGTCCTCCACGTCTTCCAGCCATGATCTTCACAGCGAGAATAAGTGTTAGTGTTTGCCCAATGACTAATGTAGTGTGTGCGGTAGGTACTTGTAAGGAACATGTAGAGCGATCGGCTTCCACCTTCATGTGTAGTCACATGCGGTGACGATGATGACGCCATTTGCTATGGTGCGCGTAATAAGCGTGTGTGTACAATCATGTATGCCAGTATCACAATACTAAGCACTAGGTGTTGTGTGGAGACTAGTGGTTATAGACTAAGTTCACTAAATGCAAACCTAATTCGCAATAACCTGAGTCTCTGATACCAATCTGTCGCACCCCGAGAAATCCCGTCCCTTCCAGGGCGCGAGCGGCGGCAGATTGTCAGGATCGCAGTCTCCGGTCACACAACATGCGAGACCTATATGTCTGATTTCGTACGTACATCCAATAATTTGGATAAAATAGTTTAGTAATATCAGAGTTGCGGAAGTAAAATATAAGTTAACAAAACAGTTTAACATTCATAGGTAGCGGAAGCATTAACTTAAAACAGTTTTCAAAACAACACAAGTTTAATGTTTGCGGAAGCGATTAAAGATGATTTGATAATACAAAAGTAACACGATCAATGTTTAAGTATTATCAAATGGCCTAAGACACTACAGTAGATGCATGGACTCCATCCTAGCATCCTAGTCCTTGTGCGCGTGCCTTAGTTACCTGAGAAAACATGCGAGTAAAGAGTCAACACAAAGGTTGGTGAGAGCACAGGTTTGTAATCAGCAGTAAACATTCAAATGTTTAAAGTAAGTGTAAGTAGGTATACTTTTCAATACAATGCAATATCAATTGATAGCTAGTCAATATGTGTTATATCATATGCGGGTTCGCAACCGAAGCTAACATGCTGCCTCCCGCCATATCCATCCAAGATATGGCAAATGTTGTTTGGTCAATTTTGCACTGTTCCGACCTCCAGTCGGGGTGGCCATACGGCTCGCAACAGTGGGGCTTGTCAGGCCCAAATAGTACTATTCAGAATTACCACGCTGAGCGCTACGCGCTATTAACGGTTCGAGGTGTGTTTAATGAGGACTTATCAGTTTTGTGGATGAATGCCACACATATGCATATACGATATTAGCATGTACAAAAATAACCAAAAGTGTGTAAGTTGTTCAAAACAGTTGTATGCAATGTTTTCTCCCCCAAAGGTAGAAAATGTAAAAAGGGGCCGTGAACTCACCTGTTACAGCAGTCCCGGTGTGTATGTGTTCGCGTCTGCGAATGCTAGCACCTGCTAGTATGCACCTATAACCAGATAGGTGTGAGTATATGTGTTTTGTGGTGTGTTGTATCCCATACAACTCCAAGTGTCGGTGTGCTCAACCAAGTGCGTGTGTTAACTAGTGAGACTCGACGAATCGTTGGTGACACGATTGTTGTGTTTATGTGCCTTGATGCACATAAGACACCCAAAATGCATCCTATGACTCTAATCACATAAGTTACCCTTTTTAGAAAGTTTCCAATTTAGGAAAGTGTGGTTATGAAATTCCATTTCATAAAAGTAATAGCTCTAGTATGCTTGTAAAAACACGTTTATACCCTTAATACTCATCGTTTGCGCATAAATCACCATTTATGCCGTTTTGCCCAAATAAAGTTTCCTAAAATAGTAAGGACTTGTTTAAAAGCTCGTTTTCACAAATCAAGGTTTCCAGATATGTTAGAAATCATTTCTAAACGTATTTCAATAATCCAAGTTCATCGAATCTTTCAAAAACATCAAAAGCCCTCTTTTCATTTACAAAAGTTTCCATTTTTAGTAAGTTTCTATAAAACCATGATTTTTACAAAATCAAACATCCCAATGTGTTTCTAAACACTCCAATACACATTTAACAACATCTAGACGTGTCTAACATGTCTAGATCATCACAAATCCAAGACTTGCAACATAAACGTTTCCTTTTATGGCAAGTGTACCAAAACATCATCAAATCAAAACTAACCTAATCAAAACTCAATTCTAACATTTCTAAGCACCAATGTCAGTAAATCTACAACATCTACACAACAAATCACCAACAAATTCAAGCACAATAATCATATGGAGTTGCATGTGGGTTTTTACCCATTGCATGTACGATCTAACTATAGATAACCAAAAGAAACTACCTTAGGAGCTCCTTGGTGATGAGATTTGATCTGGACAGAGGCTACGAGAGGCTGATGATGGAGTTTTCACTTGTGGATGGCTTCCAAAGCTTCCTCACCGTTCCTACGATCTTCGATCACCAAGAAATTGCCTTGCTAATGATTCTATGGGGTTTGGATACTGATCTCAGAGGATTTTGGTCGAGCATATGAGTAGAAAGTCGTAAGAATTGTGAAGAAGTTCGACTAAAATGAAATGGGTTGGTTAAATAAGAAATTTTGATCTGCATGGCCTTCGCGTACCGCGAAGGCCGATCAAAAATGTTTTTCGCGTACCGCGATGGGATTCGGGAGTCTCGACTCCCGGTTCGTGCCGCGTACCGCGAAGCCTTTCGCCGAGGGACCGTCGCGTACCGCGATGGGTCCCTTTCCTTGTTTTTCGATTTCGTTGATACGATTTCGCTCGTATTCGATTTCTAACGCTTATTCTAAACATCTAATACATGTTTAACATATAATCACAAAGTAGCACATAAGTTTGATTGATCACCAACGTTCGTGAGACTCGTGTGTGTTTCGATAATTCCTAGAATTATCGTTGATAGTTTGTGCTCGTGTCTAACGAAGTGTTTGCACGTTTGATTAATCCAAATCAACGTGTAATGCACAATTCAATAATTCCTCGAATTATTGTTTTGTGTTAGTGTTGTGGTTGCCACACTTGGTTTCCAAAACCAATGTGCGATGTACGATTCGATAGTTCCATGAACTATCGTTTCGTAGTGGTTTGTGTTCAACTCATCTAATTAAACATAATTAAATGAAATGCAACAAGTATGAATGTGAAATGTAAAGAAAGTAAGAGTTGCAATTTACCTGAAATTGCCGGGTGTCACAAACATAATGACGAGTATAATAAATAACACAATAATCTTTAAAAAAGACACAATTGTCACAATTACTTGTAAGAAAAACACAAAAAAGTTAATTATATACAAATGTATAAGAAAGACACAATGACAGTAATTAGACACAATAAGCTGAAAATTTTTTATTTCTTATAGCAAAATTATACTCATTCTAAAAATAAAAAAAATGTTCGTTATTATGATATCCTTTTTAAAAAAAATAATGTTGATGAAAAATGGTTATAACTAAATTACCCTCTAGCAACTTTTCAATCTAAAATTTTAAAATTTTCATCTTCAATTTAATCTCATGATCTAATGGTTAATAATCTTTCTTAGCCTTTTTAAGATAAGAAGACTATTAAGTTGAACTTAATTCTACAAATATATAATATAATCTATTTTAAATGTAATCTAGTATCTTTAAATACAATATAACTCGATGAAAATTCTACTTTTAGAAAATTTCCCCAAGAGTAATGGAAGGTTATTAAACATAAATATTAAGATTAGTTTTGAAGGTTTTTATATTTCCCACCAAATGAACTCAAAGTTCATGATGAACCGACTTATCACACACATCATTAAACCTTCATAGGCATCGTTTTCTGATTTCTTAAGTAATGAGCAAAATTAAGTATTAATTAAAAATAATTATCTTACTATGATTGCCTTGCTAATAAAAATACAAGTTATGAGTATTATTGATCAAACTAGTAATATAGATTATCATCGGTCAATAAGTAATAGTTAGATACTAAACCTAAATTGTATTATTGTTATTGTTATTGTTATTGTTATATTATGATTGCTACGGTCATTTTTATATTATTTTAAAAAATTTTGAAACCTTACCCAACATCACAAGTCTTTAACATTTTGACCTCAAAAGAAATAACACTTTAACTCAAATTCTTTATTCATTAAATCTAATCCCCCATCTCTATATTGAGTTACTAATTCGATATTTTGTGATATAGCATTAAAGGAAACATCCTTTTTCTTTTGCCCCTGGTAACATAAAAGACTCTTTAAAAATAAGGGTATGTCACTGTGTGTAACAAACACACGATGTTCTTTAGTTAAAGGAAACATTTTAATCAAACATAAAAAAATTGCGCTAATTAAAAACTTTTTTTCATCATCGGAATTTGAATAACTTGAATTGGATGACCATATTTTTATTTATTTCATTAGGTCTTCAAGTGGCCTAAACTAAACAAATGATTAAATAAATTTTAAATTAAAAAAAAAAGTGTGTGTGTTAAGCAACCTCCTCCAATACTTGGGTGAATGAAATTATGATATGTGAGAGTGGGGTTTGGAGAGACGTCCACATCACTCTTTTTAACCAAACTTAGCTTTGTTATTTAACAAAATCTTAGCCTATTTTCTATTTTTTTTTATCTTTCATATTTACTTCAAATCTACATCTACATATATAATAAATCAAAATAAAAAAGGATACATGTAATTATTCTACATTATTCTCACAATAACTTTCACGCTTCTCTCTCATATTCAATGCATCATACATTAAATAATAATATTAAATATTGAATACACATTTATACAATTTTAAATTGAAAATATTTTTTTAAGACGTTAGAAAATATATTAATATTAAATACATTTTTTTTCAAAAGCAAAAATATTATAAATATAAATCAAGAAATATTGAAAACAATTTTCTAAAATAAAATGTTTAAAAAAAACTTTGAAAAATATAATAGTTAAAGAAATAAAGTTATTATTTTATTACAATTAAGTTTTTCAAAATTTTTAATCATATTTTATTTTAAAAAATCGAGTTATGTTATAAAGATTCTCATTAATGGCTATATATTATTTTTGTATTTAACCCGTGTAATACACGTGATATTAATCTAGTTATAAGTATATACATATTTACTTTAACAAGAAATGGTTCAATTGTTAAGCCTTCCTTATTATGATATCAAAGAATTACATCTTATTACTTTGTAACACACATTAAAATAAATATAAAAATATATGTTTTTTCTTCTTTTTTATTAATGTAAATGGGGCCCCACATTTATATTAATTAAAAAAAAAGAAAAAAAAATACACCTTTACTCCTTTAGATTTACTTTAATATCTGACTCAAAATAATAAGATTTATTTATTCAGTTATCGCAATAGAGAAATGTTAACAATTAATCATTCCCCTACTTTAGTATGTATATATCGATAAAAATTTGTTAATTTCATTAATTTATATTCACAAACATATCATTTGTATTAATCCTATAAATGAAAATATTAAATGTTAACGCATGCTAAACATTCACTAAAAAGATTATTTTAGTAGTGGTAAGTCTTGGATGTATCCTCACATGAATATTTGTGTTCGAGTTCATCTTATACAAACCTTTTAGTTTTAGGATTTTTTACATATATTCCTTTACTAAAAACATTTATTACATATTTACCTAACTCGAAAAATTTATTACATATTTTCATTTGAGAGGAAAGATATGTAATTGATTTTATTTCTTTTGGACTGGAAAACATGTTATAGAAAGTGAAAATATGTAATTCACTTTTCAACTTAGGTAAATCTATATCTATAATATGGTTAATAACCTAGTACCTAATAAATAATTTTGATATGTCACTTGTCAATATTTTAGGCCACTTAAAGATTTTTTCCCTCATCTCTGATCTCTCTCATAATAAATATTTCTATGACATGTTTTTATTAAATTTTTATTTTTTTTATCTTCTCTCTTCAATTAAATATTAATTATTTTATTTAACTTAGTAAATAATATGATTAAATTATGAATCAGTTCTTTAATTTTTTATAAAACGTCTTTGAAAAACATGTATTATGTTATTTTAAACAAATAATTTTAAAATTCAAATATTTAACATATGTAAATGTTTAATAAATCTATGTAAAAAATGTATAACTAATATTATTAGTATTAATATAATCATGTAAATTTAGAAAGATGTAATAAAATTATTTTAATTATGTAAATAAATGAAGACATAATTATAAAATCACATTATCTTTTATTCGCAAACTCGTGTATTACACGAGTTTATAATCTAGTATGTAATAAATGATACTAGTAAGAGACAATATGTAAATATCCCTTATTTTTAATCAATTAAATATCACCTCTCACACAAGATGTGTTCTCCCTACTCTATATGCTTATCGCAAGTGACATTGTACTTTAGAGACATACATATATACCTTTATAAAATTCATAAAATACATATATATCAGATTTAAAAAAATAAATTACATCACCATCTTAACTAACTATCAAGTGCTAAACTTTTAAGGATCACCCGAAATAATTGAGAATCACGAATCGTTGGGTATATGTGAGAATATTTGAACATTTTTATAGTCTCATGTATACTTATTTTGCAGCTCAGGTGGTCCAGGTGGATAAGACTTATAAGCAACAAATATTATTACTTATTGATTAATTGATATCCATGGTCTTGTCGTTTGAAATAGATAAGCAGGTTTGACGAATATTCCAAAGAATCAATCTTGATGTTTCAACGTGAATATGAACGTGGATGACATGTCATTGAAAACGGTCACATGAAGAAGTCCAGATGCAAGCGTATTTCTCAATGTTTTAAAAACCGGTATTTTAGGTGTACCGGATTTGCCTAAAAAATGGTTCAACCGGTTGAACCGGATTGTACCGGATGGTTCAACCGGGCACACTAATTAACCATATAATTATATAAAATACAACTTATACTCAAATAAGTTTCCAAAAAGTATACAAATTCATCCAAAAATTATTCAAAATGTACTCAAATTCATCCAAAACAATTTAAAAGTACTCAAATTCTAATTATGTTTTTTTTAAATTAAAGTGCATAATAGGATTATGACATTGGCGTGTTAAACGCATTAAATTCACGATCGCTTAAAAGCCGAAATTTTGTGATTTTTTTAAACCGAAAATACCGGTTTTACCGGTAAAACCGGATTAAACCGGATCATACCGGCGGCACAATTGATCGAAGGAACCTGCATAATACCGGAGTGTTTCGTACCGGATTAGTAACCGGAAACCGGTTGAACCGGTTAAACTGGCCGGTTCGAACCGGTTTTTAAAACATTGGTATTTCTAACTGATAGTTTGGAACAACTAGGATATAACCGTTGTTGAGAGTTTATGTATAAAGAGGAGAGACAATGATCGATTATAGGCATCTACACACTAGTTTACTAAAATCACTTTATTGTACTCACGAATTCACTTAGCATCGATCATTTGAGCTGATATCACTTGTATTTTTCATTTCATTATTTGAATATAAACAAGGTGTAGTGACTATTTTCACCTCCCGATGTTTTTATGCTGGTAATGTTAAAGGATTAAAGGATTTTTCTCCCACAAATCTCGTGCGTTCTGTTCTTTACTTTCGTTCTTATTTTCATTATCCTTAAAAATCCCTGAGGATCATTTTCTAGAAATATATAAATACGCCTTTTTTCTGATTTAAAAGCAGTAACCCACTAAACCAATTTCGGTTTTCCTAAAAAGTATACGTGTTAATTTTTACGCGAAACACTAACATATCCACCTTTTCGCATAATCATTTGTACTAATCTTCACAAACATAACTTTTTTATATTTTTTTCTTCTTTGAAAAAGGGATATATGTAATTTGAAATTTTAGGTTAGATGATATATGTAATATACGGATATATATGTAATTAAAGTTGTAAATAGGAGGATATATAAAGTTTTTATAGGTAGCTATGATCCATTTGGTTATGCTTACTGCCATGTCTTATAAATTTGTTATTCATGTACATTAGATTTATCATTTATGTTTTCGTCTTCTGGAATACAAAGGTAGTAATTAAGAATGATTAATCAATAAATTTTCAACTAGAAAAATCTCTTACAAGAAAACCCATTTACCCTGTTGGACCAAAAGAACCAATGAGCCTGATCAGAAAATCCTCTAAGTCCCACAGGCACACAACAACTGAAGAAGAGCACAACAGCTGAAGACAAACGACTGTTGAAGAGAAGATCTGAAGAGTTACAAGCTCTGAAGAACAAGTCTTCAGATGTTGTTCACAACAGCTGAAGTGTTAGTCTTCAGATGTTGTGATGTTAATTTTTGTCTTCAGTAGTTTTAGTTTAATTTCAGTAGTTTTAGTTCTTCAGTAGTTGTAAGAGGATGTCTTCAGTAGTTGTAAACATCCTCAGTAGTTTTGGTTATTTCAGTAGTTATCTTTTGTCTGTTAGGTGTCAACATCATGTGACATCATCAGACGTCACTGCTTCTATATAAGGGCAGTTGACCTATTGTATCTTTAACGAAGTTAGTGCGAATTGAATGAGATTATTCCTTTTGCAGAATTCTCTTTCTATAACAACTTGTACTTTACTGTTCTATTAGATTAACTTTGTTTTTGCTAATTTTGAGCTAATTCATCGTTGAATTCCGCTGCAATAACCTAAGATTGATCAAATGAGAACATCTGATCCTACAATTGGTATCAGAGCAGGTTAATCATTGATCGATTAAACAATTGATCTCTGAAACTGCTCAATTCAGTTCTCTGGTTGATCGAATTAGCCGATTAGTAAGAATTTGTTATAGTTTGAAGATTTCTGATAACTTCTGTTGATTTGTTTTTCAATATCAATTTGTTTTGAATCAATTGGTTGAAGTTTGTGTTAATTCATTTGAATTTTGTTGATATTGATTGAATCTGAAGTCATGACAACTCCAAACAATGATCCGCACAACACAGGCTCCGCAACCAAGCCTCCGATGCTGGTTCGGAGTGAGTACAATATTTGGCAACGTAGAATGCTACATCACCTGTCAATTAACAGTGCAGGATGTTGGAAATCTGTAGTGCATGGTCCGTGTAAACCCATGATCACTGATCCTGAAACTAAAATCATGATTCCGAAACCATCGGATATGTATTCAGATGAGGATATCAAATTGTTTGAAATTGATGCGAAAGCTCATGGTATTCTAGCGATGGCTTTGCCGAATGAGATTTATTCAGGCTTGATGCATCATGATACTGCTCATGATCTCTGGGTTGCACTGAAAGAACAATTCGGTGGAACCGATGAGGTTTTAGCAAACACAAGAGAAATCCTCGCCCAACAGTATGAGACATTCTCTCATAGGAAGGGTGAGTCATTGACTCAACAGTTTGAGCGGTTCTCCTGTCTGATTTCTGAGTTAAAAATGGTTAAACAAGAATATACTAATAGTCAGATGAATAACATGTTTCTTAGATCATTGCCTGAGAGATGGGACACTTATACTATTGTCCTACGCTCCAGTGCAAATCTAGAACATCTATCCCTCACCCAACTCCATGGGAAACTCTTAACATTTGAGAGAGAGGTAGAACAGAAAAGAAAGCTGTCTTCATCTGGCAAGCTCACTGATGACTTTATTCCCGGCAATACTGCTTTGATTGGTCAAGAGTCCGAGTTTAATGGGTCTGAATGTTCTTATGATGAACATATTGATTTCTCTACTAACAATGTTGAACATGCTTTTGTGGGAGTTGATGGAAATGCAGGAAATTATGGTGATAATCTGTGTTTTGTGATGGATGATTTGAAAGGAATTCCAGATGATGATCTGGAGGAGATGGATATATTAAGTCAGATGGCATTAATCAACATTAGATCTCAAAAATTCTACAAAAGAACTGGAAGAAAATTTCCCGGATTATCTGGCAAAACCAAAGTTGGTTTTGACAAAGGGAAGTTGAGGTGCCACAAGTGTCACAGGCTTGGTCATTTTGCTAGAGAGTGCAAATCTATTGGACCTAGTTCCTCTGCACCCTTTGTGACCTTTCCTAGCAATAACCCACAAAACAAAGGACAACAATCCTCTGGGTCTGGTCAACAACAATTTTATCCAGCTCATTTTGTACCACAAAGTCCCATGCCTTATCCATATCCTTGCTTCTATATGCCACAATCCACTCACACTCCAGCACTAATACCCTCTCAATCACCTGCTCTTCCTGACCCCAGCAAATCTCAAACAAATCAACAGCCTCAACAACAACATCAGAGCTTTTTCACCCCTGGAGTAGCTGATTGGAGTAGTTTACCTGATGACTTATCTGATTTTAATATGCAGCTGTACTCTGAAGCTGGTCCACATGGTGGAGACAATCCATTTGGAAATCTTGCTTTGATGGCTATTGATTCAACTGACAATTCTTGTCCAACTTCTTCAACATCACAGGTATCATCTGAATCAAAAGCCAAGTTGTGTTCAGAATCATGTATTTCAGCATTTGCTTCCATTAGAGAAATAAATGTTGAATTAATCAATGAGAAGTTGGATTTAGAAAAGGTTGTGACTAAGAATAAAACTGAATTTGAGAAAGTTTTGAATGAAAAAGAGTCTGAAATTTATAAACTCAAGTGTCAATTGTCTGATGAAAAGGCTAGGGTGGAAGTCATGCTTGTAAAACACAATGATCTGAAACAAACACTTGCAACAACCCAAATAGAGTGTGAAAAATGGGTTGAGTCTTGCAAGGGGTTTGAGATGTTATTAAACAAACAAACAGCATCAAATGTGAAGTTTGGTATTGGATACAATCACACTGCCCCCCCAGCTGATTATACACCAAAAAATCTTGATTGTGAGTCTGACGGGGACAGTGTATACCAATACACCAAATCTTCAGAAAAGTCTGATGCTGAAGAATCCTCTGAAAGTGAGTTAAGTGCATGCAAATCTGAGTCTGAAACTGTGGATATTGAGACATATTCTTATTCTATTGGATGTACAAATGTCATTCAGGGTGACACATGTCAAGATAGTGTTTTAATTGAAATTAATCCTGATGAAAAAGTTTCCAATGAATTAAATTTAAAACTGATTGAGTCAGATGAGCATGGCACTGGAGAGAAAGATGCACGGCTTCTGATAAGCCAGAGTGTCTCATCAGCAGTTATAGAAAAAGCTGGTAATGTTACAACTGCTGATGAAAATTGTGTTGATAGACAAGTGCTGAAGAATAGCTCTTCAGAGGTTGTCAACACATCAGTTGTTAACATGTCTACAAATACTGATGTTCCAAAGGTTCTGAAGAACAAAAATTCAGTATCTAAGTCATCAGTACTTGTAGATACTCACAAGGGAAAGCAAAAGAGGGTGCCTTGTGAAATTTGTAGGTTGTTTAATCATTTCTCTGATGAATGCTGGTACAGAAAAGGTTCTAAATTCAATAAAATTAAGCACAAAAACAAGAACATCCTCAAAATGAAAAATGAATTTAGTTCCAAGTTTGTACCAGAATCATCAGTAGTTTCAAAATCTGGAAAAACCTCACAAGGAAATGAATCAAATAAATCCAAGAAAGGTAAAGGGGTTGTTCCAGATTCAATGAAACAACACTTGAAAGATTTTTCTTCAATTAAAGAAACTAAGTTGACAAAACACAAAAATCAAAAGTCAAGTCCTGATGTGTCTGATGAAATCAAAATTTTGACTCAAAACCATAATCAACTGATGTTAATGATGCAACAACTGCTAGGAAGAGTTAATCTAGCAGAGGTATCTGTTGCTTCATTTCAAAAGAAGAAACCAAAATCAAAAGTAAAGGCTCAATTTTCTGATAAGAATGCTTCAAGTGTTGCTTCAACTGACAATACTAATTTTGTTTCTTCATGTGTTAACAGACCCAAAACCAAAATGGTTTGGGTCCAAAAGTCTAACTGAGTGTGTTGATGTATGCAGGGTCCTTCAGCATGCCAAAATAGCATCTGGTATGTTGACAGTGGAGGATCCATGCATATGACTGGGAGCAGATCTCTTCTTAATGACTATTTTATAGGAAGGAAGGGATTTGTGTCTTTTGGAAATGATGCCAAGGGTTATATTATAGGGAAAGGTTATGTGAAAAATGTTGAGATAAGGTTTGATGATGTGAATCATGTAGAGAATCTTAAGTATAATCTTCTGAGTGTTAGTCAGATGTGTGATAAGGGGCACATTTCTCTTTTCACCAAGCAAGACTGCAGAATACTGTCTTCTGAAGTGTTGCCTCTGATTGGCAAAGTCTTAGATGAGTATACTCTCCTTAAGGCTAACAGAGTGGGAAAGGTTTATGCCTTTGATTTGTCAAAGAAAATCTCTGTTAAAGGTCATCCTTGTTTATTTTCTAAGGCTTCTTTCAAGGAATCAAATCTGTGGCATAGAAGATTAGGTCATGTGAATCTCAAAAACATGAATCAACTGGTGAAACATGGTTTGGTTAGAGGTCTTCCAATGAAGGATTTCAGTTGTGATGAGAATTGCACTGCTTGCTTGAAAGGGAAGCAACTTAAAGTTTCTTTTCCTCCAATTGGTGATCCCAAATCCACTGGTTGTTTGCAAATGTTGCACATGGATTTGTTTGGGCCAGTGAAGGTCATGAGTATGGCAAAGAAGAAGTATTGCTTAGTAATTGTTGATGATTACTCAAGGTTTGTCTGGACTTTCTTCTTGCACTCAAAAGATGAGGTTGCCAAGTCCATTATCAACTTTGTGTTGTATGTTGAGAAGCAATATTCTCTTCCTGTCAAGTGTGTAAGGAGTAACAATGGAACAGAGTTCAGAAATCATATTCTGGATGAGTTTTATCTGTCAAAGGGAATCAAGAGGCAGTACAGCATCCCTAGAACTCC
The DNA here is from genome assembly GCA_009363875.1 of Mikania micrantha. Classification (NCBI taxonomy): domain Eukaryota; kingdom Viridiplantae; phylum Streptophyta; class Magnoliopsida; order Asterales; family Asteraceae; genus Mikania; species Mikania micrantha. The sequence continues at coordinate 37,241,954 of CM018685.1, forward strand.
TGAACAGAATGGAGTAGTTGAAAGGAAAAATAGAACCTTGATTGAAGCTGCCAGAACAATGCTGGCTGATTCTGGCTTGCCATTGACCTTCTGGGTAGAAGCTGTCAATACTGCTTGTTATGTGCACAACAGGGTTCTGGTGAATCAAAGATGGTTGAAAACTCCTTATGAACTGCTTCATAATTTGACTCCTTTGATTTCCTTCTTCAGAGCTTTTGGGTGTCCTTTCTATATCCTCAATACCAAAGATCAACTTAAAATGTTTGACTCCAAAGTTGATGCAGGATATTTTGTTGGATATTCTTCAACTTGCAAAGCTTACAGAGTGTTCAACTGCAGAACAAAGATGGTTGAAGAAACTCTTCATGTCAAATTCAATGAATGTCCAAAAGATTCTATTCCACAAAATCCTGTTGAGCTGTTTAATCTAGACATCTTGCAACATGAATCCTATCCATCCCCAGTTGAGTCTATTGGTGTGGAAGATGATGCACCTAAAGCAGTTCCACCAACAGCTTCTACAGCAACCACACAAGGAAGTCATGATGATGAAGATGAAAGTACTCATTTGTTCAGATTTAGTGACAATCTGCCTATGTCTGTTAAATCTGATGCTCCTCCTGCTCCAGTTGTTCCTCCAAATACCAATGCTGATGAAATTCTAGAATCCTCTCAATCATTTGAAATTCCTGCTGAACTGTTTCCTGGATCTTCATCAACATCTGCAGCAACTGGACCCCCAGCAAACACTTGCACTGATCTTATTCCTTATCAAGAACTGAAGGATCATCCATTATCTCAAGTTCTTGGTGACATTTCTGCTGGTGTTTCAACAAGAAGTCAATTGTCAAACTTTTGTCTCTATGCCTTATTTGTCAGTCAGCAAGAGCCAAAGAACTATCACACAGCACTTAGAGACAATGGCTGGGTGGAGGCTATGCAGTTGGAGTTGTTGCAATTCAAGAAACAACAAGTCTGGGAGCTGGTTCCTTTACCCCAAGGTAAGTGTGCAATAGGCACTAAATGGGTGTTTAGGAATAAAACTGATGAAAATGGTCAAATAATTAAGAACAAGGCCAGACTAGTTGTACAGGGGTTCTCTCAGGAAGAAGGTATTGATTATGATGAAACTTTTGCCCCTGTAGCCAGACTGGAAGCAATTAGATTGTTTTTAGCATATGCTGCCTTACACAAACTAAAAGTTTTTCAAATGGATGTCAAAAGTGCTTTTTTATATGGTAAAATAAAAGAGGAAGTGTATGTGTGTCAACCACCAGGTTTTGAGGACAATAAACATCCTGATTGGGTGTACAAGCTTGATAAAGCTCTTTATGGGCTGAAACAAGCACCTAGGGCCTGGTATGACACTCTATCCACTTTTCTTCTTCAAAATAATTTCACTAGAGGCTCCATAGATAAAACTTTGTTCATAAAGAAAGTAGGACAGCATAAGCTCCTTGTTCAAATTTATGTTGATGACATAATTTTTGCTTCATCTGATACAAAGTTGTGTGCTGATTTTACTGAGTTAATGACCAAGAATTTTGAAATGAGTGCCATGGGGGAATTACAATTTTTCTTGGGTCTTCAAATCAAACAAAGTCCTGATGGCATTTTCATTCATCAATCCAAATACACAAAAGAGTTGTTAAAGAAATTTGATTTGCAAAACTGTAAACAATGTTCTAACCCCATGAGCAGCACCACACAACTTGATGCAGATGTGAAAGGTAAATCAGTTGATGAAACTCTTTATAGATGTATGATTGGGTCCTTGATGTATCTCACAGCATCTAGGCCAGGCATTATGTTTGCTACATGTGTTTGTGCTAGATTTCAGGCTGCACCTAAAGAATCTCATTTGATTGCTGTTAAAAGAATTTTCAGATACTTGCAGGGCACTCAATCACTGGGAATTTGGTATTCCACTGGGCATTCCTGCAAACTTGTTGCTTTCTCTGATAGTGACTATGCAGGATGCAAACTCACCAGAAAATCAACTTCTGGTGGTTGTCAGTTTCTAGGAAATTGTTTGGTTTCTTGGCAAAGTAAGAAACAAACATCTGTGGCCACTTCAACAGCTGAAGCCGAGTACATTGCTGCTGCAAGCTGTACTTCACAAATTCTTTGGCTTCAGACTCAACTTTTGGATTATGGCATCAAAGAGTCTAAGAGACCATTGTTAATGGATAGTGCCTCAGCTCTTTGTATTGTCAAGAATCCAGTTCAGCACTCTAGGACCAAACATATTGAAATCAGACATCATTTTATAAGGGATTGTTTTGAAAAGGGTCTGATTGATCCAAAGTTTGTTCCTAGTGCTGATGAGCTTGCAGATATCTTTACTAAGCCTTTAGACACTTCAACTTTTCAAAATTTAGTTCTAAGGCTTGGTATGCTACAACTTGAATAACTTAGTTTTCATACTAATAAAATTCCATCCACCAGAAAAAATTTTCAAAAAAAATACAAAAATATTCATCTTTCTAAAAATTCAAATTTTTGTATCACCTTGCAACTCCTGATATTTTTAGTAAATACTGATAAGTATCAGAAGTACTGATTCAAGGAAACATCTGACCTTTACCAATATTATCAGTTAAAAGTACTGATGAGTTTTGGTTGACAAAGTACTGAAGGTCAAAAATATTTCACAAAGTCTGATGAACAACTTTTGTTCACAAGGTCTGATGACAAATTTTTCACAAAATCTGATGAGAAAATCTGATGGTTCATAAAGTCTGATGAGCAATTGATGAAAACAGCTGATGAACACCCAATGTCGACAACACCTGATGAGTAAATTTACTCTTCAGATGTTTCAACCACTGCTGTTTTCTCTTTATAACATCTGAAGAACAACTTCCAATACTCTATTTATTCCAAACCCTCTTCAGTTGTTTCATTACCACTTCATCAGAACTTTCTATCTTTTTCAAAAACCTATCTTCCCTCTCAAGTCTCTGCTTCCATGGCGACAATGAACCTTAAACCTCGTCATAACTCAGTCGCATACCTCACCAAATCTGCCTTCTGGTCGAAGTTTGATGAGGCTGTCGACCTCATGAATACCTCGCAATATCAAACTGCATTCCTTCTCAATCCCAAGATCCATGTCGAGTCTATTCAACAGTTTTGGGAAAATGTTGAGCTCATCAATGTCGGCACTGGAGGCATCTCCATCCGATCATCTGTCAATGGGAAGAACGTGCACATCAGCACTGCAGAGCTACGGGATGTGTTGAATCTTGATGATGCAAATCTTCCAACATCCTTTCCCAAGAGCATGACCGATCTCTGTTTCACACGCCATGAATACCAGGGTGATTTGAGCGACTCCGCACTGTTCAAGAAACATTTTAATGATCCAGAGCGCCTTATCTACCACATGATAAACGTCTGCCTAGCCCCAAAGTCTTCTTCATGGGACCAGATGTCATTCAAGTGGCAGCAGGTATTCTTTTCAATCCTCGAATCTCAAAAACTAAATTTTTCACAAATTATATTTTCTGAATTATCGGAACATGCTGCAAAACCTGCGGCACAAAGATGGCTGTTATACCCTCGCTTTGTAATGGCCATCATTGAAAAGCAATTAAAACAGGATGGCCTTGTTGGCCAGGGAATAGATGCTCCAGCAGTCTTGTTGGAAGTATATTCCCGGCACAACTCTAACCTCACACTCAAAGAGGCTGCCCGAAAGCTAAAACCCAAGCATAGGGAACCCACAGTCTCAACTTCCAAATCAAAATCCAAAGTCCCCACCAAACCACATTCCAAAAAGCCCAAAAAGGCTGCTCAGGGAAATGAGTCCCCTGAGTCTGCCCATGCCTCACCAAGGCATGACATGGCCACTGGAAGTAGTCAGCCAGTGGTCCATCAGACTCCACCAGCTGAAACCGCCCAGGCTTCCTCTCAACAGGAACTTGGTGCAACCATTGAAGGGGTAGACACACTTCTAGAGCCTCTTTCATTTGAAAAGGCTTCTATTGAACAGCATCATTCTCCCCGGGTGCAATCTGCTTCACAGCCTATTACTATTGAAACCACCCAACAAAGCCCAACTTTTGTAATTGAACAAATCCTGGATCAGCTAAACACTCCTATCCCTACCCAGACACCTATTAAACCTGGGATTAGCTCCAACATTGAGGGGGAGGATCAAAGTGTTTCTGATAACCCACAGGATTCTGACTACCATATCAGATCTCCTAGTGTGGAAAGAGAGATTCTGACATCTGACAGGGCTGCTACTTCATCACCTCCATCATTTGGAGTGATTGATAGTAGTAACATATCTAAGACCCTGCCAGAGGCAACAACTGATGAAGGGTTTATCCCTGAAGTTGGAAGTCCCCAGTACCAAGAAAAAGGGGCACCTGAAAATGTTGAGCCACACTCAACTCAGGTAAATCCTGATACTTTCAGGAGGTCAGATGATTCAGCCAAGGCTGATGATGACCAAACATTGTTATCAAATGTTCTATCAAGGAACAAATTCCTTGAGGCTGAGGTCTGCAGACTCAATGAGCTGCTCACCAAAATGTCCAAGGATAAAAGTCCATCTGCCCTTTCTAACCCACAGATGGCACCTTCAACTTCTGGAGGTCCCCAAAACACTTCATCCTCCTCACAAAAACAACAACAGCCACCTGCCTCTGCTTCAGGCACAAATCCTCTGGGTTCAAACCCCCCAGAAGCATTTGTTGCTGCTTTCATTGCTGCTCTTCCTCTCATCACTCCCATCCTCCAAACCCTTATTTCCCAATCTCTTGACAAGCTCCTTCCCTCACAAACACAAATCCAAACAATGATAGATGGTGCAGTTCAAACAATTCTTTCTAGCCTTAAACCTCCTACACCAACTGCAGCCAAAAAAGGGGAGTCTAGTTCTGTCATAGAGACAAAAAGGAAAGATTCTGATGATGTACAGGAAGTGGGTATACAAGTTGAAGCTATAGACTTTGAAAAGCCTGCCTCTCCTCTGAAATTTACCTACAAAAGGCAGAAGAAATCTTCCAAGGCTGATGTGGTTGAAAAAGCTGTAGAGAAAGAGATTGCAAGTGAAAAAGATGAAAATATTATAGTTGAAAAGGCTGCTGATGTGATAGAGCCTGAAATGTCTGAGCTTCAGAAGCTAGTACAACAGGCTGATCAAGTCCATTTTCAAGCCATGGATGAAATCATAAGCCAACTTTTCTAGGAGGATGCTGAAACTGAAGATCTGAATAAGAAGATTAGGGAATTGGAAATAAATCACATAGACAACATTTGGAAGCAATATGACAAGGAAGAAAGTGAGAGACTTCATGTCATGGCTAGGTTTGTAGCCAAATTCTTAGGGAGATCAGTTGCTGAGATTAGGGCTTGGGATAGGAATAATCTTATCAAAGTTACAACAAAGATCTGCAGCTCTGAGACTCCTAACAAAGAACTGATAATTGAAGCAATGGATGTGGTGGGCCTGAAGAAAAAGAAGGAGCTGCTTAAAAAGTCTCAACAGGAACTCACTTCCAGCATGCTTAATTGGCATAAACCTGCTCCAAAATCAGCCACATCCATCCCAAAATCAAAACCTGTCAAAACAATTGATGCACCTCTCAAGAAGAGGAGAAAGCTGATGATTCAGGAGGAAGATGATGAAGATAGGCAACCACTGTCAACTGTTCTAAAACTGAAAAAGCCTGAGTCTTCCATTGTCCCTGTAATGACTCCTGAATCTCAGATGCAAGCTGTAAAAGTGAAGATAGAAGAAGAGGAAAGTCAGAGACTATATGATGACAAAATTCTGAGATTGGTAGACAAAGACTACCCTCAGACTTCCTCGCTAACAGCTATGAGGAAGGAAGCACAAAGGTTATTTGCACTAAGGCATACCTTCCAATACAGGAAAGAAGTAATCCGGGTATGGCCTGACCCAAGGGTATAGCACAGGATACACAAAAGAAACATTCCACAAGCCTACAGAGGAAGAATCAAAAAGGTGATAAGTGCTGACATTATGGCTGGGTTTGTGATGGACCCTTGGGAAATCATTGAAGATTTTAAGAAGGTTTACAATGCTAAACTGCCAGTTCCCAAGCTATTGGAAAACAAAATGATCAAGAAGGGGCTGGTATACAATAGAATGGAAGGGTTAAAGAAGAATGAGCTACAATTGTTCCTGGAAGGAAAACATCCAGATGAATTTGTATACAGAGAAATCACAAGGATTGAATTGCACAATGGGTCTACAAGCAGGTACCTATCTGAATACTATGGACCTGAGTTCTTCTTTGAAGGTGAGCCAGAGCTACTAACCATTGAAGATCAAGTAGTCCTTCTTGAAGCCTATGTCAGAGAATCTTTTAGACTCGTGCATGGGCAGTAGCTTCAATGAGAGAGGCAACAACTCTTAGTCCATTCCCCAATTGGAGTTCTCTCTCATCCTTCAACTGTCAGATCTTCTGAAGCTGCTGTCATCCAGGCCTACACTTAATTGGTCATCTTAGAAGCTGATCTCTAAGGAAAAAGACACATCTTTCTGCCTGGAATATCAACAATAAGTGGGACAACTAATAATTAGAGGTTTTGGCTGCATTGGTTCAGGGGGAGTTTGTTGGACCAAAAGAACCAATGAGCCTGATCAGAAAATCCTCTAAGTCCCACAGGCACACAACAACTGAAGAAGAGCACAACAGCTGAAGACAAACGACTGTTGAAGAGAAGATCTGAAGAGTTACAAGCTCTGAAGAAGAAGTCTTCAGATGTTGTGATGTTAATTTTTGTCTTCAGTAGTTTTAGTTTAATTTCAGTAGTTTTAGTTCTTCAGTAGTTGTAAGAGGATGTCTTCAGTAGTTGTAAACATCCTCAGTAGTTTTGGTTATTTCAGTAGTTATCTTTTATCTGTTAGGTGTCAACATCATGTGACATCATCAGACGTCACTGCTTCTATATAAGGGCAGTTGACCTATTGTATCTTTAACGAAGTTAGTGCGAATTGAATGAGATTATTCCTTTTGCAGAATTCTCTTTCTATAACAACTTGTACTTTACTGTTCTATTAGATTAACTTTGTTTTTGCTAATTTTGAGCTAATTCATCGTTGAATTCCGCTGCTATAACCTAAGATTGATCAAATGAGAACATCTGATCCTACATACCCTACTAACTACGCTAACAAATGTTGAATCAGATATACATGTAATTTATAAAATTTATAAACGAGTTAAATAAAATTTGCAACCATGTGATTTACTATTTACTAGAGGTTGCAACCTTGTGTTTTAAAAAAAAAACCTGCAACAAGTAGGCATTCAGTAGAATTAACATAGATTTGTTAGTTTATGAAGGGGAAAATTATAATTCAATGTATTTTGTAATTTATTATTTATTATTAAATTAATGGTCTTAAATCAAAATACTTGTAATCATCGGGCCTTTTAGTTTAACTTGAAAATTCTCACCACCCTAATACAATGATACGGCTCTATGCTCTCTCTACCATATCAGGCAAACCCTAATCATCTATTTCATGAGCGATGTAACACCTTGGTCTCTCGTTATATATGGACACTTGTATTTAACTCTAAAATTGTATAAAATCAGAAGACACTTCAGAATTTCATTGCATAAAATCGGAAACCAATATCACTGCATGACTCAAATCACAACATGATTGAATCCTGACTAAATTTGCGAACAGTCACTAAAATAAGATTTGAGAGAGAACATTCACTAAATTATATTGAATCTAATGTGTTTCCACCATTGTTGTGACTTAAAATAAGATTTGGGAGAGGATCCACTGTTCTTGTGTGGATGTTTTTGTTGCATCTTGGGAATTCAGATATTCTTGAAAAATGATTGAATTTAGAAACAGGGGAAATATGAGCAATTTTTTCAGTAGATTGAAGCATTGAGCAGCTTAAAGAATTGAATTTGTTTGTGGAATAACAAGAAGCTTTTGAGTTTTGATGTGGCGAGTGAACTACTATGTATCACATAAAATGTATAGGTTTGAAATCTCATATTTTGTTTCTTAGAGGTGTATTTAGAGATGCAAAACATGGGTTTTTTTGTGGTCCCCTTTAGTAACAAAAAAATATCTATTGGGCCTTTTAGTTTAATCATAATTTAAGACTATTAATTTAATAATAAATAATAAATTACAATTTTACCCTTCATTAACTAACGGAGTTATGTTAATATTAAATTAATGGATGAAGGTTGCAGACTTTTAAAAACAAAGGATTGCAACTTGTAAAAATAAAAAAGGAGGGTTGCAACCTGCGGTAAGGAAAAAACTACATGTTTGCAAATTGCATATAACTATTTATATAAATATGTAATTGCCGCTAAAAGCATAAAATAAAGCTAGATACTCATTGAAAAACTACCATGGTTTTGATGATTTTCTCTTGAATCCAAGACTCCGATACTTGGTGGGAATGAACACCAAAAGGTGGATATGTAAATCAATCCCAATTTTTAACTTGTTGATTGATTTCTTTGATTATAAACATGTATATATACGAAAATCATAATAATAATAATATGAGATTGAATGAAACATGTGAATCCAGTAAAAACATTGTTGATTCCCGACATGATTCTTGTGAGAAGAATGATCCGATCGGTTCCCGTTTAGGGTGTATGATGAGGATGGATGATGGAGAGGCTAGGTGAGAGGGTCACAAATTCTTAAGGTTAGAGAATTCGTGATTATGATGTTAACCAACCAAGATTATGAGCCTTAATCTCCCTTTTATATACACCCAAGGGGAAACCCTAATTAAGATAAATAAGGATAATTATATCCATCAAATAATTATATATCCGCTAGGAATATTTAGGTAATTGATCTATTAATTAAATAATTATGAGGCCCATATATTATTTATTTATTTATTTCTAACATTCTCCCACTTGGCCAAGTGATTATTTATTATGAGCATTAAATAAATCTGCAGATTGATAATATTCATTTTAGTTCTAAATATCATAACAGAGAAATACAGTCGTTGAATCAGTATTCAATTCATGAACCCTGTTAATCATACTACAATACAAATTTAAAACTTAAGTTAGGATCAATTAACAAGTAAGCCCTTTTAACGAATGATATATGTTAATAGTGTCTACATGTCATTAGGCATGCATAAACATATACTTAGAGACAAACAAATCAAATAAGTGAGGAAATTTTATTAATCATAAGTAAGTACATTATGCATTAAGGTCTTTACATAAGCCCATCTTCGAAACATATTCTTCGAATATCTTAGATTGGAGACCTTTAGTCATTGGATCTGTAAGCATAACTTTAGTACTTATATACTCAATACAAAGGTTATTTTCCTCAACTCGCTCGCAAACAAACAAGTACTTTGTATCAAGATATAAACCAACACCGGTCGAACTGTTACTGTTCAAGAAGTTAACGGCAGCTGAGTTATCAAAGTAAATCTTCAATGGTTTAGAGATAGAGTTAATGATTTTGAGTCCAACGATAAGGTTTCTCAACAACATTCCATGACATGTTGCGTTGTATACTACAACATATTCAGCTAGCATAGTTAAGTTTGTTGTCAGTTGCTGCTATGACTCTTCCATGAGATCAGTCCACCTGCTAACATAAAGATGTACCCTGAAGTTAATTTTTTGTCATCTTTGCATTTAGCAAAGTCAGAATTAGAATTACCAACCTGTAACACCCTAAATTTTCTAAATACAAGCTATTTTAACTTACGAAGGGGTAACGGATAATTTACTTAGAAAATGGACGAAAAATAACTAAGTTAATTTCCAAAATTCGTGTACTCGAAGAACAGTACTCGAAATACAGTTTTCAAAACTGACTTCGAGTACACCCACATTTCGAGTACCAATATTTCGAGTACCAATCACCGCCTATAAATAATGGTGCCTTGGGAAATGTGCGAACCTTTGGCTGGAAGCACATTCTCTCTCGAGTACACGAAGTAGGGTCCAAGAACTTCAAGAATCAAGCTTTTGATCGACAAAACGAAGGAGGAAACGCACGGGAATCTACAGGAGTGATCATCTAGCATCAAGTAAGTGATCTAAATTGAAAAGTTAGGATTTTTACGAGAAAGTGAACTTATGCATAAAGTTCGCACCTTTATGTATAAAGTTCGGGACTTTGAGGTTTCAACGTGTTGGTAACAACATACGGAACCTAGAACTAGCCCCTATGAGCCTAGGACGGATTTCTGATATGTTACGCAGAAAAGAATGTGTACTCGAAAAGATGACCCAGATAAGGGTACTCGAAAACATTCTAGTTCGAATACACTTGTTTCGTGTACACTACTTTCGAGTACACTAGCATTTCGTGTACTAGTGATGCTTCAGGTATCATGGTTTTCGAGTACTCAACCAGTTCGGGAACAGAAGGGTTTTTGAATACTGGGGAACTGGTTAGGGATTATGAGGACTTAGAATAAATTCTAAGTCGATCGGACTATAAACACAGAGCCGATCGGGCTATAAACATGGTAAGAGTCGATCGAGCTATAAACATGGAGCCGACCGGGCTATAAACACGGAGCCGATCGGGCTATAAACATGGAAGAGTCGATCGGACTATAAACATGGAGCCTTGTGCCGGCATAAGCCCACTGCTCATGTTGATGGCAGGGGTTTTGATGATGATGATGGTTATATGGCTACGACGATGAAAGGTTTATGTGCTATGGTTTATGTGTATGAAATGATGCTTTCATGTTAAAATGTTCAACTCACTAAATGATTATGATGTTTTATGAAAACGAGAACTCACCAGCGTAAGCTGATTTGATTTAGCATGTATGTCAGGTTAAAGCTATGATAAGAGAAGGCATGGAGCTCGGGCATCAACTCAGACGATCCGTTGGTTTTGGCAATTCGATATGTTTTTGATACAGACACTTTATTGTATTATGTTTATCAAACTATGTCTATATTTCCGCTGCATGATTATGAAAGTTTTTAGTTTAAGAGCTATGTGTTATGATGAAAACCAACCTCTGTGGCATCGGCCGGGAACGGGGCCTTACAAGTTGGTATCAGAGCCATATTTTGAGAGATCTTGGCATCCCAAATGCCAAGACTTAAAATGAGAATGGGATTAAAGGATGCGGATTGCCAACCACGGATGAACGGATGCCACGAGCTGAATGTTATGTACGAGTTAAGATGTAGATCTAAGGTTAGAAAGGTAGTTAGTGTAACATCAGTGCCGGAAGCATTGTCGGAACAGTGATCGCTACAGTAACTTGCACAGTAACTCAGGTACACATTACGTGAAACTATGTTTATGCTATTTACACTTGAGGCTTAACACTAAACTATTATACGATTGTCTGAAATCTGATTAAAACCTTAGGGTTTAACAGTCACAAACATATCAGACAACACAGAACTGACACACAGATGCTTGATTTGATGCTATTATGTACAAACGTATGTGAGGATAAACAAAACAAAACCCTAACAGTTATCGTTACAGAATGCTAAACCGACGACTTATTCGTATAGGTGACGATCTGTACGAATAAATCTGAAAGTTTAAAGTTCTGAAATAATGACTGGAAAGTAGAAAACAAGAATCAGAAAGCCAAACCATCGTCGTGTTCGCTCGAATGACGATTCGAACGAATACGCACGATGGCGACGCGTTCTGACGAAACGAAAACGGAAACAATACGAACGATAATAAATTTAAGGAAATATAATATTTCCTATTTTACAATTTTGAAACTCATCAGAAATAAATTAAAACGAAATTACTTTAGATTAAAATACGTAAATTCGCGAAAGAATTAACGAAACGCGTAAAAATAATTGATTTAGATAAATAATCCAAGAGAATAATATTTAAAATATTTACTAGTAATAATCACCTTCCAAATGTTTAAATAAACTCTTTTTATTTAAATTATTAAAAACAAGCGCGTAACGTGCCGGAAACGCAACGAAAATGAAAACCGAGCAACCGAAACGAACCCGAATACCCTCGGGGTATTTAAACCTTAAGTGAGACCATTTAATTCATTTTATACATTTCACTCTCTCTCTAAAACCTTCAAACCATCACTCCCTCTCTCACTAAAATTCCACACTTCAAAGCTTCATAACTTGATCAAATCTTGATGAAATCTTGCGTTCTTGGTGTCCACGCGTAGCTCTCGATCTCCTCTACACAGAAGTACAGCGGATCTAGAGTTTTATCCGGCCAAAAACGAAGTATGATCAAGAGAAAATTCGGAAAAATAGGGTTTTCATGTGTATTTGTTTGATCCCTCCCCTTAGCCGGTTCTAGAACCACGCTCACCACCACAATACCATCGAGAACCCCATGTTGCGTAGCATCATCGTGTAAACTTCCCTAGGAACCAGCACACTTGATGGGGATAATGGAGATAAAGATGATGCAGGTTCGTGAAACGGCTGGGCATGGCCGAACCCTTGGGACGCTTTGGCCGAACCTGTTTAACAAGGTTTAGCCGAACCTGCACAGAGCCTTGGAACCTATTATCCGATTCAATTCATATCTGTGGCCCAACACTTAGAACCAAACCATATCCATGAGGCCCAGTTAGACTATTGCAGCCCGATTGGTGTGGCTTGGCCCACAACCTCATATGAACCAAACAAGAGTAGCCGGCCCAGCTACCTTGCTGCGGCCCACTGGGACTGTTTCAGCCCAACTTTTCCCTCGGCCCAAGCAAACCAACCGGCCCATGATATTTGTCATTGGCCCAACACCTCAGCTTGATAGTAGGCCCAATCCCCCATTCGATTTGGCCCAATCTTTGACTACGGCTCATCGTGAATGTTCAGCCCCTAAACTTATTCAGTCCATTAACATTCAAGGCCCACTCTTGGCCCAATAGCATTACCAACCTGTTTTAATTACTTCGGCCCAAGACTAACCACTCATTCGGCCCATATACGACCACTTATCCCATTTAAGTAACTTGGAAACGAACACATGAAATCCATTTTATTTGAAATGGTGCATAGAAATTCCTAAAGTGGTTGAATTTGCTTTGGGTTATATACTAAATCTTACAACAAGATAAGTAACCTAATGACAATGTTTTAGAGAAATTCAGTAATGGTTTAAAACTAAACATGTAACATAAAGACTTGGCCCAATGAAAGCTTAAGAGGTTAAGTGGGAGTGAATTCTTAATTAGCATACGAGGCCGAATGACAATTGACACCACTAAGGGTTAACCCATTTAGAGTTAACGTATATACGCACAAAAGTCATTACAACCTATACTTATGAGATACATACAACGTGAAATCAATACAGGAACGTGAATACTACTACCAACACAACAACGAGTGCGCACATTCTTGTTTTATACTTAGTCAACTACTACCAACACAAGGTGAGTTCATTTGTCCCTTTTCAAACATATTTGTTTTACCTCGGGACTGAGAAACATGTTACACATCTTAAATAATTACTGAAATGTTTATTAAATGCTTTTACATATAATCATGATGCTTGTACCAACGCTTATGCTTGAAACTTTGATTTGGGAAGCTAAAGACTATGACTAAACTATATGCTTGGTGATTATGCTACAAACTCTATGCTCAGACTACATGCTCAATGCTTATGCTGTAAACTTAAAGCTTAAACTAGATGTTTAATGCTTATGCTATAAACTAAATGCTCAGACTATATGCTCAAGGTTTATGCTATAAACTTTACGCTTAAACTATATTCACAATGCTAATGCTATGGATTATGTGTTCAAACTATATGCTAATGATTGAACGATATGCTCGAAACTATGATTGTGTGCGAAATGCTAAGCTTGTATCTAATCATGGACTACGTAATTGATAAACGACCGCTAGATCAGAGCTTGTACCCATGCATTGAGATACGTGGAAGATAAACTATGACGATGCTAAGCTGTTATCTATATATGAGACATGTAATTGCCAAACACTGCTAGAGCAGGGCTTGTGTCTGCTTATATGAGATATGTAGATGCTAAACTAATTGTGTGTGCACGGCTTGTGTCTATGTATGAGTTACGTAATTGCCAAACGATTGCTAGAGCAAGGCTTGTATCTTGTATAGGAGACACGTAATTGCTAGACTATTCGGATACTAAGCTTAAACCAATTCATGAGATACGTAATGGCTAAACACTGCTAGAGAAGAGCTTGTATCTAGCCGTGGACTACGTAATTGCTAAACACTGCTAGAGCAGAGCTTGTACCCACGCATGAGATTGGTGATAGCTAAACTATGATGTGTGAAACTATGATGCTTGTGAAACTTACTTTAAAGCTAATACTCTTGAATGCTATACACTTGAAACCTTTTTAGCAAGTAAACTAAATCTATGACGAAGACTGGGTTGAATGGTAAGTAAAATGCTTAATTATCATTAACAACAGTGTCATATGCGGATTAGTATGTGGTGGGACGGCGTCTGGGCGGGTTGTAGGCTCGACTCAGGGGTATGCCCTATATATAAGCATACTGATTTGGATATTACATGTGAAGTTAATGAGGTTAAGGTTTTACCGAAAGAGGTTTGTTAAAGCTATTTTAAACTTATAAACTATATGAACTCACCAACCATTGTCTTGACCTTGTTTCTTACATGTTTTCTCAGGTGATGCACAGGTTTAAGCTAAGGCTTTTGGATTGCATGCTAGGCTGCCCAGTTAGAGGACCTAGTTGGTTTTTGGAAGCACATCTTTTGTTATTAATACGAATCACTTTTGGATGTCTTGTACAGTTACAAGATAGAAAACATTTGATTCTTTTGATAGGTTTACCGGGTTAAATTACTGAACATTGATATTGTAATTTAACTTTGTAATCCTAGTTTAATGCTTTATTGTGCTTTAGTTATTCTTAACATTGATGCTATGTAAACAATCTGATCATCACGATTATCACTCACGATATCGCGCCCCGAGAACCTTCCGCCCGGCGGGGAACACGATCCGTCCCGCCGGCTCGGGGTGTGACAGATTGGTATCAGAGCTCAAGGTTATAGAGAATAAGAGGTCAATTTCTTAAATGGTTTGGCCTAGACTATAACTTAGGGACCCTCATGTAGAGAAATTAGGATCTATGTTTGCATTGTGTCTTCTGCATTCGATCACTGCACTAACCAATATCTTTTAGTTATAATTAGAATGCCGCCTAGAAGACAACCGACCTCACAAGTCTCTGCACCACACTCATCTACTCCTACACCACCTGACTCACCGCTACCGCCACCTCCTCCTCCACTAAATCCTCCTCCACTTAACCCACCTCTGGGTTCGAGCACAAATCAGGTACTCGATCCTGCTACTATTGCCTTGGCAACACTGCTGAGTAGCGAACTGACGAGCCAACTTAAGGATGTCATCCCAGAGATGATAAACAAAATTCAAGGCCACGACAACAACTCTGGCCATACTACGGGAGA
Source organism: Mikania micrantha (assembly GCA_009363875.1). Lineage (NCBI taxonomy): Eukaryota > Viridiplantae > Streptophyta > Magnoliopsida > Asterales > Asteraceae > Mikania > Mikania micrantha. The sequence goes on from CM018685.1 coordinate 37,257,400, forward strand.
GGCTAGTGGAAACACTGGCAACACTTCTGACTGCTCCTACAAGTCATTCGTAGGATGCAAGCCTCCAAGTTTCACTGGTGTTGAGGGAGCTGTTGGACTGATCCAATGGCTAGAAAAGATGGAGAACACCTTGGACATAAGCAGTTGTCCGGAACATCATAAAGTTCGCTATGCGGCTGGATCTTTTAGCAAGCGAGCTTTAACGTGGTGGAACTCCCAGATACGAGCAAGAGGCAGGGATGAAGCACTGACAATGTCTTGGGCAGATTTCAAACTTCTTTTGAGGAACGAATTCTGTCCGAAGCACGAATTACAACAGCTGGAAGTTGAGCTCTCAAATCATGTGATGAAGGGAGCTGATCATATGACTTTCACCACTCGCTATCATGAACTGGTAGCTTTGGTGCCAGAGATGGTGCCCACACTGGAGAAGCTGATCGACAGATATGTGGGAGGATTACTCTTCTGCATTCAAAGCATTGTATTGGCTGCAAACCCTGCAACTCTAGAGTCAACCATCGCCCTCTCAGCTAAACTCACCAGTGTGATGGTGAAGTCGGGAGTTTTGAAAGATGACAAGGGGAAGGCTAAGGAAGAATCAACCAAGAAACCTGAGTATCATCAAAAGAAGAAACAAAAGGTCGTCAAAAACTATGCGATAGCCACTCATCAGAGACAAACTCCTGCAGCTCCTGCTAACACTACACTTAAGAACTATGTTGGAGTGCATCCTCAGTGCACTCATTGCAAGTATCATCATCATCCTACTGCGCAGTGTAGGAAGTGCACGAACTATGGTCGATTTGGCCACTGGGTTGCACACTGTTGCGCTACTGCAACGCAAGCTACCAACACTGTGGCTAGAGCACTACCTCCACCACCACAAAACCCGGGCAACAACAACAACAGGGGATGCTACAACTGTGGAGAAATGAGTCATTTCTCCCGAGACTGTCTGAAGAGAGTGCAACAGGGAGCACAAGCACCTCGCGGACGAGCTTTTGTTATTGGAGCCAATGCAGCACGCCAAGACCCTAATGTGGTCACTGGTACATTTCTTTTACATGACTCTTATGCATCTATACTGTTTGACACTGGTTCAGACCAGAGTTTTATTTCATCTGATTTTGCACGCCAACTTAGTCTTATTGAGGAAGCTTTAGACTCCCCTTACATTATCGAAGTAGCGAATGGGAAACAAATCATAGTTAGCACTGTACTTAGGAACTGCCCACTTACACTCACAGATCACACATTTACCATCGACTTATTACCGATGGAATTGGGCAGTTTCGACATCATCGTGGGAATGGATTGGCTATCACTCAATAGGGTTGAAGTCATCTGCTCCGAAAAGCTACTTCGGATTCTAGTGGCGAATGATATTGTATTGGAAGTTTGTGGGGATCAAGCCAAGAGAAGTGTCAAAATCATATCTTGCATTAAAGCGCGTAAGTGTCTGCAGAAGAAATGCATAGCTTTCTTGGCTCACGTGGTGGAGAAAGATAATGACAAGAAAACGATACAAGACGTACCGATAGTGAAGGAATACCCTGAAGTGTTTCCCGAAGACCTACCCGGTTTGCCACTTGTGCGACCGATAGAGTTTCGTATTGATCTGATTCCTGGAGCAACACCTGTTGCTAAATCTCCTTACAGGTTAGCACCTTCGGAGATGCATGAATATTCAAACCAACTACAGGAGCTACTTGACAAAGGTTTTATCTGACCGAGCTACTCACCTTGGGGAGCCCCGGTTTTGTTCGTGAAAAAGAAGGATGGATCATTTCGTATGTGCATAGACTACAGGGAGCTAAACAAACTAACTATCAAGAATCGGTATCCACTACCGAGGATTGATGATTTGTTTGATCAATTGCAAGGAGCTCAGTACTTTTCGAAGATCGATTTGCGTTCCGGATACCACCAGCTCAGAGTACAAGACGAAGACATACCAAAGACGGCGTTTCGTACCAGATACGGGCATTACGAATTTATGGTGATGCCTTTTGGGTTGACGAATGCACCCGCGGTTTTCATGGATCTCATGAACCGAGTGTGCAAGCCGTATCTAGATCAATTTGTTATTGTTTTCATTGATGACATATTGATCTATTCCAAAAGCAAAGCAGAACACGAGCAACATCTTAGAATGATCTTGGAACTATTGAAGGAAGAGAAACTCTATGCCAAATTCTCTAAGTGTGAATTTTGGTTAAAAGAGGTTCAATTCGTGGGTCACGTAGTTAACAGTGAGGGAATACATGTTGATCCTGCCAAGATCGAAGCAATAAAGGACTGGGACACTCCGAAGACACCAAAGGAGATACGTTCCTTTCTAAGCTTAGCAGGCTATTATAGAAGGTTTATCTCGAACTTTTCTAAGATAGCTCTGCCACTCACAAAGCTAACACAGAAAAGCGAGCCATTTGTTTGGGAACAGAAGCAAGAAGACGCCTTCCAGACTTTGAAGCAAAAGTTATGTGATGCTCCAATCTTATTTCTCCCCGACGGTTGCGACGACTTTTTTGTGTACTGTGATGCATCCTATCAGGGACTCGACTGTGTACTGATGCAACGAGACAAAGTTATCGCGTATGCCTCAAGACAACTGAAAGTTCATGAGAAGAACTACACTACTTATGATCTAGAATTGGGAGCAGTGATATTTGCCTTAAAGATTTGGAGACATTACCTATATGGCACCAAGCGTACCATATTTACTGATTACAAGAGTCTGCAACACATATTTGATCAGAAGGAACTCAACATGCGACAGCGACGTTGGGTTGAGCTTCTGAATGATTACGATTGTGTAATCAAGTACCATCCGGGCAAGGCAAACGTTGTAGCTGATGCCCTGAGTCGAAAGGAACGAGTCAAACCCTTGCGCGTCAGAGCAATGGGAATGACTGTGCAGACAAGCTTACACGACAACATTATTCAAGTACAACAAGAGGCTGTTGAACGGGGAAACTTGAAGAAGGAACTAGATTGTGGAGCAGAAAAGCAATTTGAAACGAAGCCTGATGGAATCATCTACTACAAGGATCGTATATGGATTCCTACAGTGGATGATTTGAGAAAGCTTATCTTTGATGAAGCACACAAGACCAAGTACTCTGTACATCCCGGTGCTGATAAAATGTATCAAGACTTACGGTCGTTTTATTGGTGGCCGGGCATGAAGAAAGACATAGCTGAGTATGTTGGTCGATGCCTTACGTGTGCCAAAGTGAAGGCGGAACACCAGAAACCGTCAGGTTTACTGGAACAGCCTGAAATTCCACTTTGGAAGTGGGAACAGATAACTATGGACTTTGTTACTAAGCTGCCCCGCACTTCCAGTGGACATGATACTATTTGGGTTATCGTTGATCGATTAACCAAATCTGCTCACTTCTTGCCGATGCGAGAAACTTATACGATGGATAAACTAGCGAAGCTCTACATCAACGAGATAGTGGTACGCCATGGTGTACCATTGTCAATCATTTCAGATCGTGATAGCAGATTCACATCAAGGTTCTGGAAATCATTGCAGAAATCTCTGGGGAAGCACTTAAACCTGAGTACAGCTTATCATCCACAAATGGATGGTCAGAGCGAACGTACTATACAGACCCTGGAGGACATGATAAGGACTTGTGTTCTAGACTTCGGTGGGAATTGGGATTCTCATTTGCCACTGATCGAATTCTCCTACAACAACAACTATCATAGTAGCATCGGCTGTGCACCATTCGAGGCTCTTTATGGCATGAAGTGTCGGTCGCCGATCTGTTGGTCCGAAGTGGGAGATAATCGTATAACCGGGCCAGAACTCATTTAAGAAACTACAGACAAAATTGCTCAGATACACAAAGGCTACAAGCAACTCGAAGCAGACAAAAGAGCTATGTCGATAAACGGCGCAAGCCGTTGGAATTCCAAGTGGGAGACCGTGTGATGTTAAAGATATCCCCATGGAAAGGTGTAGTTCGTTTTGCAGAGAAAGGCAAACTAACACCACGATACGTAGGATCGTTCGAGATTGTTGAACGTATTGGTCCTGTGGCGTACAGACTAAGATTACCAGATGAACTTAGTGGTGTACATGACGTGTTTCACGTCTCAAACTTGAAGAAATGCCTTGCTGATGAAACTCTTATTATACCGGTTGAAGAAATTCAATTGGATGAACATTTACATTTTGTTGAAGAACCTTTGGAGATTATGGATCGCAAGGTTAAGAAACTGAGACGAAGCCGTATCCCGATCGTTAAGGTTCGTTGGAACTCAAAGCGCGAACCTGAGTTTACTTGGGAACGCGAAAATCACATAAAGCACAAATATCCCCAACTGTTTGCAGAGGAAGTCGTACCGGATAACGATTCTTAAATTTCGGGACGAAATTTCTCTAACAAGGGGAGACTGTAACATGAGTGCCGGAAGCATTGTCGGAACAGTGATCGCTACAGTAACTTGCACAGTAACTCAGGTACACATTACGTGAAACTATGTTTATGCCATTTACACTTGAGGCTTAACACTAAACTATTATGCGATTGTCTGAAATATGATTAAAAGCTTAGGGTTTAACAGTCAGAAACACATCAGACAACACAGAACTGACACACAGATGCTTGATTTGATGCTCTTATGTACAAACGTATGTGAGGATAAACAAAACAAAACCCTAACGGTTATCGTTACAGAATGCTAAACCGATGAGTTATTCGTATAGGTGACGATCTGTACGAATAAATCTGAAAGTTTAAAGTTCTGAAATAATTACTGGAAAGTAGAAAACAAGAATCAGAAAGCCAAACCATCGTCGTGTTCGCTCGAATGACGATTCGAACGAATACGCACGATGGCGACGCGTTCTGTTGAAACGAAAACGGAAACAATACGAACGATAATAAATTTAAGGAAATATAATATTTCCTATTTTACAATTTTGAAACTCATCAGAAATAAATTAAAAAGAAATTACTTTAGATTAAAATACGTAAATTCGCGAAAGAATTAACGAAACGCGTAAAAATAATTGATTTAGATAAATAATCCAAGAGAATAATATTTAAAATATTTACTAGTAATAACCACCTTCCAAATGTTTAAATAAATTCTTTTTATTTAAATTATTAAAAACACGCGCGTAACGTGCCGGAAACGCAACGAAAATGAAAACCGAGCAACCGAAACGAACCCGAATACCCTCGGGGTATTTAAGCCTTAAGTGAGACCATTTAATTCATTTTATACATTTCACTCTCTCTCTAAAACCTTCAAACCGTCACTCCCTCTCTCACTAAAATTCCACACTTCAAAGCTCCATAACTTGATCAAATCTTGATGAAATCTTGCGTTCTTGGTGTCCACGCGCAGCTCTCGATCTCATCTACACAGAAGTACAACGGATCTAGAGTTTTATCCGGCCAAAAACGAGGTATGATCAAGGGAAAATTCGGAAAAATAGGGTTTTCATGTGTATTTGTTTGATCCCTCCCCTTAGCTGGTTCTAGAACCTCGCTCAGCACCACAATACCATCGAGAACCCCATGTTGCGTAGCATCATCATGTAAACTACCCTAGGAACCAGCACACTTGATGGGGATGATGGAGATAAAGATGATGCAGGTTCGTGAAACGGCTGGGCATGGCCGAACCTGTTTAACAAGGTTTAGCCGAACCTGCACAGCATAACCGAACCCTGATGGACACACCTACCACCGAACCCTAGTGTGACTCATGAAGCCACGAACCCTCCAAGTGAACCCTTGAGTTGGCTAATGTCTTGGCCGAACCTTAAGACCTGGCCGAGCCTTTTAATCATTTAGCCGAACCCCTACTCCACGAACCTTCTAACAGCCGAACTAGATGCTGCCTAACCTTCCTCAGAGCCGAACCTTGTAGATCCAAACCTAGCCGAACCTTATTCCCCCTCGACGAACCTAAGCTACGAACCCTACTGAAACAAAACATGCTGGCCGAACCTATGAGCTCCCATGCAGGCGAACCTTCGAGTTACAAATCTGAGCCGGTCTCATCCACCAAACCTTAGTCAAATGGAAACATGATGGGCGAACCTAGGGAGGTTGATAGGTTCGCTGGTCCTGAGAGACTAATCGGATTCCATGGGGTCGGCTATGCATCAGAGCCTTGGAACCTATCATCCGATTCAATTCAAATATGTGGCCCAACACTTTGAACCAAACCATATCCATGAGGCCCAGTTCGACTATTGCAGCTTGATTGGTGTAGCTTGGCCCACAACCTCATACGAACCAAACAAGAGTAGCCGGCACAGCTACCTTGCTGCGGCCCACTGGGACTGTTTCTGCCCAACTTTTCCCTCGGCCCAAGCAAACCAACCGGTCCATGATATTTGTCATTGGCCCAACACCTCAGCTTGATAGTAGGCCTAATTCCCCATTCGATTTGGCCCAATCTTTGACTACGGATCATCGTGAATGTTCAGCCCCTAAACTTATTCAGTCCATTAACACTCAAGGCCCACTCTTGGCCCAATAGCATTACCAACCTGTTTTAATTACTTCACCCCAAGACTAACCACTCATTCGGCCCATATACGACCACTTATCCCACTTAAGTAACTTGGAAACGAACACATGAAATCCATTTTATTTGAAATGGTGCATAGAAATTCCTAAAGTGGTTGAATTAGCTTTGGGTTATATACTAAATCTTACAACAAGATAAGTAACCTAATGACAATGTTTTAGGGAAATTCAATAATGGTTTAAAACTAAACATGTAACATATAGGCTTGGCCCAATGAAAGCTTAAGAGGTTAAGTGGGAGTGAATTCTTACTTAGCATACGAGGCTGAATGACAATTGACACCACTAAGGGTTAACCCATTTAGAGTTAACGTATATACGCACAAAAGTCATTACAACCTATACTTATGAGATACATACAACGTGAAATCAATACAGGAACGTGAATACTACTACCAACACAACAACGAGTGCGCACATTCTTGTTTTATACTTAGTCAACTACTACCAACACAAGGTGAGTTCATTTGTCCCTTTTCAAACATATTTGTTTTACCTCGGGACTGAGAAACATGTTACACATTTTAAATAATTACTGAAGTGTTTATTAAATGCTTTTACATATAATCATGATGCTTGTACCAACGCTTATGCTTGAAACTTTGATTTGGGAAGCTAAAGACTATGACTAAACTATATGCTTGGTGATTATGCTACAAACTCTATGCTCAGACTACATGCTCAATGCTTATGCTGTAAACTTAAAGCTTAAACTAGATGTTTAATGCTTATGCTATAAACTAAATGCTCAGACTATATGCTCAAGGTTTATGCTATAAACTTTACGCTTAAACTATATTCACAATGCTAATGCTATGGATTATGTGTTCAAACTATATGCTAATGATTGAACGATATGCTCGAAACTATGATTGTGTGCGAAATGCTAAGCTTGTATCTAATCATGGACTACGTAATTGATAAACGACCGCTAGATTAGAGCTTGTACCCATGCATTGAGATACGTGGAAGATAAACTATGACGATGCTAAGCTGTTATCTATATATGAGACATGTAATTGCCAAACACTGCTAGAGCAGGGCTTGTGTCTGCTTATATGAGATATGTAAATGCTAAACTAATTGTGTGTGCACGGCTTGTGTCTATGTATGAGATACGTAATTGCCAAACGATTGCTAGAGCAAGGCTTGTATCTTGTATAGGAGACACGTAATTGCTAGACTATTCGGATACTAAGCTTAAACCAATTCATGAGATACGTAATGGCTAAACACTGCTAGAGAAGAGCTTGTATCTAGCCGTGGACTACGTAATTGCTAAACACTACTAGAGCAGAGCTTGTACCCTCGCATGAGATTGGTGAAAGCTAAACTATGATGTGTGAAACTATGATGCCTGTGAAACTTACTTTAAAGCTAATACTCTTGAATGCTATACACTTGAAACCTTTTTAGCAAGTAAACTAAATCTATGATGAAGACTGGACTGAATGGTAAGTAAAACACTTAATTATCATTAACAACAGTGTCATATGCAGATTAGTATGTGGTGGGACGGCGTCTGGGCGGGTTGTAGGCTCGACTCAAGGGTATGCCCTATATATAAGCATACCGATTTGGATATTACATGTGAAGTTAATGAGGTTAAGGTTTTACCGAAAGAGGTTTGTTAAAGCTATTTTAAACTTATAAACTATATGAACTCACCAACCATTATGTTGACCTTGTTTCTTACATGTTTTCTCAGGTGATGCATAGGTTTAAGCTAAGGCTTTTGGATTGCATGCTAGGCTGCCCAGTTAGAGGACCTAGTTGATTTTTGGAAGCACATCTTTTGTTATTAATACGAATCACTTTTGGATGTCTTGTACAGTTACAAGATAGAAAACATTTGATTCTTTTGATAGGTTTACTGGGTTAAATTACTGAACATTGATATTGTAATTTAACTTTGTAATCCTAGTTTGATGCTTTATTGTGCTTTAGTTATTCTTAACATTGATACTATGTAAACAATCTGATCATCACGATTATCACTCACGATATCGCGCCCCGAGAACCTTCTGCCCGGCGGGGAACACGATCCGTCCCGCCGGCTCGGGGTGTGACAGTTAGTGTCATGCACATTGAGGAGATGGGATGGGAAACGTTTAGAGCCTATGAGTTGGGTAAATGGTTAATAACACCTGATCAACGTCATTAACGATTTACAAAGCTTATTCCGTGCTAAACTGATTCCTGTACTGACTTATCAATTGTAGCATTATGTAGAAAGTTTAGATGGCTGGACAAAAGGGTAGACCATGAAAGCAACCACAGGAATTTAAAGAACCATGTGTCGAGAATGAGGACGACCACGAGCACAACGAGCAACCAGAGAATGAAGAAGAGTTCACTCTTGAACCTATCGTGGTGAAGGCTATTTCTGACGAGGTCTGCAGGATCATGGATGAGAAGCTACCAGCCTTGATTGCTAACGCACTGAAGGATGCTCTGAAAGACAAGTCTGAGGGAACTAAGGAGAGCACCAAAGAAGATGAGGTGGTGATCATCGAGACTAAGAGCTACGACTCTATGACTGGGAAACTGAAGGGCTGTGACTACAAGTCCTTCAAGGGATGTAACCCACCGACCTTCGATGGGAAGAAGGATGATGTGGCCACCTGCCACTGGATTTCTGTGATGGAGGCTGTTATCTCCATCAGTGACTGCCGAATTGATCAAGCTGTCTCACTCCTTTGTCGAGGAGGCACTACACTGGTGGAACACCATTAAGCAGTCCAAGTCTGCAGCTGATATGGAGAAGATGACTTGGGATGATCTCAAGGAACTGGTCACTAAACAGTTCTGTCCCAAGAACGAGCTGGATAAAGTTGAAAGAGAGTTTCTGGTGCTGAAAGTTGGAAGCCTGAATCACAGGCAGTACACTTCACGGTTTAATGAGATGGCGAGGCTTGTGCCTCATTTGGTTGCTACTAAGGAAAGGTATGTGAAGTTGTACATGGAGGGCTTGCCTCCAAAGGTCAGGATTCATGTCAAGGACAATGCTCCCAAGACCTTCGATTCCACTGTTGAACTCAGTGGTATTGTGTGGGATGATGTGATGGCTGTCGAGCCAGTGAAGGAAGAGCTGAAGGTGAAGGAGTCCTCCGGGACTAAAAAGGGTCGAACAGACCAACGAAAGTTCTCAGGAAAGAAGGTGAAACGGGAAGAGATTGGGCTATGTAGCAAGTGTGGCAAGAGCCATTCTGGGCCGTGCCGTGTGGGCACAAACTTATGTTTCAGATGTGGAAAGGTGGGACACTTTTCAGCCAACTGTCCTGGGACTATCCGATGTTACAACTGCAATGGTATTGGACATCTGTCCAAGGATTGCAGTCAACCAAGAGCCGATGCTTCGGGCTCTGGAAAGAAAGACGACAAAGGTAAAGAGAAGCAGAAGGCTAAAGCCCGAGCCTTTACAATGACGAAGGATGATGCGATCGAAGACCCTGATGTGGTCACATGTACCTTTTCTATCAACAATATTCCTGCTTCTGTATTGTTTGACTCTGGTGCCAGTATGAGTTTTGTATCTTCTACTTTCTGTGATGGGTTATCTGGGAAGGTTAAGTAGATAGATCGGGTAATTGATGTAGAGACGGCTATTGGTAAGATGACCAGGGTGACTGAGGCTATTGATGATTGTTATGTTGAGATAGAAAGTCATAGGTTCCCTGTCCGATTGTTTCTTATTACCTTAGGAGGATTCGATGTGGTTTTGGGCATGGACTGGTTAGCCAAATATGAGGCTAACATCGTATGTCGACGAAAGATGATATGTTTACGTGCGATGGATGGGAGCTCCATAACAGTTTATGGTGATAGAGCAATGTATGAGCCGAAGATCATTTCGATGATCAAGGCTGATGTTATGATGAGGCGAGGGTGTGTAGCCTACGTGGCCTATGTGGTTGAGGAACATACAGATATGAGGACTATTGATGATGTTCCCGTGGTGCGTAACTTCCCAGATGTATTCCCTGAGGAATTGCCTGGATTACCACCTGAACGGGAAATTGAGTTCCAGATCGACTTAGTGCCACGGGCACAACTCGTTGCCAAAACACCTTACCGTCTAGCTCCAACTGAGATGAAGGAAATGATGACCCAGCTACAAGAACTCCTTGATAAAGGTTTTATTCGACCGAGTGTCTCTCCGTGGGGAGCACCGGTACTGTTCGTCAAGAAGAAAGATGGAAGTATGCGTACGTGTATCGATTACAGGGAACTGAATAAGTTGACCGTAAAGAACATGTATCCTCTACCTAGAATTGATGACTTGTTCGATCAATTGCAAGGTGCAAGCTGGTTCTCAAAGATAGATTTCCGATCCGGTTACCATCAGTTGAAAGTTCGAGAGCAGGATATTCCAAAGACTGTTTTCCGTACGCGTTATGGACATTACGAGTTTCCCGTTATGTCATTTGGATTGACGAATGATCCTGCAGCATTTATGGATTTGATGAACAGAGTATGTCGACCGATGTTGGACCGATCGGTGATAGTGTTTATAGATGATATTTTGATTTATTCAAAGAACGAGGGAGACCACGCTTGCCATGTACGTGAGGTATTGGAGATCCTGAGGAAAGAGAAAGTTTATGCTAAGTTCTCCAAATGCGCTTTCTGGTTACGAGAGGTATAGTTTCTGGGTCACGTGGTGAACCCAGAAGGCATTATGGTAAATCCAGCTAAAGTTGAAATGGTTATGAAATGAAGTCCTTCGAAGTCACCTACGGAAGTACGCAGTTTTCTTGGTTTGGCCGGCTATTATCGAAGATTTATTCAAGATTTCTCCAGGATAGCGACGCCACTGACGAAGCTCACGAAGAAAGATGTAAAGTACGAATGGGGCCCGAACTAAGAACAGGCGTTTTCAGTGCTAAAGGAGAAACTTACCCAAGCTCCTATTCTAGCACTTCCGGATGGAAACGATGATATGGTCGTGTATGCTGATGCATCATGACAATGGTTGGGATGCGTGTTGATGCAAAGGGGAAGGGTGATAGCTTATGCTTCGCGCCAGCTAAAGATTCATGAAGCTAACTACCCGACTCATGACCTTTAACTCGCTGCAGTGGTGTTTGCATTGAAAATATGGAGACACTATCTGTATGGAGTAAGGAGTATCATCTACACCGACCACAAGAGCTTGAAGTATTTCTTTGAGCAAAAGGATTTGAACATGAGGCAGAGACGATGGCTTGAGCTGTTAAAGGATTATGATAGTGATATTTTATATCACCCGGGAAAGGCCAATGTGGTGGCAGATGCCCAAAGTCGCAAGACCGAGCATCCTGCCATACGAGTAAAATCGTATAGTTTGGTGATAACGCCAGACTTTCTGAATGAGCTCAAGTAGGCGCAACAGGAAGGATTGAAAGAAGAGAATGTGGGTTTTGAACATGTCTTCAGACAATTGAAGAACCTGGAAGAAAATGATTACGGTATAAAGATACGATTCGGTCGTATGTGGGTGCCCAGAAATGGGGACATTCAGACGAGAATTTTAGATGAAGCCCACAAATCACGTTATTCTGTGCATCCCAGTGCGACAAAGATGTATCAGGATCTTCGGAAAGATTATTGGTGGTCGGGCATGAAGTTTAATGTGATGCAGTATGTGAACAGGTGCCTTACTTGTGCGCAAGTGAAGGCTGAACATCAGAAGCCCTACGGATATGTGCAACCTCTTGAGGTACCGGAATGGAAATGGGAACACATCACTATGGATTTCGTCACCAAGCTACCGAGAACAGCTAAACGACATGATACCATATGGGTGATTGGGGACCGACTGACGAAGAGTGCACACTTCCTTCCTATCAGGGAAACGTATACGTCCAAAAGGTTGTCTGATTTGTTCGTAAAAGAGATTGTAACTCGCCATGGAGTTCCTGTCTCCATTGTGTCAGATCGGGATACGAGGTTTACTTCCAGATTCTGGAAGCAGTTTCATGATGCTATGGGAATGAGACTGAACATCAGTACCGCCTACCACCCCCAAACGGATGGACAGTCGGAAAGGACTATCCAAACGTTGGAGGATATGCTTAGGGCGTGCATTATCAATTTTGGAGGAAGATGGGATGACCACTTACCATTAGTGGAGTTTTCGTACAATAACAGCTACCACTCTAGTATCGGAATGCTCCCATATGAGGCGTTGTACGGTAGACGATGTAGGACCCCGGTATGTTGTGGTGAAGTGGGACAGAAAGAGATGGGTAACAAGGCTGCTGTGACTGACATGGCAGAAAAGTTACGGGTTATTAAGGCGCGAATGAAAGCTGCACAAGATCGTCAAAAGTCCTACGCTGACAAGCGTCGAAGACCGATTGAGTTTGATGTGGGTGATCGAGTGTTGCTGAAAGTATCACCATGGAAGGGAATCATTCGATTCCGAAAGCGAAGGAAGTTAAGTCCGAGGTATATCGGACCATTTACGATAAAGGCAAGGTGGCGAAGGTCGCGTATCGACTGGAACTACCGGAAGAGCTTAACGGGATTCATCCTACCTTCCACGTGTCAAACCTAAGAAAGTGTTTGGCAGACGAGCAAGAACATCTTCCTTTGGATGACATCGAGGTGGATAACCGACTGAACTACATCGAAGAACCAATCTCGATTATGGATACGAAAGAGAAGCAATTGCGGAACAAAACAGTTCATCAAGTCAAGGTTTGGTGGAAACATCGGAAGGGTTCAGACGCTACATGGGAAATGGAAGTAGAAATGAGGAGGTTGTATCCTCATTTGTTCGATATGTAAACAAGGCAGGTTTCGGGACGAAACCTATTGTAAGGAGGGGAGACATGTAACACCCCAAATTTTCTAAATACAAGCTATTTTAACTTACGAAGGGGTAACGGATAATCTACTTAGAAAATGGACGAAAAATAACTAAGTTAATTTCCAAAATTCGTGTACTCGAAGAACAGTACTTGAAGAACAGTACTCGAAATACAGTTTTCAAAACTGACTTCGAGTACACCCATATTTCGAGTACCAATATTTCGAGTACCAATCACCGCCTATAAATACTGGTGCCTTGGGAAATGTGCGAACCTTTGGCTGGAAGCACATTCTGTCTCGAGTACACGAAGTAGGGTCCAAGAACTTCAAGAATCGAGCTTTTGATCGACAAAACGAAGGAGGAAACGCACGGGAATCTACAGGAGTGATCATCTAGCATCAAGTAAGTGATCTAAACTGAAAAGTTAGGATTTTTACGAGAAAGTGAACTTATGCATAAAGTTCGCACCTTTATGTATAAAATTCGGGACTTTGAGGTTTCAACGTGTTGGTAACAACATAAGGAACCTAGAACTAGCCCCCATGAGCCTAGGACGGATTTCTGATATGTTTACGCAGAAAAGAATGTGTACTCGAAAAGATGACCCAGATAAGGGTACTCGAAAACATACTAGTTCGAATACACTTGTTTCGTGTACACTACTTTCGAGTACACTAGCATTTCGTGTACTAGTGATGCTTCAGGTATCATGGTTTTTGAGTACTCAACCAGTTCGGGAAGAGAAGGGTTTTCGAATACTGGGGGACTGGTTAGGGGATTATGAGGACTTAGAATAAATTCTAGGTCTAAGAATAGTATGTAATGATATGATATACTGATGTAGGTTCTTAAGGCCTAGCTAAGGAGCTCAGCTAAGGAAAACAAGAAGCTACTATCAGGTGAGTTCTAGACGCCCTATTTCATGTTTAAATATTTTGGGCTGGCATACATGCTTATTGTTATGACTATGATGTTATGTGCTTTTGATGATGATGAACGAATGATGATATGCCATGATTATGTATTCATGTATATGGGTTATGTATGATGAATATGCATGGGAAAGTGATAAGTATGATGCATGAATGTTACTGAACTATGATGACCATAACTATGATTATAGTTGCAAGGTAACATGCTACGATGAATTCCTAAGTTGTTAGGATAATATGACATGATGATTATGATGCTAGCATGTGATGTTATGATGTTATATATGATGAATTCCTAAGCTGTTAGGACAATATGAACGATGTTATGATGATAGCATGATATGATGAAGTCCTAAGTGTAGGATAATAATAGAGGCTAGTATTTTATGATGTGATGACTTTGTTATGATGACGAGACTTTGCTAAGTCTAAAATGTTATGAATTATTGCTAGCATAACATGATTATGATGTATGATGATATACTGATAGTATATCCCGTATGATGAAGGAATGATAACCCTATATGTGTGATAGGATATGTATGTATGATGTACTAGTACTTGTAGTAGTAAGTATGGACGATGACCTGAACATATCAGGATATGAACAGCCGATCGGGCTATAAACACAGAGTCGACCGGACTATAAACATGAGATTCGATCGAACTATAAACATGGTAGGAGCCGATCGGGCTATAAACACAGAGTCGACCGGGCTATAAACATGAGAGTCGACTGGACTATAAACACAGAGCCGATCGGGCTATAAACATGGTAAGAGTCGATCGAACTATAAACATGGAGCCGACCGGGCTATAAACACGGAGTCGATCGGGCTATAAACACGGAGCCGATCGGGCTATAAACATGGAAGAGTCGATCGGACTATAAACATGGAGCCTTGTGCCGGCATAAGCCCACTGCTCATGTTGATGACAGTGGTTTTGATGATGATGATGGTTATATGGCTACGATGATGAAAGGGTTATGTGCTATGGTTTATGTGTATGAAATGATGCTTTCATGTTAAAATGTTCAACTCACTAAATGATTATGATGTTTTACGAAAACTAGAACTCACCAGCGTAAGCTGACTTGATTTAGTATGTATGTCAGGTTAAAGCTATGATAAGAGAAGGCATGGAGCTCGGGCATCAACTCAGACGATCCGTTGGTTTTGGAAATTTGATATGTTTTTGATACAGACACTCTATTGTATTCTGTTTATCAAACTATGTCTATATTTCCGCTGCATGATTATGAAAGTTTTTAGTTTAAGAGCTATGTGTTATGATGAAAACCAACCTCTGTGGGGTCGCCCGGGAACGGGGCCTTACACAACCACTTCCAGGTTATCACTTCTTCTATAAGTCAGTTTGAAGTCTTTTGTCCCTTAAAGATATCTAAGTACTTTTTTAGCTGCTTTCCAGTGATCAAGGCAAGGATTTGTTTGGTAACGGCCAAGAATTCCAGTAATGTAAGCGATATCTGGACGAGTACAGACTTGAGCATAAATAAGGCTCTTGACTACTGATGCGTAAGGTATCATTCTCATTTGCGCCTTTTTAGTGTCATTTTTCGGACATTGAAAGATACCGAAAACATGTCCTTTAACTATTGGAGCTACAGATGGAAAGTAGTTGTGCATGTTGTAGCGTGATAAGACCTGTTCAATGTAAGCCTTCTCAAATAAACCCAAAAGTCCATTGACCTTATCTCGGTGTATTTCGATGCCAATAACGTAAGAGGCCTCTCCGAGATCCTTCATGTCGAAATTATGAGAAAGTAAGCGCTTTGAGTCATGCAACATATCTAAGCTATTACTTTCCAAAAGAATGTCATCTACATAAAGGACAAGTATAGTAAACTTGCTCCCACTCATCTTCAGGTAGGTCCATTGATCCACTTGATTCTTTAGGAAACCGTATTTTTTCATCACTTCATCAAAATTTAGATACCATTGTCGTGAGGCATGCTTCAACCCGTATATGTATTTCTTTAGCTTGCAGACTAAATGCTCTTGACTTTCAGGCATGAAGCCCTCAAGTTGTTTCATGAACACGTCTTCATACAAGTCGCTGTTTAGGAAAGCAGTTTTGACGTCCCTCTAATGCAACTCTAAATCTAAATGTGCTACGAGGGCCATCATAATCCTTAAGGAATCCTTTCGAGAGACAGGAGTGAAGGTCTCTTGATAGTCAATTTTCCCTCTTTATGAGTGAAACCTTTTGCAACCAATCTTGCTTTGAAGCAGGTTCAACATGGCTGGTATTGTTTTGATGTTGATAAGTTGAGATGTCTTCATTCTCGGTAACGTTTGGAGTCGTAGTAAGCCCTGATTGTTTCAGAGTTGGTGTAGTGAAGTTTGGAGTAGCATGATGTACAAGAGGAGTAAATGAAGGTAAATTAGTCGACAAGTGTCTGCCCCTGCGTCTTGTACTTTTTGCAAATCATAATCAGGATTTTCGCTGCTCTCACTAACCTTAGAATCCTCAAGGAAATGAGCATGCTCTGTTTCTACAATTTTAGTGTCATGGTAAGGACAATAGAATCTATAACCCTTTGAGTGATCAGGATACCCGATGAAGTAACATGTAACAGTTTTCATGTCTTAAGAAGGGATTATAGAGTTTACTTCTGCAAGACAACCCCATATTTCATATATCTAACACTCGGTTTCCTTCCCGTCCAAAGTTCACAAAAAGTTTTAGGGACAGATTTTGAGGGAACTTTATTGAGTATATGAATTGCAGTCTTTAAGGTCTTGGTACAGAGGAATGATGGTAAATCTGAGTTGGCCAACATAATGCGAACCATGTTCATTAGGGTTATGTTCCTCCTTTTAGCAACTCCATTTTATTGAGAAGTACCGGACATGGTGTACTGGTTCACGATCCCCTGGCCTTTACAAAACTCAAAAAATGGACCATGAGCCTAACCATCATCAGTATTTCTACCATAATATTCGTCTCCTATATCTGATCTCACAACATTTATTCAGATTTATCTTTGATTAGATACAAGTACATGTAACGAGAATAATCATCAATAAAAGTGATAAAAGAAGTAAGTCCAGTTATTCCAGCAATGGTGTAAGATCCACTAATATCAGTGTGAATGATTTATAATAAATTAGAACTCCTAGTGGCACCTTTCATAGTTTCTATTGTTATTTTTCCTTTAAGGCATTCGACACATGTTCCAAAATCAGTGAAATCAAGAGAAGGTAAAACTTTATCCTTCACAAGTTGAGATAAGCGATCCCGTGAGATGTGGCCTAAACTTTGAGGCCACAACATGGGTGAAATTTATGAGTCTCGTTTTCTTTTAGTCTTTGTTAAGTTCTCATTAAAGTTATATGACAACAAAGATCTAGAGAAATCATCATCTAGTTATAATTTATAGAGACCACCATCTAGAAGAACAGTACCAAATACTTGAGAATTAGAAGTAATAGTAAGTCTGCGATTATCATGAGAAACATAAAAACCATCCACGTCTAACTTTGGTCCTGATACAAGATTCCTAGAAATTTCAGGAATATATAAGGTATCATAAATTTTAATACATAGACCGGTTTTCATTATTAAATCTAAGGTTCCCAGGACAACAACATATAGTTCCTTTCCATCCCCAAGCTTAAGTGTTCTTTGGTTTCTTTCCAGCCTCCGGATTATAAGGAATTTCTGAGTAGAATTGGTCACATGAACCATAGAACTAGAGTCAAACCATCATGTGTTAGTTGGAACATTTAAATTAAAGGACTCAATTATCATATTAAGATGATTACCTCTTATAGCAAGCCATTCTTGAAATTAGGGAAGTCTTTCTGCTTATGTTTGTCCTACCTTTCGGCAGAACTTGCAGTAGGGCTTGCCGTTGGAATTTTCAGAGGCTGGAAGAAGCACCTGCATTGGATTTAGGGACCTTAGAAGCATCCTTGTGAGAATTGTTCTTCCTTTTATTTGAACTAGCAGCCATCATCTTTCTTGAGCTTCTGACGCTCTTCCTCTTGTACGCACATATCAATGAACTCATTCATCATCCACTTCTATTTCTGGGTGTTGTAGTTGATATTGAAGGTCTGATAAGATGTAGAAAGAGAATTCATAATGAAGTGAACCGAGAAACCATCATTGATCTCCATTTTAGTCCCTATAGTTTACAACATGGTGGTAAAAATCCCCGACTAGGCCGATTAATCGTTAGTCCCCTAAGGCCGACTAGGCCCGACCATCCGAATAGGCCGATTAGTTGGCCGATTAATCCTGAATAATCTCGATTAATCCCTAGTCCCCACCCCACCGACCGACTAGCGATTTCTACAACATTGGTTTGCAGGGCATGTCGTTCATCATCATGATGTGCTCATGAATGCCACTGACCAAATCATAATTAGTAGACACCAGTTTCATGATAAGAGTGCTAGCATGTGCCTTTGAGGTTCCTCTGAATGGCTCCTCCACAGAATGCAGATAAGCGTTATGTCAGACCGCTGGGTGTGACGTGGCCAGAATCACATCTCTCAGTCATAAAGAACGACTCTATATGCGTTTGAAAATACTTTCGAATAAACATTAACCAAATGATTAATTATACATGCAGCGGAACATCATATATTGTTTAAGCAGTGAAATATTAAGTATTCAAAAATGCAGCGGAAAGTAAATACGGTAGACACTATTGTTAACAAAACATAATAATAACAAAAATTGTCTAATTTGAAATATGATATGCAATGCAATACAGGACTCTTAGGCTCGTCCCCTAATGTGCGTTCCTGCCTTTGCTCGAACTAGTTACCTGAGAATACATGTTAAGAAAAAGTGTCAACACATAGGTTGGTGAGTTCACAGGTTTCAATATCAATACATAAGTATAAAAAAAAATGTTTGTCACGTGTCATGTTGTTTATTATATGTTTGTTCCGAGCTCTATGCTCCAAGTGTCAGTTTCGTCTCTACCAAACTAGACTTGTTTGCTCTAGCCTCTGCCATGCCTATCGTGGGGACATGGACGATAGGTTGAGATTACATGCGTCCTGACATCCGGTCAGAGTTGGTGCCACTTGGGGTTCGTCACGCCCAATAGTACTATCTAAACTCACCTCGTTGTGAATACATTAACGGTAAGACTGTGCGAGGACATTGTTACGATACAACACTTAATGTTTGTCCAATAAACCAGCATACACAATATGCTCGTACAAGTAGTAAGTTTGACTCAACACATGTATTCTCCCCTAGTTTGAAAGCTTGTAAAAAGTTTGAAAGAGGGGCCGTAAACTCACCTGAATGATAAGAATAACGCGTAAGCTCCTGGTCTTCGAATGCGCCGATCACCGGCTACCTATATCGTATGGCTTACGTAAGTTTGTGTTCGTGATCGTGTTTGTGTCTGTGTTCGTGTTCGTGCTCGTGCTCAGCAACCCACGGATGTTATGTTTGTCCATGTTTGACCATGCTTGTTCGTGTTTGACCGTGTTTTACTGTGTCAAAGTCAACTACCCGTTGGTGAACCATGAGTTAGTTATAGTTCGTGTAATATTCTTTATCGTTCACATATTGCATGTAAACATATAATTCACGTTAATGGACAACTTACCATTTATAGTAAGTTTACATTTTTAGTAAGTTTCAACAATACACGTTTTAATAGTTCTAGCATGCTCATTAATCCTAAGTAATCATGTTAACACTAAGCACACCGTTACATATGATCAAATAAGCACGTACACCGTTTTTAATCATTAAAGTTTCCTAAAATAGCAAGTTTCTATGTTTGACAAGTTTAACAACAAAGATCATACAACATCATCACTTATCATCCTCATAATGCATTTCAAGTCAATTAACATTGTTAATACTAACCTATTAGCTTATTTCATAAAAATCCCCAATTAAAGTTACTATTATTAGTAAGTTTGTAAAAATCAAATTTTAATTTAATCAAATCACGTAAGACTTGTTTATTACATCCTTAATGTTATTAATCAATCTCATCATAGCCTAAAATCATTCTATATGCATATTGTTCACCACAAAAGTTTCTATTTATAGAAACTTGTTACAAAACTCTTATTTCTTCAAACCTAATAAATCAATACATCAAAATTCATCTTCTTAAGCATACATCGTCATCTCAAATTACATGCATGCTCATATTACATCATTTAGTAAGATTTGCACAAATAAAGTTACTATTTATAGTAACCTTCCCATAAATCATGAATTTAACAATTTTTGTACATCTCTTTTACGAATATTATCATTATTTATCATCAATCATCATCTAAACATGTTTATGTCATCAATCTTTCTATCTCGCATAATTTCTTATCACAAAAGTTACTATTTATAGTAACTATGCTCAAAATGACTATAAATCATTATCAAGCCCTTTTGTAACACTTTAAACAACTCAAATAAGAATTCATCAATACTCAAAATCATCTAGAATATCATAGATTGTACATGCATGCTCCTAGAAAGCTTCATTTCATAGTGATATCAACAAATGACTATCAAAAACCCAACAAAATCATTATGGATCGTTGCCATATCACTAAATCATTCATTATCTTGTAAAAAAACATATCTAAATAAGCAAAATTTCGTGTATGAGAATCTTGAGTGCTTGCATGTGGGCTTTGAGCTTTGCATGTGGGTTTTTAAGTGTGAAAAGGGCATAATAGCCATAAAAGCTACCTTAAGAGGCTCAAGAAGGTCAAGATAAATTTGGACATCTGCTAGATACTACTGGAATGGTTTAAAACGACTCCATAGCAGGTGCAAAAGGTTGGATGGTGCTAGGAAGTCCCCCTAGGATTCTTGGGTCTTCAAATGTTCACGGTAAGCTTCAAAATCTCCAAGAATGGCTTCAACAATGGAGTTCTTGGCTTCCAAGAGGTTGTTTGCGGGATATAGGGTCGAATGATGGCTTTAGAACACGGGGAAAGTGATTAGGAGAATAGCTAGAATGATTTGCATTGGTTTTATAAAGATTTTGGCGACTGGACGGCCTCGCGTACCGCCAAGACTGCACCCATGGGGTCTTGGCGTACCGTGACGTGTTTCGTGATTCAAATTGCCCACCCACACTCCGCGTACCGCCAGAACCCACTTTGGGGTCCCTGGCATACCGCGAAGGCTCCCGGAGTAGCCCAATTGGCCCAATTTTTATCGTTTGAATCGTTTTTCGATCGTTTCTTGTTTGTATCACATCGTTTATCATTGTTTGGGTTATATTTAATCAATTTTTGATCAATTGTGAACTATTTATTGTTTAGTTATTCGTTTTGTTCGACGTTCACCAACGTTCGTGAATTATTTGACACGTGTGTGCGTTTCTCGATAATTCCTCGAATTATCGTGTTTGTGACTGTGTTTGTACTATCGTGCCGCGTGTCACACTAAATTAAACTAATTCAAGTGCCACGTATGCAAATGTTAATTAAATAAACATTTGAATTAAATGTAAAGCTGACCTGTAATTTACGAGGTATCACATCATCCCCCTGTTAGAAGGAATTTCGTCCCGAAATTCAGCTTGCGTTGTCGGTGTTTGTCGATTCAGTAAACATGAGTGGGTACTTTTTCTTTATCTGGTCCTCACGCTCCCACGTGAACTCCGGTCCGTGTCGCGAATTCCATTGCACTTTCACAATCGGTATCTAGCTAATCTTGAGTTTATTGATCTCCCAGTCCATAATCTCTAAGGGTTCCTCAACAAAGTGAAGTTGCTCATCGATCTGAATTTCCTCTAGACGAATTGCAAGTATCTCATCGGATAGGCACTTCTTCAGGTTTGAAACGTGTAACACGTTGTGTACACTACTTAGCATGTTTGGTAGGTTCAGTATGTAGGCCACAGGACCTATTCTTTTGACTATCTCGAAAGCTCCGATGTAACAACGATTCAACTTACCTTGTTTTTCGAATCGGATAACTCCCTTCCAGGGTGATACCTTGAGTAACACTTTGTTTTCCACCTAAAATTCCAAAGGCTTGCACCTTTTATCAGCATAGCTTCTCTGTCTGTCCCGACCTGTTGCCATTCGGTTGTGTATTTACACGATCTTCTCAGTCGTTTCATGCACAAGTTTGGGTCCAGTTAGTTGGCTCTCACCAACCTCTGCCCAACAGATGGGTGATCGGCACTTGCGTATGTAGAGTGCCTCAAATGGTGTAGCTTGAATGCTTGTATGATAGCTATTGTTGTATGAGAACTCAACTAACGGTAAATGAGTCTCCCAGCTGCTGCCAAAGTCAATGACACATGCCCGAAGCATGTCTTTCAATCTCTGTATTGTCCGCTCGCTCTGCCCATCAGTCTTTGGGTGACAAGAAATGCTCATGTCCAATCTCATGCGCAATGCCTTATGTAAGGACTTCCAGAAATGCGACGTGAATTGACTGTCGCGGTCATAGATGATCGAGATTGGCACTCCATGTCAGGTGACCACTTCTTTTAGATAAATCCGAGTCAATTTATCTAGCTTGTCAGTCTCCTTGATAGGTAGGAAGTGCGCAGAATTTGTTAGTCGGCCTACGATTGCCCAGATGGTATCGCAACCACTAGCGGTTTTAGGAAGCTTGGTGATGAAGTCCATGGAAATCTGCTCCCATTTCTATACTCGTATTTCCGGCTGTTGAAGTAGACCTGATGGTTTCTGGTACTCAACCTTGACTTTTGAGCAAGTTAAACACTTACTCACATAAGTCGCAATTTCTGCTTTCATGTTCGGCCACCAATAGGTCGTCTTCAGATCGTGGTACATCTTGTCAGAGCTCGGATGTACTGAATACCGGCTCTTAAGAGCTTCGTCCATCATTACGCTTCTCAATCCTCCATAGTGTGGAATCCATATTCGATCCATGAAGTAGTAGGCTTAGTCAGTCTTCACCTCTAATTGTTTATCAATGCCTCGCAAGGATCCTTGTGTGAGGTTCTCGAATTTCAGAGCTTCTTGTTGAGGGTTCTGAATTTGCTGTGGCAGTTCAGAATGGATCGTGAGTTGTAGCGCACGCACGCGTTTGGTGGTTTCTTTTCGGCTTAACGCGTCGGCCGCTACGTTCGCCTTGCCAGGGTGGTACTTGATGGTACAATCATAATCGCCAATGAGTTCAACCCATCTTCGTTGTCTCATGTTCAACTTCTTCGGGTCAAAGATGTGTTGCAGGCTCTTATGATTGGTAAAGATCGTACATTTCGTGCCATATAGGTAGTGTCGCCAAATCTTCAAAGCAAACACCACGGCTCCCAACTCCAAATCATGAGTTGTATAGTTCTTCTCGTGCACCTTTAATTTTCATGACGCGTACACTATGACCTTCTCGCGTTGCATCAACACACAACCAAGCCCTTGTTTAGAAGCATCACTGTATACCACAAAGTCGTCACATCACTCCGGTAGGGATAGGATCGGTGCACTGCATAACTTCGGCTTCAGCAAGTTGAAGGCAGACTCCTGTTTCTCTCCCAAGTCGAACTTTTTGTCTTTGTGTGTCAAGGAAGTCAATAATTGAGCGATCTTCGAGAATCCCTCGATAAACCGCCGGTAGTACCCTGCTAGTCCTAGGAACTGTCGCACCTCAGTCAGAGTCTTCGGTGCTTCCCAGTTTTTGATGGCTTCGATCTTGGCTGGGTCTATGTGTACTCCCTTCTCGTTAACCACATGTCCAAGAAACTGGACTTCGCGAATCCAAAAGTTACATTTGGAAAACTTCGCGTACAGTTGCTTGTTCTTCAGTAATTCCAAGACAAACCTTATGTGTTCCGTATGTTCCTCCTGATTCTTGGAGTAGATCAGGATATCGTCAATGAACACTATTACATATTTATCAAGATAAGGTTTGCACACGTGATTAATGAGATCCATGAATATAGCCGGTGCATTGGTCAGTCCGAAGGGCATGACCAAAAATTCGTAGTGTCCGTATCGGGTTCTAAAGGCTGTCTTAGGAATGTCATCTTCTAGTAACCTTAGTTGATGGTAGCCCGATCTCAAAGTGATCTTCGAATAGTAGCTCGACCCTTGAAGTTGGTCAAATAAATCGTCTATTTGCGGCAACGGGTATCGATTCTTGATCGTCACTTTGTTCAGCTCCTTATGGTCGATGCACATCCGTAATGATATGTCCTTCTTCTTCACAAATAGGACAGGTGCTCCCTATGGCGAGAAGCTCGGTCTGATGGATCCTTTGTCTAACAACTCCTGCAACTGATTAGACAACTCTTGCATTTCCGTCGGTGCCAATATGTATGGAGCTTTAGAAATCGGTGCATCTCCTGGTGTGAGGTCTATCTGGAACTCGATTTGTCGCTTCGGTGGCAGTCCAGGTAGATCCTCGGGAAAGACTTTAGGAAAGTCACGGACTACAGCGATG
Source organism: Mikania micrantha (assembly GCA_009363875.1). Classification (NCBI taxonomy): domain Eukaryota; kingdom Viridiplantae; phylum Streptophyta; class Magnoliopsida; order Asterales; family Asteraceae; genus Mikania; species Mikania micrantha. The sequence goes on from CM018685.1 coordinate 37,282,089, forward strand.
TCCTCGATCTTCCTCTCCTTCTTCGGTTGCTCTGTGATAAGGGCTAGTATCGCGTTGTATCCTTTCTGTAGGTACTTGCTTGCCTTCATGCAGGACATAATGTTCAGCGGTATTCCCCACCAATATCCTTAACTCCTAGGACTTTTGGGATTGAATACTCTTTTTGACCAACAGATGGCGTTCTCCCTGAATTGAAATCTGTTCTCCGCTCGGCAGTGTAATTCGAACAATCTTCTCGTTGCACACAATCTCATCTTAGTTTGCGGATAGCTAGTCCATTCCAACCACCACGTCAAAGCTCCCGAGTCACCGGAATCAGATCGATTTCGAGTTCGTGATCCGCCAGAACCATGACGCATCCTCGAAAGATGTGTTGTGTTCCAATCAGCTTGCCGTCGACTAACTCTACGGTATACTTATAATCTTGTGGTGTTTGGGTAATATCAAGCAGTTTGCTAAATTCACTAGATATGGAACTCCTATCGGCACCGGTATCAAATAATATACTTGCATAGACATTCTTTAAAAGAAACGTAACGGTGACGATGTTTGGGTCATCTTTGGCTTCCCCCGAGCCAATAACAAATGCATGGCCCTTTACCGCACCTCCTCCAGTCTTCTTCGATTGCGGGCAATCCCTCCACATGTGCCTTGGCTTCCCGCACTTATAACACCCTTTGAGAGTGTTTTGATTGTTGTGGTTTTGGTTGGGGTTGTTGTTGTTGATCTGCTTGCTCTTACAATCCTTGGCCATATGGCCGTGTCTTCCGCACTTCAGACAACGGTATCTTTCACATTTCCCATAGTGGTGGTATGAGCATCGATTGCATGGTGGGTACTTTCCCTTGTAGACGCCCTTCCCTTTGTTGTCGGGTTGGCTGCTGTGAATGCCCTAGCTGGTGCAGTTTGTTGGTGAGATGTGTGATGACTGAGATTGGTGTTGACTGGGCTCCCACTTGCATTTGTTGTTGTCTTGAGTTTTCAAGTGTTCACCCCTTTTGGGTAGCTTCCCTTGTGCTACCGCCTGGTCTGTAAGCTTGTGGGCTAGCCTGATAGTGGGTTGGATCAAGGTTGCCTCAGATGCCGTGACCATGCTTTGGATTTGTTCGGGCAGTCCACTAATAAACTGCTCGATCTTCTTGTATGCGGGGGCCACCATCCCCGGTCATAGTCGGCACAGTTCGTGAAATCGGGTCACACACATCTCGATCTCCGATCACACCATTTTGTGGACCCAGAACTCCTCCTCAAGTTTCTTTATTTCGTTTCTCGGGCAATACTCCTCCTGGAGCATTCGAGTGAACTCCTCTTATGTGTCACACCCCCAAATTCCCACTTGTGGTGTTAGTCCACGTGGGTGTGACGTGGCCAGAATCACAGCTCATAGTTATATAGAACTCCTCTATATGCGTTTTCAAAGTACGTTGTCTGACATAAATACAACCACATAGTTTTAAATAGATAAGCAACGAAAAATACAATGTTTGTGCAACGGAAAATAACAAGTTAAAATATGCAGTGGAAATACAATTGTCAACATTTTAATAATATGAATCTTAAGTCGAAATCGTTTGATCAAAGCGACATGACAAAGTCAAATGCAATCCTATGCTCATGCCCTTAAGTGTGCATCCTGTTCCATACGCAGCTAAATACCTGAGAATCCATGTTTAAGAAAAAGTGTCAACACAATGGTTGGTGAGTTCACAGGTTTTGATAAACATAGGTAGTAACTCGGAAATCATGTGTCATACTGTTTATTAAATGTTAGTCCCGAGCCCTAGGCTCCAAGTGTCAGTGCGTCACTACCGAAACTAGACTTGTTAGGCCTTGCCTCCACTATGTCTCGTAATAACATAGTGAGATAGGTCGAGATTTCACGTGTTATGACCTCCAGTCAATATTTTCGCCACGCGGGGCTCGTCACACCCAAATAGATCTATTCAAACTCACCTCGTTGTTTATACATTAACGGTAAGACTTTGCGAGGGCTTAATTACGATACAACACTTAGGTTTGTCTAATAAACCAGCATACACAATTTGTTTGTACAAGTATAAATGTTTGACTCAGTTCAACAAGTATTCTCCCCCTATTTAAAAAGTTTATAAAAGAGTTAAAGTGGGGCCGTAAACTCACCTTAGTGAAGTAATCAAGTGTAAGCGTAAGCTCCTGAAGCGTCAAGTAGTGTAGTCGGTCACCAGCAACCTATATCGTACACCGTACGTGAGTTCGTGTTTGTGACCGTGCTAGTGTTCGTGTTGGTGCTCGTGTTTGTGCCAACAACCCTTGGTTGTGCATGTTTGTCCGTGTCGGTCCACAATGACCGTGTTTGACTGTGTTGGTCCACAATGACCGTGTTTGACCAAGTTGGACCAGAGTTGACCGTGTCAAGTCAACGACCCGTTGGTGAACCGTGTGACGGTTGTGAATCGTGTAACAATTGGTGTAAGTGTTTGTCGTGTGCAAAACGTGCAAGTCGCGTCTATGGACAACTTACTATTTATAGTAAGTGTCTATTTATGGAAAGTTCACAAAGCATAACGGTTTTATAGTTCTAGCATGCTCATTTATCCTACGTGATCATGTTAACACATAACACATCATCATACGAATTCACATAAGCCGTTTACGTCAAGTTAGTACACAAAAGTTTCCTAAAATGGAAAGTTTCCATTTTTAGCATACGCGATCTCGGAAACCATCTAACTTAGCATCTAATCATCATGTTATAACATAATAAACCACTTAGCATGCCCAAATCATTCAAAGCGTTCATAAGTTGGTTTTTGTCAAAATAAAGTTACTATAAATAGTAACTTTGTAGTTTTTGCATAAAAATGACCATTTAAACATTCTTAATCCATTTTTATGTCTCCAATCATCAATATATGTCATTTAACACCATTTAAGCATACCAACATAGTTCAAATCATTATCTACCAATACTTTGGCTCAAAAAGTTACTATATATAGTAACAATGCCAAATATGACCATAAACATTATCCAAATCACATTCCTAAGCTTCTAATCATCATACTAACATCCTAATATCAAATCCACATACATGCATGTTCATCATTCATCATTTATCAATGAGATGTAACTAAAAGTTACTATATTTAGCAAGTTTCATCAAAAATAGCATTTTCAACCATTTCATCATCATCTAAACATGTAATCATCCTCCAATATCATCAAGAAGTATACCTAAATATTAAAAATCATCCCACATGCCATGGATCATACATGCATGTGGGGTTTTCACCATTTCAAGACTAAATCATGCATCCTACATTTACACAACAACATGGATCATCATAATTCATCATCTAAACATCATAGATCATCAGGAAACATATCTAAATCCACAAACCCAGAATAAAATCTCTTGCATGTGCACTACATGTGCTTGCATGTGCGATTCATGCATTGCATGTGTGTGTAGAGGTGAGAAGAGTGCATTTTAACCATAAGAAATGTAAGAACTACTTTCCAAGGCTTCAAAATCCCTTGAGATGATAAGCACTGGTCCTCTCAAGCTTCTGGTTGGAGAGAATGTGTGGCCACAAGGTCGTAGTGGTGAGTTCCAAGCTCCTAGTTGGACTTTAGGCTTCAACCTCCAAGTTCTTGAGCTTCAAGATAGTCTTCAATGGTGGAAAGAGGCTGTAAGGGGGTGTAGGAGACGAAGTTGGACGAGTTATGGCATGTAGAGCTGGAGAAATGATGTTAAAAGGTAGACTAGGCACCATGATCTTGGTTTTATAAAGATATTGTCGACTGACACTCGTCGCGTACCGCGGTCAACAGGCAAAAAGATTCTTCGCGTACCGCGAAGTAATTCGGGATTCAAATCTCCCGAAACTCGACGCGTATCGCGATAGAGTCTCTTGAGGTCCATCGCGTACCGTGATGGGTTCACAGAGAGCCCAATAAGCCCTTTTTAATGGATTTGATCCATTCGTCACCGTTTTCACGCTTACGAACTATCGTTTGGCCTCGTTTGAACCTCCAAGTTCAATGTGTGAGTGTTTCGTGAGGTTTCGAGTGTTGTGCTTCACAATGTGCTTGACGTTCACCAACGTTCGTGTGTTTTGACACGTGTGTGTTGTTCGTCGATAATTCCACGACTTATCTAGTCACGTGTCAGTGTTCGTATTATCGTGCCACGTGTCACATTAAATTAATCTAACTCCAGTGCCACGTGTACATAAAGCATTTAAATATATATTTAAATAAATATAAAGCTGACATGGAAATTACGGGGTGTCACATCCTCCCCTTGTTAGAAAGAATTCCGTCCCGAAATTCAACTTGCGTTGCCCGTGTTTGTCTGTTCCGCGAACAGGTGTGGGTACTTTTGTTTCATCTGGTCTTCACGTTCCCATGTGAATTCCGGTCCTCGTCGCGAATTCCATCGCACTTTCACAATCGGTATCTTGCTAAGCTTGAGCTTCTTGGTTTCCCGGCCCATAATCTCCACCGGTTCCTCAACGAAGTTCAATTGTTCGTCGATTTGTATCTCCTCGAGAGGAATAACAAGTGTCTCATCAGATAAGCACTTCTTGAGGTTCGAGATGTGGAATACGTTATGTACGCTGCTCAGTTCAACTGGCAGGTTCAGTTCGTAGGCTACAGGGCCTATTCGTTTTGTAATCTCAAAAGGTCCAATGTAACAAGGGTTCAGTTTGACCCGTTTGCCAAACCGTATGACTCCCTTCCAGGGCGAGACCTTGAGTAACATTCCGTCTCCCACCTGGAATTCTAACGGTTTGCGTCATTTGAAGGCTTAGCTCTTCTATCTGTCTCGAGCTGCTGCCATTCGTTTGCGTATTTGCACGATTTTCTCTGTCGTTTCGTGCACAAGCTCTGGGCTGGTCAGTTGGCTGTCTCCAACTTCCGCCCAGCAAATAGGTGATCGACACTTACGTCCGTAAAGTGCCTCGAATGGTGCAGCTTGGATGCTAGTGTGGTAGCTTTTATTATATGAAAACTCAACTAATGGTAGATGAGTTTCCTAGTTACTCCAAAAGTCAATAACACATGCCCGGAGCATGTCCTCTAGTGTCTGTATGGTTCGTTCACTCTGCCCATCAGTCTGTGGGTGGTAAGCGGTACTCATGTCCAATCTCGTACCCAAAGCCTTATGCAAAGACTTCCAGAAATGCGACGTGAAGCGACTGTTGCGATCAGAGATTATCGAGATTGGCACTCCATGTCGAGTGACCACTTCCTTTATATAGATACAAGTGATCTTGTCCAACTTGTCAGTCTCTTTGATGGGTAGGAAATGTGCGGACCTTGTCAGTCGGTCTACGATAACCCAGATGGTATCGCAACCACTTGCCGTCCTAGGCAGTTTAGTTATGAAGTCCATGGAAATCTGCTCCCATTTCCACATAGGTAATTCTGGTTGCTGAAGTAACCCTGATGGCTTCTGGTACTCCACTTTGACCTTTGAGCACGTTAGACACTTACTCACGTAAGTTGCTATTTCGGCTTTCATGTTCGGCCACCAGTAGGTTATCTTCAAGTCATGATACATTTTGTCAGAGCCCGGATGTATGGAATACCGGCTTTTGTGTGCTTCGTCCATCACTACTTCTCTCAATCCCCCGTAGCGTGGAATCCAAATTCGATCCATCAGATAGTAAGCTCCGTCGTCTTTTATCTTCATTTGCTTATCCATGCCACGCATGGCTTCAAGAGTGAGATTTTCAGCTTTTAGGGCTTCTTGTTGTGCGATTCGTATCTGATTTGGTAATTCAGAATGAATCATGAGTTGTAGGGCACGCACGCGTTTTGTTGTTTCCTTCCGGCTCAACGCGTCGGCCACTACATTTGCTTTACCGGGTTGGTACTTGATAGTGCAATCATAATCGCCTATGAGTTCAACCCATCTTCGTTGTCTCATGTTCAACTCTTTCTGATTGAAGATGTGTGGCTCTTATGATCGATAAACATAGTGCATTTCGTGCCATACAAGTAATGTCGCCAGATCTTCAAAGCAAATACTACGGCTCCCAACTCAAGGTCATGAGTCGTGTAGTTCTTCTCATGCACCTTCAATTGTCGTGAAGCGTATGCTATCACCTCCTCGCGTTGCATCAACACGCAACCGAGTCCTTGTTTCGAGGCGTCACAATACACCACGAAGTCGTCACACCCTTCCGGTAGGGATAGGATGGGTGCAGTGCATAGCTTTTGCTTCAACAAGTTGAAAGCAGTTTCCTGTTTGTCGCCCCAGTCAAAATTCTTGTCCTTATGAGTCAGGGATGTCAGTGATCGGGCAATCTTTGAGAACCCTTCAATGAATCTTCGGCAGTACCCAGCCAGTCCTAGGAATTGTCGCACCTCAGTTGGAGTCTTGGGTGCTTCCTAGTTCTTGATGGCTTCAATCTTGGCAGGGTCTACGTGTATCCCTTGTTCGTTAATCACATGTCCAAGAAATTGGACTTCGCGAATCCAAAAGTCGCACTTTGAGAACTTCGTGTATAGTTGCTCTTTCTTCAGTAATTCCAAGGCTAGCCTCAGGTGTTCAGCATGTTCTTCCCGATTCTTTGAGTAAATCAGAATGTCGTCAATGAACACTATTACGAATTTGTCAAGGTAAGGTTTGCACACTCTATTCATGAGATCCATGAATACAGCTGGTGCATTGGTCAGTCCAAAGGGCGTAACCAAGAATTCGTAGTGTCCGTATCGAGTTCTGAAGGCTGTCTTAGGAATATCGTTCTCTTGTATCCTTAGTTGATGGTAACCCGATCTCAAATCGATCTTCGAATAGTAGCTTGATCCTTGCAACTGGTCAAACAGATCGTCTATTCGTGGCAATGGGTATCGATTCTTGATCGTCACCTTGTTCAGCTCTCTATAGTCAATACACATACGGAATGATCTGTCTTTCTTCTTCACAAACAAGACTGGTGCTCCCCAAGGTGAGAAGCTCGGTCTGATAAATCCCTTGTCTAACAGTTCCTGCAACTGGTTAGACAGTTCCTGCATCTCAGTCGGTGCTAGTTGGTATGGAGCTTTAGCAATCGGTGCAGCTCCTGGTGTGGGGTCCATCCAGAACTCAATTTGTCACTTCGGTGGTAGTCCAGGTAAATTCTCGGAAATACTCCAAGAAATCTCGGATTACAGCAGTGTCTTCGACCTTTTTCTCGGTTTTAGGTTGCTCAGTGATGAGGGCTAGTATAACATTATACCTCTTTTGGTAAGCACTAGTTTGCCTTTATGCAATGTATAATGTCCAAAGGCATCCCCCGTGCCTTTTGGTATAAGTACTTGTTTCCCCCGTCGTTTTCCCTGAATCGACATCTGTTCTCCGCTTGGCAACGTCACTCGTACGACCTTCTTTTTGCATACAATCTCAGCTTGGTTTGCAGATAGTCAGTCCATTCCAATGACCTCATTGAAGCTTCCGAGAGTCACTGGCGTTAAGTCGATTTCGAGCTCTTGATCCGCCAAAACCATGGCGCATCCTCGAAGAACGTGTTGCGTTTCGATCAGCTTGCCGTCGGCTAACTTTACGGCATACTTATAATCTAGTGGTGTTGGGGTAACATCAAGCAATTTACTAAATTCACTAGGTATAAAATTCCTATTGGCATCGGTATCAAATAATACACTTGCATAGATATTATTTAAAAACAAACGTACCGGTTATGACGTTGGAATCATCTTTAGCATTTCCAGATCCGATAACGAATGCCCTACCCCTTGCAGCGTCGCCTCCTGCTTTCTTGTTTTGTGGGCAGTCTCGGCGTATGTGGCCAGGCTTTCCACAGGTGAAGCATCCCTTTTGTGTGCCGACTCTGTTTGTGTTCGGCTTTGGGTTGGCACGACACTCTCTCGTAATATGTCCGTTTCTCCCACATCTTGTGCACTTGATCCTATTGCATTGGCCAAAGTGATGGTATGAGCAATTTTTGCACTTGGGGTAGTTACCTTGGTATGCTTTCTTGCCTTGAGCATCGGATTGAGTGGCATTGAAGGCCTTGGCTGGTGCGGGGAGATGCTGGGTTGGTTGTTGTGGCGAGAGGGTCCTGTTGTTGCTTGGATCCCACTTCCGTTTGGTCCCTTGGAGCTTCAGGTGTTCATCCCTCTTGGGTAGCTTACTTTGTGCCACTGCTTGGTCAGTCAAACAATGAGCCAAACGAATAGTAGGTTGAATGAGTGTGGGGTCTTCTGTGGTAATCAGGCTTTGGATCAGTTCAAGTAATCCACTGATGTATTGCTCAATCTTTTTGTATTCTGGGGTCACCATCTCTGGATGCAGTTTACACATCTCGTGGAATCGAGCGGTGTATTGTTCGATCTCGGATCCTTCCATTTTGTGAATCCAAAACCCCTCCAGTTGCTTGATTTCGTTCCGAGGACAGTATTCTTCCTTCAACATCTTGATGAAGTTCTCCCATGGGATTGAGTTAGCAGTCTCCAGACTTAGTGTCTGAGTGTGGGAATTCCACCAAGTGAGGGCTTGTCCTTCCAGAGTCCCGGTAGCAAATTTTACTTTATTCTCTTCAGAACACCCGCTTATGCTGAAGATTGACTCAACCTCCTTAATCCATCAGAGCAGTCCTACCGCTCCTTCCGGTCCCCTGAATACATGAGGATGGTAGCTAAGGAAATTTTTGAATGAACATCCTTTGGAGTTGTTGTTGTGAGTCCTGTTGCTTGTTTCACTGTTTAATCGTGCAGTCTCGTAATCCGCAATGGCCTTTCTAACCCGTTGTTCTACCATAGCTTCGATAGCTGCAGAACTGATTGATTGGTTGTCTGTACGCACATACATTCCTTGACCAGCCATTCGTAGTATCTATATACAATAGATATTGGATTACCTATCGTTAGAGACAGTCGGGTGTTAGCATGTGCAAAGGGAAAAATTACCAGTTTCTTCAAAAGTACAGTAATAAATTTCATAAGATCACTATTACCAAAGTGATTTGTATGAGCCTAGCTCGCTCGTGTAGGTTCTAGCGATACTAAATATAATAGGGAAAATAAACTGCTTGGTGTAAGTAGCGGAGCTCAAATCTCTACTAGCAGCGGTGTGCTACCCAGTTTCCCTAATGGGTGTAACTTACCATCTGAATTTGCCAGAATTCGTATGTACCGATAAATTCACGATTACATTGGCCACCATAATCGTCAATTTATCTTACACAGTCATTCTAGTTCCTTCAATCTGAAGCTAGTGATTACAGTAGTGCTCGAGGTTCATCTTCGGAGTGCTGTCACTAAGGTTCCAGTCCGAAAGTGTACGTCAGGTGACTGGGTTTACGCCCAAGAATGGAGATTGGGAAAAGCGTTCGATTTGAGTTAGGTCATGCTAGTGTAGTCTTCTTCAGAACATTGAAGACTTCCCTTCAGTCTTGTGTTTGTCCTTTCACTAATCCCATCACACAGTTCTCATGCGTAGTCAGATGTGGATACCCACTAAGGGTTCCAAAGGCATGCTCATAGGTATCCGATAAAATCACAAAGCATATTGCTAAACTATGCACATAATGTGCTGTGCGAAACTAGTGTAGTGTCTAATGTTGAGCAATGGCTATAGTCTAAGTTTACTACATGCAAACCTAGTTCTCTATATCCAAGGCTCTGATACCAGTCTGTCACACCCCCAAATTCCCACTTGTGGTGTTAGTCCACGTGGGTGTGACGTGGCCAGAATCACAGCTCATAGTTATATAGAACTCCTCTATATGCGTTTTCAAAGTACGTTGTCTGACATAAATACAACCATATAGTTTTAAATAGATAAGCAACGGAAAATACAATGTTTGTGCAGCGGAAAATAACAAGTTAAAATATGCAGTGGAAATACAATTGTCAACATTTTAATAATATGAATCTTAAGTCGAAATCGTTTGATCAAAGCGACATGACAAAGTCAAATGCAATCCTATGCTCATGCCCTTAAGTGTGCATCCTGTTCCATACGCAGCTAAATACCTGAGAATACATGTTTAAGAAAAAGTGTCAACACAATGGTTGGTGAGTTCACAGGTTTTGATAAACATAGGTAGTAACTCGGAAATCATGTGTCATACTGTTTATTAAATGTTAGTCCCGAGCCCTAGGCTCCAAGTGTCAGTGCGTCACTACCGAAACTAGACTTGTTAGGCCTTGCCTCCACTATGTCTCGTAATAACATAGTAAGATAGGTCGAGATTTCACGTGTTATGACCTCCAGTCAATATTTTCGCCACGCGGGGCTCGTCACACCCAAATAGATCTATTCAAACTCACCTCGTTGTTTATACATTAACGGTAAGACTTTGCGAGGGCTTAATTACGATACAACACTTAGGTTTGTCTAATAAACCAGCATACACAATTTGTTTGTACAAGTATAAATGTTTGACTCAGTTCAACAAGTATTCTCCCCCTATTTAAAAAGTTTATAAAAGAGTTAAAGTGGGGCCGTAAACTCACCTTAGTGAAGTAATCAAGTGTAAGCGTAAGCTCCTGAAGCGTCAAGTAGTGTAGTCGGTCACCAGCAACCTATATCGTACACCGTACGTGAGTTCGTGTTTGTGACCGTGCTAGTGTTCGTGTTAGTGCTCGTGTTTGTGCCAACAACCCTTGGTTGTGCATGTTTGTCCGTGTCGGTCCACAATGACCGTGTTTGACTGTGTTGGTCCACAATGACCGTGTTTGACCAAGTTGGACCAGAGTTGACCGTGTCAAGTCAACGACCAGTTGGTGAACCGTGTGACGGTTGTGAATCGTGTAACAATTGGTGTAAGTGTTTGTCGTGTGCAAAACGTGCAAGTCGCGTCTATGGACAACTTACTATTTATAGTAAGTGTCCATTTATGGAAAGTTCACAAAGCATAACGGTTTTATAGTTCTAGCATGCTCATTTATCCTACGTGATCATGTTAACACATAACACATCATCATACGAATTCACATAAGCCGTTTACGTCAAGTTAGTACACAAAAGTTTCCTAAAATGGAAAGTTTCCATTTTTAGCATACGCGATCTCGGAAACCATCTAACTTAGCATCTAATCATCATGTTATAACATAATAAACCACTTAGCATGCCCAAATCATTCAAAGCGTTCATAAGTTGGTTTTTGTCAAAATAAAGTTACTATAAATAGTAACTTTGTAGTTTTTGCATAAAAATGACCATTTAAACATTCTTAATCCATTTTTATGTCTCCAATCATCAATATATGTCATTTAACACCATTTAAGCATACCAACATAGTTCAAATCATTATCTACCAATACTTTGGCTCAAAAAGTTACTAAATATAGTAACAATGCCAAATATGACCATAAACATTATCCAAATCACATTCCTAAGCTTCTAATCATCATACTAACATCCTAATATCAAATCCACATACATGCATGTTCATCATTCATCATTTATCAATGAGATGTAACTAAAAGTTACTATATTTAGCAAGTTTCATCAAAAATAGCATTTTCAACCATTTCATCATCATCTAAACATGTAATCATCCTCCAATATCATCAAGAAGTATACCTAAATATTAAAAATCATCCCACATGCCATGGATCATACATGCATGTGGGGTTTTCACCATTTCAAGACTAAATCATGCATCCTACATTTACACAACAACATGGATCATCATAATTCATCATCTAAACATCATAGATCATCAGGAAACATATCTAAATCCACAAACCCAGAATAAAATCTCTTGCATGTGCACTACATGTGCTTGCATGTGCGATTCATGCATTGCATGTGTGTGTAGAGATGAGAAGAGTGCATTTTAACCATAAGAAATGTAAGAACTACTTTCCAAGGCTTCAAAATCCCTTGAGATGATAAGCACTGGTCCTCTCAAGCTTCTGGTTGGCGAGAATGTGTGGCCACAAGGTCGTAGTGGTGAGTTCCAAGCTCCTAGATGGACTTTAGGCTTCAACCTCCAAGTTCTTGAGCTTCAAGATAGTCTTCAATGGTGGAAAGAGGCTGTAAGGGGGTGTAGGAGACGAAGTTGGATGAGTTATGGCGTGTAGAGCCGGAGAAATGATGTTAAAAGGTAGACTAGGCACCATGATCTTGGTTTTATAAAGATATTGTCGACTGACACTCGTCGCGTACCGCGGTCAACAGGCCAAAAGATTCTTCGCGTACCGCGAAGTAATTCGGGATTCAAATCTCCCGAAACTCGCCGCGTATCGCGATAGAGTCTCTTGAGGTCCATCGCGTACCGTGATGGGTTCACAGAGAGCCCAATAAGCCCTTTTTAATGGATTTGATCCATTCGTCACCGTTTTCACGCTTCTGAACTATCGTTTGACCTCGTTTGAACCTCCAAGTTCAATGTGTGAGTGTTTCGTGAGGTTTCGAGTGTTGTGCTTCACAATGTGCTTGACGTTCACCAACGTTCGTGTGTTTTGACACGTGTGTGTTGTTCGTCGATAATTCCACGACTTATCTAGTCACGTGTCAGTGTTCGTACTATCGTGCCACGTGTCACACTAAATTAATCTAACTCCAGTGCCACGTGTACATAAAGCATTTAAATATATATTTAAATAAATATAAAGCTGACATGGAAATTACGGGGTGTCACATCCTCCCCTTGTTAGAAAGAATTTCGTCCCGAAATTCAACTTGCGTTGCCCGTGTTTGTCTATTCCGCGAACAGGTGTGGGTACTTTTGTTTCATCTGGTCTTCACGTTCCCCATGTGAATTCCGGTCCTCGTCGCGAATTCCATCGCACTTTCACAATCGGTATCTTGCTAAGCTTGAGCTTCTTGGTTTCCCAGCCCATAATCTCCACCGGTTCCTCAACGAAGTTCAATTGTTCGTCGATTTGTATCTCCTCGAGAGGAATAACAAGTGTCTCATCAGATAAGCACTTCTTGAGGTTCGAGATGTGGAATACGTTATGTACGCTGCTCAGTTCAACTGGCAGGTTCAGTTCGTAGGCTACAGGGCCTATTCGTTTTGTAATCTCAAAAGGTCCAATGTAACGAGGGTTCAGTTTGACCCGTTTGCCAAACCGTATGACTCCCTTCCAGGGCGAGACCTTGAGTAACACTCCGTCTCCCACCTGGAATTCTAACGGTTTGCGTCATTTGAAGGCGTAGCTCTTCTATCTGTCTCGAGCTGCTGCCATTCGTTTGCGTATTTGCACGATTTTCTCCGTCGTTTCGTGCACAAGCTCTGGGCCGGTCAGTTGGCTGTCTCCAACTTCCGCCCAGCAAATAGGTGATCGACACTTACGTCCGTAAAGTGCCTCGAATGGTGCAGCTTGGATGCTAGTGTGGTAGCTGTTATTATATGAAAACTCAACTAATGGTAGATGAGTTTCCCAGCTACTCCCAAAGTCAATAACACATGCCCGGAGCATGTCCTCTAGTGTCTGTATGGTTCGTTCACTCTGCCCATCAGTCTGTGGGTGGTAAGCGGTACTCATGTCCAATCTCGTACCCAAAGCCTTATGCAAAGACTTCCAGAAATGCGACGTGAAGCGACTGTCGCGATCAGAGATTATCGAGATTGGCACTCCATGTCGAGTGACCACTTCCTTTATATAGATACAAGTGAGCTTGTCCAACTTGTCAGTCTCTTTGATGGGTAGGAAATGTGCGGACCTTGTCAGTCGGTCTACGATAACCCAGATGGTATCGCAACCACTTGCCGTCCTAGGCAGTTTAGTTATGAAATCCATGGAAATCTGCTCCCATTTCCACATAGGTAATTCTGGTTGCTGAAGTAACCCTGATGGCTTCTGGTATTCCACTTTGACCTTTGAGCACGTTAGACACTTACTCACGTAAGTTGCTATTTCGGCTTTCATGTTCGGCCACCAGTAGGTTATCTTCAAGTCATGATACATTTTGTCAGAGCCCGGATGTATGGAATACCGGCTTTTGTGTGCTTCGTCCATCACTACTTCTCTCAATCCCCCGTAGCGTGGAATCCAAATTCGATCCATCAGATAGTAAGCTCCGTCGTCTTTTATCTTCATTTGCTTATCCATGCCACGCATGGCTTCAAGAGTGAGATTTTCAGCTTTTAGGGCTTCTTGTTGTGCGATTCGTATCTGATTTGGTAATTCAGAATGAATCATGAGTTGTAGGGCACGCACGCATTTTGTTGTTTCCTTCCGGCTCAACGCGTCGGCCACTACATTTGCTTTACCGGGTTGGTACTTGATAGTGCAATCATAATCGCCTATGAGTTCAACCCATCTTCGTTGTCTCATGTTCAACTCTTTCTGATTGAAGATGTGTGGCTCTTATGATCGATAAACATAGTGCATTTCGTGCCATACAAGTAATGTCGCCAGATCTTCAAAGCAAATACTACGGCTCCCAACTCAAGGTCATGAGTCGTGTAGTTCTTCTCATGCACCTTCAATTGTCGTGAAGCGTATGCTATCACCTCCTCGCGTTGCATCAACACGCAACCGAGTCCTTGTTTCGAGGCGTCACAATACACCACGAAGTCGTCACACCCTTCCGGTAGGGATAGGATGGGTGCAGTGCATAGCTTTTGCTTCAACAAGTTGAAAGCAGTTTCCTGTTTGTCGCCCCAGTCAAAATTCTTGTCCTTATGAGTCAGGGATGTCAGTGATCGGGCAATCTTTGAGAACCCTTCAATGAATCTTCGGCAGTACCCAGCCAGTCCTAGGAATTGTCGCACCTCAGTTGGAGTCTTGGGTGCTTCCTAGTTCTTGATGGCTTCAATCTTGGCAGGGTCTACGTGTATCCCTTGTTCGTTAATCACATGTCCAAGAAATTGGACTTCGCGAATCCAAAAGTCGCACTTTGAGAACTTCGTGTATAGTTGCTCTTTCTTCAGTAATTCCAAGGCTAGCCTCAGGTGTTCAGCATGTTCTTCCCGATTCTTTGAGTAAATCAGAATGTCGTCAATGAACACTATTACGAATTTGTCAAGGTAAGGTTTGCACACTCTATTCATGAGATCCATGAATACAGCTGGTGCATTGGTCAGTCCAAAGGGCGTAACCAAGAATTCGTAGTGTCCGTATCGAGTTCTGAAGGCTGTCTTAGGAATATCGTTCTCTTGTATCCTTAGTTGATGGTAACCCGATCTCAAATCGATCTTCGAATAGTAGCTTGATCCTTGCAACTGGTCAAACAGATCGTCTATTCGTGGCAATGGGTATCGATTCTTGATCGTCACCTTGTTCAGCTCTCTATAGTCGATACACATACGGAATGATCTGTCTTTCTTCTTCACAAACAAGACTGGTGCTCCCCAAGGTGAGAAGCTCGGTCTGATAAATCCCTTGTCTAACAGTTCCTGCAACTGGTTAGACAGTTCCTGCATCTCAGTCGGTGCTAGTTGGTATGGAGCTTTAGCAATCGGTGCAGCTCCTGGTGTGGGGTCCATCCAGAACTCAATTTGTCACTTCGGTGGTAGTCCAGGTAAATTCTCGGAAATACTCCAAGAAATCTCGGATTACAGCAGTGTCTTCGACCTTTTTCTCGGTTTTAGGTTGCTCAGTGATGAGGGCTAGTATAACATTATACCTCTTTTGGTAAGCACTAGTTTGCCTTTATGCAATGTATAATGTCCAAAGGCATCCCCCGTGCCTTTTGGTATAAGTACTTGTTTCCCCCGTCGTTTTCCCTGAATCGACATCTGTTCTCCGCTTGGCAACGTCACTCGTACGACCTTCTTTTTGCATACAATCTCAGCTTGGTTTGCAGATAGTCAGTCCATTTCAATGACCTCATTGAAGCTTCCGAGAGTCACTGGCGTTAAGTCGATTTCGAGCTCTTGATCCGCCAAAACCATGGCGCATCCTCGAAGAACGTGTTGCGTTTCGATCAGCTTGCCGTCGGCTAACTTTACGGCATACTTATAATCTAGTGGTGTTGGGGTAACATCAAGCAATTTACTAAATTCACTAGGTATAAAATTCCTATTGGCATCGGTATCAAATAATACACTTGCATAGATATTATTTAAAAAGAAACGTACCGGTTATGACGTTGGAATCATCTTTAGCATTTCCAGATCCGATAACGAATGCCCTACCCCTTGCAGCGTCGCCTCCTGCTTTCTTGTTTTGTGGGCAGTCTCGGCGTATGTGGCCAGGCTTTCCACAGGTGAAGCATCCCTTTTGTGTGCCGACTCTGTTTGTGTTCGGCTTTGGGTTGGCACGACACTCTCTCGTAATATGTCCGTTTCTCCCACATCTTGTGCACTTGATCCTATTGCATTGGCCAAAGTGATGGTATGAGAAATTTTTGCACTTGGGGTAGTTACCTTGGTATGCTTTCTTGCCTTGAGCATCGGATTGAGTGGCATTGAAGGCCTTGGCTGGTGCGGGGAGATGCTGGGTTGGTTGTTGTGGCGAGAGGGTCCTGTTGTTGCTTGGATCCCACTTCCGTTTGGTCCCTTGGAGCTTCAGGTGTTCATCCCTCTTGGGTAGCTTACTTTGTGCCACTGCTTGGTCAGTCAAACAATGAGCCAAACGAATAGTAGGTTGAATGAGTGTGGGGTCTTCTGTGGTAATCAGGCTTTGGATCAGTTCAAGTAATCCACTGATGTATTGCTCAATCTTTTTGTATTCTGGGGTCACCATCTCTGGATGCAGTTTACACATCTCGTGGAATCGAGCGGTGTATTGTTCGATCTCGGATCCTTCCATTTTGTGAATCCAAAACTCCTCCAGTTGCTTGATTTCGTTCCGAGGACAGTATTCTTCCTTCAACATCTTGATGAAGTTCTCCCATGGGATTGAGTTAGCAGTCTCCAGACTTAGTGTCTGAGTGTGGGAATTCCACCAAGTGAGGGCTTGTCCTTCCAGAGTCCCGGTAGCAAATTTTACTTTATTCTCTTCAGAACACCCGCTTATGCAGAAGATTGACTCAACCTCCTTAATCCATCAGAGCAGTCCTACCGCTCCTTCCGGTCCCCTGAATACATGAGGATGGTAGCTAAGGAAATTTTTGAATGAACATCCTTTGGAGTTGTTGTTGTGAGTCCTGTTGCTTGTTTCACTGTTTAATCGTGCAGTCTCGTAATCCGCAATGGCCTTTCTAACCCGTTGTTCTACCATAGCTTCGATAGCTGCAGAACTGATTGATTGGTTGTCTGTACGCACATACATTCCTTGACCAGCCATTCGTAGTATCTATATACAATAGATATTGGATTACCTATCGTTAGAGACAGTCGGGTGTTAGCATGTGCAAAGGGAAAAATTACCAGTTTCTTCAAAAGTACAGTAATAAATTTCATAAGATCACTATTACCAAAGTGATTTGTATGAGCCTAGCTCGCTCGTGTAGGTTCTAGCGATACTAAATATAATAGGGAAAATAAACTGCTTGGTGTAAGTAGCGGAGCTCAAATCTCTACTAGCAGCGGTGTGCTACCCAGTTTCCCTAATGGGTGTAACTTACCATCTGAATTTGCCAGAATTCGTATGTACCGATAAATTCACGATTACGTTGGCCACCATAATCGTCAATTTATCTTACACAGTCATTCTAGTTCCTTCAATCTGAAGCTAGTGATTACAGTAGTGCTCGAGGTTCATCTTCGGAGTGCTGTCACTAAGGTTCCAGTCCGAAAGTGTACGTCAGGTGACTGGGTTTACGCCCAAGAATGGAGATTGGGAAAAGCGTTCGATTTGAGTTAGGTCATGCTAGTGTAGTCTTCTTCAGAACATTGAAGACTTCCCTTCAGTCTTGTGTTTGTCCTTTCACTAATCCCATCACACAGTTCTCATGCGTAGTCAGATGTGGATACCCACTAAGGGTTCCAAAGGCATGCTCATAGGTATCCGATAAAATCACAAAGCATATTGCTAAACTATGCACATAATGTGCTGTGCGAAACTAGTGTAGTGTCTAATGTTGAGCAATGGCTATAGTCTAAGTTTACTACATGCAAACCTAGTTCTCTATATCCAAGGCTCTGATACCAGTCTGTCACACCCCCAAATTCCCACTTGTGGTGTTAGTCCACGTGGGTGTGACGTGGCCAGAATCACAGCTCATAGTTATATAGAACTCCTCTATATGCGTTTTCAAAGTACGTTGTCTGACATAAATACAACCATATAGTTTTAAATAGATAAGCAACGGAAAATACAATGTTTGTGCAGCGGAAAATAACAAGTTAAAATATGCAGTGGAAATACAATTGTCAACATTTTAATAATATGAATCTTAAGTCGAAATCGTTTGATCAAAGCGACATGACAAAGTCAAATGCAATCCTATGCTCATGCCCTTAAGTGTGCATCCTGTTCCATACGCAGCTAAATACCTGAGAATACATGTTTAAGAAAAAGTGTCAACACAATGGTTGGTGAGTTCACAGGTTTTGATAAACATAGGTAGTAACTCGGAAATCATGTGTCATACTGTTTATTAAATGTTAGTCCCGAGCCCTAGGCTCCAAGTGTCAGTGCGTCACTACCGAAACTAGACTTGTTAGGCCTTGCCTCCACTATGTCTCGTAATAACATAGTAAGATAGGTCGAGATTTCACGTGTTATGACCTCCAGTCAATATTTTCGCCACGCGGGGCTCGTCACACCCAAATAGATCTATTCAAACTCACCTCGTTGTTTATACATTAACGGTAAGACTTTGCGAGGGCTTAATTACGATACAACACTTAGGTTTGTCTAATAAACCAGCATACACAATTTGTTTGTACAAGTATAAATGTTTGACTCAGTTCAACAAGTATTCTCCCCCTATTTAAAAAGTTTATAAAAGAGTTAAAGTGGGGCCGTAAACTCACCTTAGTGAAGTAATCAAGTGTAAGCGTAAGCTCCTGAAGCGTCAAGTAGTGTAGTCGGTCACCAGCAACCTATATCGTACACCGTACGTGAGTTCGTGTTTGTGACCGTGCTAGTGTTCGTGTTAGTGCTCGTGTTTGTGCCAACAACCCTTGGTTGTGCATGTTTGTCCGTGTCGGTCCACAATGACCGTGTTTGACTGTGTTGGTCCACAATGACCGTGTTTGACCAAGTTGGACCAGAGTTGACCGTGTCAAGTCAACGACCCGTTGGTGAACCGTGTGACGGTTGTGAATCGTGTAACAATTGGTGTAAGTGTTTGTCGTGTGCAAAACGTGCAAGTCGCGTCTATGGACAACTTACTATTTATAGTAAGTGTCCATTTATGGAAAGTTCACAAAGTATAACGGTTTTATAGTTCTAGCATGCTCATTTATCCTACGTGATCATGTTAACACATAACACATCATCATACGAATTCACATAAGCCGTTTACGTCAAGTTAGTACACAAAAGTTTCCTAAAATGGAAAGTTTCCATTTTTAGCATACGCGATCTCAGAAACCATCTAACTTAGCATCTAATCATCATGTTATAACATAATAAACCACTTAGCATGCCCAAATCATTCAAAGCGTTCATAAGTTGGTTTTTGTCAAAATAAAGTTACTATAAATAGTAACTTTGTAGTTTTTGCATAAAAATGACCATTTAAACATTCTTAATCCATTTTTATGTCTCCAATCATCAATATATGTCATTTAACACCATTTAAGCATACCAACATAGTTCAAATCATTATCTACCAATACTTTGGCTCAAAAAGTTACTAAATATAGTAACAATGCCAACTATGACCATAAACATTATCCAAATCACATTCCTAAGCTTCTAATCATCATACTAACATCCTAATATCAAATCCACATACATGCATGTTCATCATTCATCATTTATCAATGAGATGTAACTAAATGTTACTATATTTAGCAAGTTTCATCAAAAATAGCATTTTCAACCATTTCATCATCATCTAAACATGTAATCATCCTCCAATATCATCAAGAAGTATACCTAAATATTGAAAATCATCCCACATGCCATGGATCATACATGCATGTGGGGTTTTCACCATTTCAAGACTAAATCATACATCCTACATTTACACAACAACATGGATCATCATAATTCATCATCTAAACATCATAGATCATCAGGAAACATATCTAAATCCACAAACCCAGAATAAAATCTCTTGCATGTGCACTACATGTGCTTGCATGTGCGATTCATGCATTGCATGTGTGTAGAGGTGAGAAGAGTGCATTTTAACCATAAGTGTCACACCCCCAATTTTCTACTAACGGAATCACACTGTTTGGGAGCATGACAAACCAGGATCTCAGATCATTAGACATAGCGAAGACCTCTATATGAATTTTCAAAACATACTGTGGTCTTTAAAACAATACATCAGAGTTTTCAAAAGTTGCGGAAGCGTTATAAAACCAATAACAGTTGTAAAATAAACATTACAAAACAAAATACTTAAATGTTCAAATTCAAATATTCAAAATGTTTAAAATGCATGAGACTCTATCTCCTAGTCCATGCCAGCTTTAACGCGCGCCTTAGCGTCCTGAGAAAACATGTAAATCAAGTCAACACAAAGGTTGGTGCATAACACAGGTTTTAAGCATTCACAATGTTCAAAACAGCAGTTTGAATAACAAGATTGTAGATAACATAATCACACATGCACAGTCATGATAGCTAGTCATATAAACTATTTACATACGTGTTCGACACCGAAGCTGACGGATTGCCATGCTATAGCATGTTTTCGCCTTGCCACTATTGTCTATCACAACAATAGTAAAAATGTGTTTGGTCAGTCAAACACCTGCGTAGATCCCATCTACCAGGTGAGGTTTGTCAAACCTAATAGATCTATTTCCAACTACCACGCTTTGCATTACAGCAAACTAAACGGTTCGAGGTGTGTAAGGACTTTCAAGTTGATATGTTTTCACATAATGTAAACAGCTAACTCATGCAAGTGATATGTATCTAAAAACAGTTTGTTGCACATGTTTTCTCCCCCAAAACAGTTTAAAATAAGAAAGGGGCCGTGTACGCACCTTTGATAATAGCAGAATGATCAACTATGTGAGTTCGTGTAGAAAATCCTCTTACGAAGAATCTGTGTTTAAACAATAACACTGTGTTATTCGAATAGTCATTTTGTGCTTGGAATCACATACGTGTCAACACACGTATGTTAAAGTGTTAAGAAAATGCATACAAAAGTACGCGTGACTTTGAAATCGTTCAAATAAAATCATATTTGATTTTATTTAAATAATCGTAATTATACGCGATTTCATTTTCGGATTAAAATATGAATTTTATTATCCTAATACGTTCGTATTCCCGTTACGGTTCCAACGCAACTTGAACGAGTCAAAACGGAGTTCGTATGTGAAAAATATTCCAAAAATACCAAAAATGGTATTTTTCCCAAAACCGGCCACCCCCCGGCTCGAACCCGCGACCTATCACTCGCAACACACATGATCTACCAACTCGCCCGCTAGGGTATCGCGGTTGTTATCAGGAATTAATTCTTTTAAACTCACTCTGATGAGATTCCCTTTGTTCACCTATAGCCGAAGCAACTAACCCCCAATTGATCACCATTTCGAATCTGATTAATCTTATCAACACAAGCTTATGATTCTAGACACTTAGGCGTACCTAATGATGGTTCTAATTCGATCAAAACTTAATCAGTAAGTTCTAATTGATCCGCAACACGCTCGGTTTTCAATCGAACCACATTCAACTCAAAATCTTCTAATTCATGATTATAACATCAAATTAACTTAGGATTTAGTTTAACCGCAACATTCTGAAACTTCCTATATAGTTTAATTTGATTATCAGTCCAATTAAACAAGAAACCCCCGATTCAGTTTCCCTTTAAGAACCCTAGATTCGAAATCCACCAATTCGAACTGTTTTGATGAAATTAGCCTATCATTGACCTTAATCGATCACTTATGAAACTTTCTATAACATTTAATTCGATTCTTAATCTCTTTAAGATCAAGACCCCCAAAACCGTTTTGATATGAACCCTAATTACTAGAACTTCATCAAAACGATGTTAACAGTTGCAATTGATTTAGTAGAACTCTTAATCGATCATGTCAGAAGGTGTAGGATTGATCACTTACTTGTTTTGCTATCCAATTGATATAGATCGACTTGTACTTGAACTTCGATCAACTTCCGAATCAAAATCCTCTTCTGGCTGTCTGATAGTTCTAATTGATGTATGGAAAAGCTTCTAAGTATGCCGACTAGAGTCTCTGTGTGATCGATTTGTGCTAATTTGATCTAGGTAATCGATTTTGATAACCATCAGTTTCGGTTACGACTTTTAGCTATCATTCAAATTAAATTCGACCGATTAATGCACTAATAACGCCTGTGGAAGATTAATAATCATCAATGGAATGATTAGTAATGAATTAATATGATTGTAACCGACTGTTGAGGTGAAATTCGACCCTTGCATGCAAAATCAAACGAATTTTGACTTGGAAGTCAAAATTTAGGGTTTTACTAGTTATAAATAAAATTATTATAGTTTTTGATATTTACAACAATATAAAGTTCGATTAAAGCCCTTGTAAATTTTTTTTTGTTCGATTTCACAATCTTTCGGTTAACAAAGTTGAACCTAACTCCCACATTGTCACAAATCGGGCTTCTTAAAACATTGTTGGGTTTAATTTACCCAATTGGGCTTCTCAAAATACCATTGGGCCTAATTTAAACTCATTGGGCCTATCTTAACCTTACTGGGCCTTCCTAGATTTCATTGGGCCTCCCCGAGCCTTATTGGGCCTTACTGGGCCTACATAGACTTCAGTGGACCTGATTTGTCTTGTTGGGTCTTCCTTAACCTCACTGGGTCTTCTTTGGCTTTACTGGGCCTTCATTAGCCTTGTTGGGCTTGTTGACCTTATTGGGCCTTCATTGGCCTTATTGGGCCTACGAGGGTTAACAAGGTTAACTCGAAAAGTCGGATTGTCACATCATCCCCTTGTTGAAGGAATTTTCGTCCCGAAAATTAGTAAGTGTTAGGAGTAGTTAGGAAACTACTTACGAGTTTAAATCGTACGTGTTAGTGTGATTTGATCATTCTGTGTGCTTGTGTGTACTCACACACCAAGTCTAATGCTTGCAACATCACAACTCAAATGTGATCGTTCAATGTGACTGTTTGCGCGTACACTAGTTAGTTCACCTAACTGTGACTGTTTGTGTTTGATCATACTGTGTTGTGTAACCTCACACATAGTGAGTGTCTGAAACTGTTTGTACTATGTAACCCCGCACATAGCAAAATGTGTGTTGTGTAACCTCACACATAGTGAGTGTCTATAACCGTTTGTACTATGCAACCCCGCACATAGCAAAATGTGTGTAACCAATCATGTATGTACTCCCATAACATGTAACATATGAAATGTAGCACATAAAACATTTAGAATATAATGTAACACAAATGTTTGTAACAAAATCAATTGAATAAATAAAATGTTTGTGCTTACAGTTTGAAATTTGCAGTGTTGATGTGTGAAAGCATCACGTCATCCCCTTGTTGAAGGAAATTTCGTCCCGAAATTTAACGTGTGCTCTCAGTGTTAGCAGTAGCTGTTTTGAATAGATGAGGATATTTCTTCATCATTTGGTCTTCCCGTTCCCATGTGAATTCAGGACCACGTCTTGAATTCCATCGAACTTTGACTATCGGAATCTTGCTTTGCTTCAGTTGTTTGACCTCTCGGTCCATGATTTCTGCCGGTTCTTCAATGAATCGTAACTGTTCATCTACTTGTATTTCTTCCAACGGTACAATCAATGTCTCGTCAGAAAGACATTTCTTTAAGTTCGACACATGAAACACATCATGAACTCCACTGAGTTCATCCGGTAGTTTGAGTTGATACGCAACCGGACCAATCCTTTTCAGAATTTCAAAAGGTCCTACGTAACGTGGACTAAGCTTCCCGCGCTTGCCGAATCGTATCACACCTTTCCAAGGTGATACCTTTAGAAGAACTCGGTCTCCTACTTGAAATTCCAACGGCTTGCGACGCTTGTCTGCATAACTCTTTTGTCGATCCCGAGCCGCTGCCATACGGTTCCGGATTTGAACTATCTTCTCTGTCGTCTCGTGCACCAGTTCAGGACCTGTTAACTGACTGTCACCAATTTCAGCCCAACAAACTGGTGAACGACATTTGCGACCATACAAAGCTTCAAACGGTGCTGCTTGAATACTTGTATGATAACTATTATTGTAAGAGAATTCCACCAACGGTAAATGATTCTCCCAGCTATCACCAAAGTCAATTACACAAGCTCGTAACATATCCTCGAGCGTTTGAATCGTTCGTTCACTTTGACCGTCGGTCTGTGGATGATAAGCGGTACTCATATCCAAGCGAGTCCCTAATGACTTATGAAGAGATTTCCAAAAGTTAGAAGTAAATCGAGCATCCCGGTCTGATATGATAGAGATTGGCACGCCATGCCGTGCGACTACTTCCTTGATGTAAATTCGAGTCAGTTTCTCCATCTTATCAGTTTCCTTGATTGCTAAGAAGTGCGCAGATTTCGTTAATCGATCGACAATTACCCATATCGTATCACAACCACTCGGTGTACGAGGTAACTTAGTAATGAAATCCATCGAAATCTGTTCCCATTTCCACATCGGTATCTCTGGTTGTTGCAGTAAACCAGATGGCTCCTGGTATTCAACTTTGACTTTCGAACAAGTCAAACATTTGCTAACGTACTTAGCAATATCAGCTTTCATGTGAGGCCACCAATACAGTGCCTTCAAGTCATGATACATCTTGTCTGATCCCGGATGGACTGAATATCTGGACTTGTGCGCTTCGTCCATCACGAGTTCCCTTAAACCTCCATATAAAGGTATCCACATTCGATTAATGAAATAACGAATTCCATCAGGTTTAACATCCAATTGTTCTTCCATTCCTCGTAAGGATTCCGGTACTAAGTTTTCCTTTTTCAAGGCCTCAATCTGAGCACTGTGCACCTTGTCAGGTAAGTCAGTATGTATCGTCATCATAAGTGCACGAACCCGTCTTGTTCCTGTTGTGTCTTTTCTGCTCAGAGCGTCAGCTACTACATTAGCTTTTCCCGGGTGATACTTAATCGCACACTCATAATCGTTCAACAACTCAACCCATCGTCGTTGTCTCATATTGAGTTCCTTCTGATCAAAGATATGTTGCAAACTCTTATGATCAGTGTAAATAGTACACTTAGTTCCATACAGATAATGCCTCCAAATTTTTAAAGCAAAAACCACTGCTCCCAACTTCAAGTCATGAGTAGTGTAATTCTTTTTGTGCGTTCGTAGTTGTCTGGAAGCATAAGCAATCACTTTATCACGTTGCATCAACACACATCCCAAACCTTGTGCAGATGCATCACAATACACCACAAAGTCTTCTGTTCCTTCCGGTAAGGACAAAATCGGTGCGCTGCAAAGCTTCTGTTTCAATAACTGGAACGCAGTTTCCTGTTTTTCCGTCCAGTTATACTTCGTTCCCTTGTGCGTAAGAGCTTTGAGTGGTTGAGCGATCTTTGAGAAACCTTCAATGAATCGTCGATAATAACCCGCCAACCCAAGGAACTGTCGTACCTCGGTAGGAGTCTTTGGTGCTTCCCAATTCTTAATCGCTTCAATCTTCGCTGGATCAACATGTATGCCCTTTTCATTAACTATATGCCCCAAGAACTGTACTTCTCGCATCCAGAAATCACATTTCGAGAACTTAGCGTACAGTTGTTCCTGTTTCAATAATTCCAATAATAGTCGAAGATGTTCAGCGTGTTCCTCTTCAGATTGTGAATAGATGAGAATGTCATCAATGAAAACAATGACAAACTTATCAAGATAAGGTTTACAAACACGATTCATGAGATCCATGAATACAGCTGGAGCGTTTGTCAACCCAAATGGCATGACCAAGAACTCATAATGACCATAACGTGTCCTGAATGCTGTCTTCGGGATATCCTCCTCCTGAACTCTTAATTGATGATAACCCGACCTGAGATCAATCTTCGAGTAGTAACTCGAACCTTGCAACTGATCGAACAGATCGTCAATTCTGGGTAACGGATACCGGTTTTTGATAGTGACCTTGTTCAATTCCCGGTAATCGATACACATACGGAAAGTTCCGTCTTTCTTCTTAACAAATAAAACTGGAGCTCCCCACGGTGAAAAACTAGGTCGTATGAAACCCTTATCCAACAACTCTTGCAATTGTGTGGATAACTCTTGCATCTCTGACGGTGCAAGTCGATAAGGCGCCCTAGCTATCGGTGCTGCATCTGGTGTAAGGTCGATTCGGAATTCCACCTGTCTGATAGGCGGTAATCCCGGCAAGTCTTCTGGAAACACCTCCGGAAATTCACAAACTACAGGTATATCTTCAATCTTCTTCTCAGCTACCGGCTTTTCAGTTATAAGTGCTATAACTGCCGTATGACCTTTCCGCAGACATTTGTGCGCTTTCATACAAGATATGAGACGCAGTGGCGTACTGCTCTTCTCGCCTTGTACATATAATGTCTCTCCCTGCGGAAGAGGTATGCGAACAATCTTTTCATGGCATACGATTTCAGCCTGGTTTTTGGACAACCAGTCCATACCAATAACTACATCAAAACTGCCTAAGGCAATAGGCATAAGGTCAATCTCTAATGTTTGACCCATCAAATCAAGAATACATCCCTTAAAAATGTTTTCCACTACAATCAACTTACCATCAGGTAATTCCACAGTGTATGGACTATCTAAGGTAGTGGGACTAACATTTAGCAACTTAGCAAGTGAACTAGATACAAAACTCCGATCGGCACCGGTGTCAAATAACATAGAGGCATAGTGATTATTTAAGAGGAACGTACCCGTAACAATGTTGGGATCCTCCCGCGCTTGACGTCCTCCTATCACAAACGCCCTGCCTCTAGCACCATTGTTGTTGTTGTTGTTGTTGTTATTGTTGTTGTTGTTGGTGCCATTTCCATTACCGTTGCCATTTCCATTGCCATTGGCATTATTGTCCCCGCCTTTCTTGAGCTGTGGGCAATCTTTCTTAAAATGCCCCATTTTGCTGCACTCAAAACAACCCTTCTGAGCGTTGTTCTGGTTATTGTTCTGGTTGTTGTGGTTGTTCTGTAGCTCCCCGCGACAATCCTTAGCCGCATGCCCAATCTTGCCACACCTCTGGCACTTAGCTCTCTCACATTGATTACCTGCATGATGGTAACCACACCTGTTGCACTTGGGGTGTTTACCAATATAACCCCCCGATGATGATGATTGCTGACCACTGCTTGAACCATGATAAGACTTGTTTGAGTCTTGTTTCCGGTTTTGCTGATATGATTGTTGGTTGTTACCCTTGAAGTTGTTACTCTCCCACTTTCTCTTATGATCTCCCACCTTGGTAGCAGATGTTCGTTTGGGCAGAGTCCCTTGCAACACTGCCTGGTCAGTAAGCTGATGTGCTAAACGAACAGCTTGTTGGATGGTGGTGGGATTTGCTGAAGTCACCAACCCTTGAATCTGAGGCACTAGTCCTCCAATGTACCTTTCAATCCACTTACTGGCTGGAGTAGCCATGTGTGGTAGTAGTCTGGCCAACTCGTGTGACCTGGTTGTGTACTCTTCAATGTTTGACCCCTCCATCTTGAGGTGCCAGTATTCCTCCTCTAACTTTTGCATTTCACTGCGAGGACAGTACTCCTCTCGCAGTAAAGTTTTGAAGTCATCCCATGTTAAGGCATTTGCCTCTCCCAATCCCAGAGTCTGGACATTTGAGTTCCACCAAGTTAGTGCTGGACCCTCCAATGTTCCCGTAGCAAATTTCACCTTGCTTTCATTAGGGCAGTTGCACATTTCGAATACAGACTCAGCCTTTTCAATCCACCGAAGGAGTCCAATGGCCCCCTCCGACCCTTTGAAATTGTGTGGTTTACAGTCCAAGAACATCTTGAACGTGCAGACTTGTGGGTTAATCAATCCCCCAGCTGGACCCTGTGGCCCTGTGTTGTGAGTCTGAGCATACTGTGCGATTGCCTCTGCAACTCTGTTGTTGATTAGCTCATTGAGCTCAGCAACAGTCATATGTACGTTTCCCTCAGCCATTAGTTTCCTATTTATAAGAAGTGTTAGCACGAAGTCAAAATCTAATGTGACATGTGTAAGTAAAACAACAAACACAACATGTAATATAAATCAACACAACTGTTGAAAATAAATAGTAATTCTTCCATAAATAGAAACTTTCTTTGAGTACAATACTTTTGAAATAAAACACAACTTTTCAAACTACTAATGTAGGAACACAACCCGTTCCTAATAAGTTTAAACAAAACAAGAAAGAAAAGAAAAACAATCAATCGTCCTCAACAGTGGATTCAGGATCGGACTCAACAACTGGTGTTGGTTCCTCCTCCTCATCCTCATCCTGTTCCTCATTCTCAGAGGCCACTAAATCCTCCAAAGCTTCAACCCTGCCTGCCAAAATCTCCTCTCGGTTCTCTGACTCTTCTAGACGACCAATCAAGTTAATCATCTCATTTCGCATGTCATGAACCAGATGGGCAAGTTCCTCTTGCCTCTCATTAGCATCCCATTGTTCCTGAGAGTGCTGTGCAATCCTATCTTCTGCTTCCTCCAGATCCTCGCGCAGTTTGGCGATCTCCTCGGCGTCCGTCCTTTGCCTCTTATGCTCAGGAGCATCTAGTACTGGTGGTGGATGTGCAGAAGGTCCCTCAGCAGGGATCTGCTGAGTGCCCTCCACCGGCTCCTCTTCCGGATCCTCATCCGGGTCCTCATCTGGATCCTCCTCGGGATCCTCATCTGGGTCCTCCTTCGGATCCTCCTCCGGATCTGAGTCATCCATCTCATATGGTGGAGGTGATGGAATAGGTGGTGGTGGTGATGATGGTGGTGCCGGAACTATCGGTTCCTCGTCCTCGGAATCATCAATGTAAATGCAATGCCATAGAATGTGTAAGCAAATCAATTACATAATGTCATATGTAATTTCTAAGCAGTATGTGTAAACATGTGTGTCTAATGTCTAACAGTCATAGTCTAGGCCTACAAATGCAAACCTAGTTCGCTATAACCAATGGCTCTGATACCAATCTGTCACACCCCCAATTTTCTACTAACGGAATCACACCGTTTGGGAGCATGACAAACCAGGATCTCAGATCATTAGACATAGCGAAGACCTCTATATGAATTTTCAAAACATACTGTGGTCTTTAAAACAATACATCAGAGTTTTCAAAAGTTGCGGAAGCGTTATAAAACCAATAACAGTTGTAAAATGAACATTTCAAAACAAAATACTTAAATGTTCAAATTCAAATATTCAAAATGTTTAAAATGCATGAGACTCTATCTCCTAGTCCATGCCAGCTTTAACGCGCGCCTTAGCGTCCTGAGAAAACATGTAAATCAAGTCAACACAAAGGTTGGTGCATAACACAGGTTTTAAGCATTCACAATGTTCAAAACAGCAGTTTGAATAACAAGATTGTAGATAACATAATCACACATGCACAGTCATGATAGCTAGTCATATAAACTATTTACATACGTGTTCGACACCGAAGCTGACGGATTGCCATGCTATAGCATGTTTTCGCCTTGCCACTATTGTCTATCACAACAATAGTAAAAATGTGTTTGGTCAGTCAAACACCTGCGTAGATCCCATCTACCAGGTGAGGTTTGTCAAACCTAATAGATCTATTTCCAACTACCACGCTTTGCATTACAGCAAACTAAACGGTTCGAGGTGTGTAAGGACTTTCAAGTTGATATGTTTTCACATAATGTAAACAGCTAACTCATGCAAGTGATATGTATCTAAAAACAGTTTGTTGCACATGTTTTCTCCCCCAAAACAGTTTAAAATAAGAAAGGGGCCGTGTACGCACCTTTGATAATAGCAGAATGATCAACTATGTGAGTTCGTGTAGAAAATCCTCTTACGAAGAATCTGTGTTTAAACAATAACACTGTGTTATTCGAATAGTCGTTTTGTGCTTGGAATCACATACGTGTCAACACACGTATGTTAAAGTGTTAAGAAAATGCATACAAAAGTACGCGTGACTTTGAAATCGTTCAAATAAAATCATATTTGATTTTATTTAAATAATCGTAATTATACGCGATTTCATTTTCGGATTAAAATATGAATTTTATTATCCTAATACGTTCGTATTCCCGTTACGGTTCCAACGCAACTTGAACGAGTCAAAACGGAGTTCGTATGTGAAAAATATTCCAAAAATACCAAAAATGGTATTTTTCCCAAAACCGGCCACCCCCCCGGCTCGAACCCGCGACCTATCACTCGCAACACACATGATCTACCAACTCGCCCGCTAGGGTATCGCGGTTGTTATCAGGAATTAATTCTTTTAAACTCACTCTGATGAGATTCCCTTTGTTCACCTATAGCCGAAGCAACTAACCCCCAATTGATCACCATTTCGAATCTGATTAATCTTATCAACACAAGCTTATGATTCTAGACACTTAGGCATACCTAATGATGGTTCTAATTCGATCAAAACTTAATCAGTAAGTTCTAATTGATCCGCAACACGCTCGGTTTTCAATCGAACCACATTCAACTCAAAATCTTCTAATTCATGATTATAACATCAAATTAACTTAGGATTTAGTTTAACCGCAACATTCTGAAACTTCCTATATAGTTTAATTTGATTATCAGTCCAATTAAACAAGAAACCCCCGATTCAGTTTCCCTTTAAGAACCCTAGATTCGAAATCCACCAATTCGAACTGTTTTGATGAAATTAGCCTATCATTGACCTTAATCGATCACTTATGAAACTTTCTATAACATTTAATTCGATTCTTAATCTCTTTAAGATCAAGACCCCCAAAACCGTTATGATATGAACCCTAATTACTAGAACTTCATCAAAACGATGTTAACAGTTGCAATCGATTTAGTAGAACTCTTAATCGATCATGTCAGAAGGTGTAGGATTGATCACTTACTTGTTTTGCTATCCAATTGATATAGATCGACTTGTACTTGAACTTCGATCAACTTCCGAATCAAAATCCTCTTCTGGCTGTCTGATAGTTCTAATTGATGTATGGAAAAGCTTCTAAGTATGCCGACTAGAGTCTCTGTGTGATCGATTTGTGCTAATTTGATCTAGGTAATCGATTTTGATAACCATCAGTTTCGGTTACGACTTTTAGCTATCATTCAAATTAAATTCGACCGATTAATGCACTAATAACGCCTGTGGAAGATTAATAATCATCAATGGAATGATTAGTAATGAATTAATATGATTGTAACCGACTGTTGAGGTGAAATTCGACCCTTGCATGCAAAATCAAACGAATTTTGACTTCGAAGTCAAAATTTAGGCTTTTACTAGTTATAAATAAAATTATTATAGTTTTTGATATTTACAACAATATAAAGTTCGATTAAAGCCCTTGTAAATTTTTTTTGTTCGATTTCACAATCTTTCGGTTAACAAAGTTGAACCTAACTCCCACATTGTCACAAATCGGGCTTCTTAAAACATTGTTGGGTTTAATTTACCCAATTGGGCTTCTCAAAATACCATTGGGCCTAATTTAAACTCATTGGGCCTATCTTAACCTTACTGGGCCTTCCTAGATTTCATTGGGCCTCCCCGAGCCTTATTGGGCCTTACTGGGCCTACATAGACTTCAGTGGACCTGATTTGTCTTGTTGGGTCTTCCTTAACCTCACTGGGTCTTCTTTGGCTTTACTGGGCCTTCATTAGCCTTGTTGGGCTTGTTGACCTTATTGGGCCTTCATTGGCCTTATTGGGCCTTCATTGGCCTTATTGGGCCTACGAGGGTTAACAAGGTTAACTCGAAAAGTCGGATTGTCACATCATCCCCTTGTTGAAGGAATTTTCGTCCCGAAAATTAGTAAGTGTTAGGAGTAGTTAGGAAACTACTTACGAGTTTAAATCGTACGTGTTAGTGTGATTTGATCATTCTGTGTGCTTGTGTGTTCTCACACACCAAGTCTAATGCTTGCAACATCACAACTCAAATGTGATCGTTCAATGTGACTGTTTGCGCGTACACTAGTTAGTTCACCTAACTGTGACTGTTTGTGTTTGATCATACTGTGTTGTGTAACCTCACACATAGTGAGTGTCTGAAACTGTTTGTACTATGTAACCCCGCACATAGCAATATGTGTGTTGTGTAACCTCACACATAGTGAGTGTCTATAACCGTTTGTACTATGCAACCCCGCACATAGCAAAATGTGTGTAACCAATCATGTATGTACTCCCATAACATGTAACATATGAAATGTAGCACATAAAACATTTAGAATATAATGTAACACAAATGTTTGTAACAAAATCAATTGAATAAATAAAATGTTTGTGCTTACAGTTTGAAATTTGCAGTGTTGATGTGTGAAAGCATCACGTCATCCCCTTGTTGAAGGAAATTTCGTCCCGAAATTTAACGTGCGCTCTCAGTGTTAGCAGTAGCTGTTTTGAATAGATGAGGATATTTCTTCATCATTTGGTCTTCCCGTTCCCATGTGAATTCAGGACCACGTCTTGAATTCCATCGAACTTTGACTATCGGAATCTTGCTTTGCTTCAGTTGTTTGACCTCTCGGTCCATGATTTCTGCCGGTTCTTCAATGAATCGTAACTGTTCATCTACTTGTATTTCTTCCAACGGTACAATCAATGTCTCGTCAGAAAGACATTTCTTTAAGTTCGACACATGAAACACATCATGAACTCCACTGAGTTCATCCGGTAGTTTGAGTTGATACGCAACCGGACCAATCCTTTTCAGAATTTCAAAAGGTCCTACGTAACGTGGACTAAGCTTCCCGCGCTTGCCGAATCGTATCACACCTTTCCAAGGTGATACCTTTAGAAGAACTCGGTCTCCTACTTGAAATTCCAACGGCTTGCGACGCTTGTCTGCATAACTCTTTTGTCGATCCCGAGCCGCTGCCATACGGTTCCGGATTTGAACTATCTTCTCTGTCGTCTCGTGCACCAGTTCAGGACCTGTTAACTGACTGTCACCAATTTCAGCCCAACAAACTGGTGAACGACATTTGCGACCATACAAAGCTTCAAACGGTGCTGCTTGAATACTTGTATGATAACTATTATTGTAAGAGAATTCCACCAACGGTAA
This sequence comes from Mikania micrantha, assembly GCA_009363875.1. NCBI lineage: Eukaryota > Viridiplantae > Streptophyta > Magnoliopsida > Asterales > Asteraceae > Mikania > Mikania micrantha. The sequence goes on from CM018685.1 coordinate 37,315,211, forward strand.
ATGATTCTCCCAGCTATCACCAAAGTCAATTACACAAGCTCGTAACATATCCTCGAGCGTTTTAATCGTTCGTTCACTTTGACCGTCGGTCTGTGGATGATAAGCGGTACTCATATCCAAGCGAGTCCCTAATGACTTATGAAGAGATTTCCAAAAGTTAGAAGTAAATCGAGCATCCCGGTCTGATATGATAGAGATTGGCACGCCATGCCGTGCGACTACTTCCTTGATGTAAATTCGAGTCAGTTTCTCCATCTTATCAGTTTCCTTGATTGCTAAGAAGTGCGCAGATTTCGTTAATCGATCGACAATTACCCATATCGTATCACAACCACTCGGTGTACGAGGTAACTTAGTAATGAAATCCATCGAAATCTGTTCCCATTTCCACATCGGTATCTCTGGTTGTTGCAGTAAACCAGATGGCTCCTGGTATTCAACTTTGACTTTCGAACAAGTCAAACATTTGCTAACGTACTTAGCAATATCAGCTTTCATGTGAGGCCACCAATACAGTGCCTTCAAGTCATGATACATCTTGTCTGATCCCGGATGGACTGAATATCTGGACTTGTGCGCTTCGTCCATCACGAGTTCCCTTAAACCTCCATATAAAGGTATCCACATTCGATTAATGAAATAACGAATTCCATCAGGTTTAACATCCAATTGTTCTTCCATTCCTCGTAAGGATTCCGGTACTAAGTTTTCCTTTTTCAAGGCCTCAATCTGAGCACTGTGCACCTTGTCAGGTAAGTCAGTATGTATCGTCATCATAAGTGCACGAACCCGTCTTGTTCCTGTTGTGTCTTTTCTGCTCAGAGCGTCAGCTACTACATTAGCTTTTCCCGGGTGATACTTAATCGCACACTCATAATCGTTCAACAACTCAACCCATCGTCGTTGTCTCATATTGAGTTCCTTCTGATCAAAGATATGTTGCAAACTCTTATGATCAGTGTAAATAGTACACTTAGTTCCATACAGATAATGCCTCCAAATTTTTAAAGCAAAAACCACTGCTCCCAACTCCAAGTCATGAGTAGTGTAATTCTTTTTGTGCGTTCGTAGTTGTCTGGAAGCATAAGCAATCACTTTATCACGTTGCATCAACACACATCCCAAACCTTGTGCAGATGCATCACAATACACCACAAAGTCTTCTGTTCCTTCCGGTAAGGACAAAATCGGTGCGCTGCAAAGCTTCTGTTTCAATAACTGGAACGCAGTTTCCTGTTTTTCCGTCCAGTTATACTTCGTTCCCTTGTGCGTAAGAGCTGTGAGTGGTTGAGCGATCTTTGAGAAACCTTCAATGAATCGTCGATAATAACCCGCCAACCCAAGGAACTGTCGTACCTCGGTAGGAGTCTTTGGTGCTTCCCAATTCTTAATCGCTTCAATCTTCGCTGGATCAACATGTATGCCCTTTTCATTAACTATATGCCCCAAGAACTGTACTTCTCGCATCCAGAAATCACATTTCGAGAACTTAGCGTACAGTTGTTCCTGTTTCAATAATTCCAATAATAGTCGAAGATGTTCAGCGTGTTCCTCTTCAGATTGTGAATAGATGAGAATGTCATCAATGAAAACAATGACAAACTTATCAAGATAAGGTTTACAAACACGATTCATGAGATCCATGAATACAGCTGGAGCGTTTGTCAACCCAAATGGCATGACCAAGAACTCATAATGACCATAACGTGTCCTGAATGCTGTCTTCGGGATATCCTCCTCCTGAACTCTTAATTGATGATAACCCGACCTGAGATCAATCTTCGAGTAGTAACTCGAACCTTGCAACTGATCGAACAGATCGTCAATTCTGGGTAACGGATACCGGTTTTTGATAGTGACCTTGTTCAATTCCCGGTAATCGATACACATACGGAAAGTTCCGTCTTTCTTCTTAACAAATAAAACTGGAGCTCCCCACGGTGAAAAACTAGGTCGTATGAAACCCTTATCCAACAACTCTTGCAATTGTGTGGATAACTCTTGCATCTCTGACGGTGCAAGTCGATAAGGCGCCCTAGCTATCGGTGCTGCATCTGGTGTAAGGTCGATTCGGAATTCCACCTGTCTGATAGGCGGTAATCCCGGCAAGTCTTCTGGAAACACCTCCGGAAATTCACAAACTACAGGTATATCTTCAATCTTCTTCTCAGCTACCGGCTTTTCAGTTATAAGTGCTATAACTGCCGTATGACCTTTCCGCAGACATTTGTGCGCTTTCATACAAGATATGAGACGCAGTGGCGTACTGCTCTTCTCGCCTTGTACATATAATGTCTCTCCCTGCGGAAGAGGTATGCGAACAATCTTTTCATGGCATACGATTTCAGCCTGGTTTTTGGACAACCAGTCCATACCAATAACTACATCAAAACTGCCTAAGGCAATAGGCATAAGGTCAATCTCTAATGTTTGACCCATCAAATCAAGAATACATCCCTTAAAAATGTTTTCCACTACAATCAACTTACCATCAGGTAATTCCACAGTGTATGGACTATCTAAGGTAGTGGGACTAACATTTAGCAACTTAGCAAGTGAACTAGATACAAAACTCCGATCGGCACCGGTGTCAAATAACATAGAGGCATAGTGATTATTTAAGAGGAACGTACCCGTAACAATGTTGGGATCCTCCCGCGCTTGACGTCCTCCTATCACAAACGCCCTGCCTCTAGCACCATTGTTGTTGTTGTTGTTGTTGTTATTGTTGTTGTTGTTGGTGCCATTTCCATTACCGTTGCCATTTCCATTGCCATTGGCATTATTGTCCCCGCCTTTCTTGAGCTGTGGGCAATCTTTCTTAAAATGCCCCATTTTGCTGCACTCAAAACAACCCTTCTGAGCGTTGTTCTGGTTATTGTTCTGGTTGTTGTGGTTGTTCTGTAGCTCCCCGCGACAATCCTTAGCCGCATGCCCAATCTTGCCACACCTCTGGCACTTAGCTCTCTCACATTGATTACCTGCATGATGGTAACCACACCTGTTGCACTTGGGGTGTTTACCAATATAACCCCCCGATGATGATGATTGCTGACCACTGCTTGAACCATGATAAGACTTGTTTGAGTCTTGTTTCCGGTTTTGCTGATATGATTGTTGGTTGTTACCCTTGAAGTTGTTACTCTCCCACTTTCTCTTATGATCTCCCACCTTGGTAGCAGATGTTCGTTTGGGCAGAGTCCCTTGCAACACTGCCTGGTCAGTAAGCTGATGTGCTAAACGAACAGCTTGTTGGATGGTGGTGGGATTTGCTGAAGTCACCAACCCTTGAATCTGAGGCACTAGTCCTCCAATGTACCTTTCAATCCACTTACTGGCTGGAGTAGCCATGTGTGGTAGTAGTCTGGCCAACTCGTGTGACCTGGTTGTGTACTCTTCAATGTTTGACCCCTCCATCTTGAGGTGCCAGTATTCCTCCTCTAACTTTTGCATTTCACTGCGAGGACAGTACTCCTCTCGCAGTAAAGTTTTGAAGTCATCCCATGTTAAGGCATTTGCCTCTCCCAATCCCAGAGTCTGGACATTTGAGTTCCACCAAGTTAGTGCTGGACCCTCCAATGTTCCCGTAGCAAATTTCACCTTGCTTTCATTAGGGCAGTTGCACATTTCGAATACAGACTCAGCCTTTTCAATCCACCGAAGGAGTCCAATGGCCCCCTCCGACCCTTTGAAATTGTGTGGTTTACAGTCCAAGAACATCTTGAACGTGCAGACTTGTGGGTTAATCAATCCCCCAGCTGGACCCTGTGGCCCTGTGTTGTGAGTCTGAGCATACTGTGCGATTGCCTCTGCAACTCTGTTGTTGATTAGCTCATTGAGCTCAGCAACAGTCATATGTACGTTTCCCTCAGCCATTAGTTTCCTATTTATAAGAAGTGTTAGCACGAAGTCAAAATCTAATGTGACATGTGTAAGTAAAACAACAAACACAACATGTAATATAAATCAACACAACTGTTGAAAATAAATAGTAATTCTTCCATAAATAGAAACTTTCTTTGAGTACAATACTTTTGAAATAAAACACAACTTTTCAAACTACTAATGTAGGAACACAACCCGTTCCTAATAAGTTTAAACAAAACAAGAAAGAAAAGAAAAACAATCAATCGTCCTCAACAGTGGATTCAGGATCGGACTCAACAACTGGTGTTGGTTCCTCCTCCTCATCCTCATCCTGTTCCTCATTCTCAGAGGCCACTAAATCCTCCAAAGCTTCAACCCTGCCTGCCAAAATCTCCTCTCGGTTCTCTGACTCTTCTAGACGACCAATCAAGTTAATCATCTCATTTCGCATGTCATGAACCAGATGGGCAAGTTCCTCTTGCCTCTCATTAGCATCCCATTGTTCCTGAGAGTGCTGTGCAATCCTATCTTCTGCTTCCTCCAGATCCTCGCGCAGTTTGGCGATCTCCTCGGCGTCCATCCTTTGCCTCTTATGCTCAGGAGCATCTAGTACTGGTGGTGGATGTGCAGAAGGTCCCTCAGCAGGGATCTGCTGAGTGCCCTCCACCGGCTCCTCTTCCGGATCCTCATCCGGGTCCTCATCTGGATCCTCCTCGGGATCCTCATCTGGGTCCTCCTTCGGATCCTCCTCCGGATCTGAGTCATCCATCTCATATGGTGGAGGTGATGGAATAGGCGGTGGTGGTGATGATGGTGGTGCCGGAACTATCGGTTCCTCGTCCTCGGAATCATCAATGTAAATGTAGGGAACTGATGATGATGCCATGCCTGTTACATAATACCATATGTAAGTGCAATGCCATAGAATGTGTAAGCAAATCAATTACATAATGTCATATGTAATTTCTAAGCAGTATGTGTAAACATGTGTGTCTAATGTCTAACAGTCATAGTCTAGGCCTACAAATGCAAACCTAGTTCGCTATAACCAATGGCTCTGATACCAATCTGTCACACCCCCAATTTTCTACTAACGGAATCACACCGTTTGGGAGCATGACAAACCAGGATCTCAGATCATTAGACATAGCGAAGACCTCTATATGAATTTTCAAAACATACTGTGGTCTTTAAAACAATACATCAGAGTTTTCAAAAGTTGCAGAAGCGTTATAAAACCAATAACAGTTGTAAAATAAACATTACAAAACAAAATACTTAAATGTTCAAATTCAAATATTCAAAATGTTTAAAATGCATGAGACTCTATCTCCTAGTCCATGCCAGCTTTAACGCGCGCCTTAGCGTCCTGAGAAAACATGTAAATCAAGTCAACACAAAGGTTGGTGCATAACACAAGTTTTAAGCATTCACAATGTTCAAAACAGCAGTTTGAATAACAAGATTGTAGATAACATAATCACACATGCACAGTCATGATAGCTAGTCATATAAACTATTTACATACGTGTTCGACACCGAAGCTGACGGATTGCCATGCTATAGCATGTTTTCGCCTTGCCACTATTGTCTATCACAACAATAGTAAAAATGTGTTTGGTCAGTCAAACACCTGCGTAGATCCCATCTACCAGGTGAGGTTTGTCAAACCTAATAGATCTATTTCCAACTACCACGCTTTGCATTACAGCAAACTAAACGGTTCGAGGTGTGTAAGGACTTTCAAGTTGATATGTTTTCACATAATGTAAACAGCTAACTCATGCAAGTGATATGTATCTAAAAACAGTTTGTTGCACATGTTTTCTCCCCCAAAACAGTTTAAAATAAGAAAGGGGCCATGTACGCACCTTTGATAATAGCAGAATGATCAACTATGTGAGTTCGTGTAGAAAATCCTCTTACGAAGAATCTGTGTTTAAACAATAACACTGTGTTATTCGAATAGTCGTTTTGTGCTTGGAATCACATACGTGTCAACACACGTATGTTAAAGTGTTAAGAAAATGCATACAAAAGTACGCGTGACTTTGAAATCGTTCAAATAAAATCATATTTGATTTTATTTAAATAATCGTAATTATACGCGATTTCATTTTCGGATTAAAATATGAATTTTATTATCCTAATACGTTCGTATTCCCGTTACGGTTCCAACTCAACTTGAACGAGTCAAAACGGAGTTCGTATGTGAAAAATATTCCAAAAATACCAAAAATGGTATTTTTCCCAAAACCGGCCACCCCCCCGGCTCGAACCCGCGACCTATCACTCGCAACACACATGATCTACCAACTCGCCCGCTAGGGTATCGCGGTTGTTATCAGGAATTAATTCTTTTAAACTCACTCTGATGAGATTCCCTTTGTTCACCTATAGCCGAAGCAACTAACCCCCAATTGATCACCATTTCGAATCTGATTAATCTTATCAACACAAGCTTATGATTCTAGACACTTAGGCGTACCTAATGATGGTTCTAATTCGATCAAAACTTAATCAGTAAGTTCTAATTGATCCGCAACACGCTCGGTTTTCAATCGAACCACATTCAACTCAAAATCTTCTAATTCATGATTATAACATCAAATTAACTTAGGATTTAGTTTAACCGCAACATTCTGAAACTTCCTATATAGTTTAATTTGATTATCAGTCCAATTAAACAAGAAACCCCCAATTCAGTTTCCCTTTAAGAACCCTAGATTCGAAATCCACCAATTCGAACTGTTTTGATGAAATTAGCCTATCATTGACCTTAATCGATCACTTATGAAACTTTCTATAACATTTAATTCGATTCTTAATCTCTTTAAGATCAAGACCCCCAAAACCGTTTTGATATGAACCCTAATTACTAGAACTTCATCAAAACGATGTTAACAGTTGCAATCGATTTAGTAGAACTCTTAATCGATCATGTCAGAAGGTGTAGGATTGATCACTTACTTGTTTTGCTATCCAATTGATATAGATCGACTTGTACTTGAACTTCGATCAACTTCCGAATCAAAATCCTCTTCTGGCTGTCTGATAGTTCTAATTGATGTATGGAAAAGCTTTTAAGTATGCCGACTAGAGTCTCTGTGTGATCGATTTGTGCTAATTTGATCTAGGTAATCGATTTTGATAACCATCAGTTTCGGTTACGACTTTTAGCTATCATTCAAATTAAATTCGACCGATTAATGCACTAATAACGCCTGTGGAAGATTAATAATCATCAATGGAATGATTAGTAATGAATTAATATGATTGTAACCGACTGTTGAGGTGAAATTCGACCCTTGCATGCAAAATCAAACGAATTTTGACTTCGAAGTCAAAATTTAGGCTTTTACTAGTTATAAATAAAATTATTATAGTTTTTGATATTTACAACAATATAAAGTTCGATTAAAGCCCTTGTAAATTTTTTTTGTTCGATTTCACAATCTTTCGGTTAACAAAGTTGAACCTAACTCCCACATTGTCACAAATCGGGCTTCTTAAAACATTGTTGGGTTTAATTTACCCAATTGGGATTCTCAAAATACCATTGGGCCTAATTTAAACTCATTGGGCCTATCTTAACCTTACTGGGCCTTCCTAGATTTCATTGGGCCTCCCCGAGCCTTATTGGGCCTTACTGGGCCTACATAGACTTCAGTGGACCTGATTTGTCTTGTTGGGTCTTCCTTAACCTCACTGGGTCTTCTTTGGCTTTACTGGGCCTTCATTAGCCTTGTTGGGCTTGTTGACCTTATTGGGCCTTCATTGGCCTTATTGGGCCTTCATTGGCCTTATTGGGCCTACGAGGGTTAACAAGGTTAACTCGAAAAGTCGGATTGTCACAATAAGAAATGTAAGAACTACTTTCCAAGGCTTCAAAATCCCTTGAGATGATAAGCACTGGTCCTCTCAAGCTTCTGGTTGGCGAGAATGTGTGGCCACAAGGTCGTAGTGGTGAGTTCCAAGCTCCTAGATGGACTTTAGGCTTCAACCTCCAAGTTCTTGAGCTTCAAGATAGTCTTCAATGGTGGAAAGAGGCTGTAAGGGGGTGTAGGAGACGAAGTTGGACGAGTTATGGCGTGTAGAGCCGGAGAAATGATGTTAAAAGGTAGACTAGGCACCATGATCTTGGTTTTATAAAGATATTGTCGACTGACACTCGTCGCGTACCGCGGTCAACAGGCAAAAAGATTCTTCGCGTACCGCGAAGTAATTCGGGATTCAAATCTCCCGAAACTCGCCGCGTATCGCGATAGAGTCTCTTGAGGTCCATCGCGTACCGTGATGGGTTCACAGAGAGCCCAATAAGCCCTTTTTAATGGATTTGATCCATTCGTCACCGTTTTCACGCTTACGAACTATCGTTTGGCCTCGTTTGAACCTCCAAGTTCAATGTGTGAGTGTTTCATGAGGTTTCGAGTGTTGTGCTTCACAATGTGCTTGACGTTCACCAACGTTCATGTGTTTTGACACGTGTGTGTTGTTCGTCGATAATTCCACTACTTATCTAGTCACGTGTCAGTGTTCGTACTATCGTGCCACGTGTCACACTAAATTAATCTAACTCCAGTGCCATGTGTACATAAAGCATTTAAATTTATATTTAAATAAATATAAAGCTGACCTGGAAATTACGGGGTGTCACACTATGTGATGGAGTTTGCAACTTCCAGCACCAGTGTCTGGACATGTGTATTCCACCATGTGAGGGTCGGGCCCTCAAGAGTTCCGGTCGTAAATTTGACCTTGTTCTCATCAACACAATCACACATTGAGAAGACAAACTCTGCTTTCTCGATCCATCGGAGCATCCCAGCTGCTCCCTCTGTCCCCTTGAATGTATGTGGGTGGCAACTAAGAAACTTTTTGAAGGTGCATCCCTTAGGATTGTTCCGGGATCCTGCGTTTTGTGTAACCTTTGTGAATTTCTAAAACAATTTATAAATTTAATCGAGGCTCAATTCAAATTGATTAAAGTTCATGAGATTTTGATTCTTATTTTTAACCATAAATGATTTCTAATTACAAAGTTTTTTATATATATAACATTATATATATTATTCATATAAAGCTGTTATATATATATATATGTATGTATGTATGTATGTATGTATTAACAACATTAATTTTAATGATTACATAAACTAAACGTAATTATCAAGATACAAATGAAAATATACTAACAAAGATAAATAAATAAATAAATTATGATTTAAAATTTTTAGTAAAATATAAAACATGACCTTATGATATAAGGATTATGTTTTATATATTTTAATAATACTAATAATAATAATACTAATACTAATACTAATAATAATAAGGATTAATTATTAATAATAAACTTATTATCTTATATGATTCTTAAAAGTTATAAACTTTTATTATGGTTAGTAAAATTTTTATTAATACTTTTATAAGCGTTTAATAAAAAAATTATAAACTTATTAAAATAGTTTTACATAAAATGTTAAGGGACTGAATGTGTAACATAGAAAATTTAGTTGTGAGTAGGGAAAAATAAAACAATAAACTGATAAAACCTAAAAACTATAAGGGCTATTTCTGCCAATTCACGAAATCAATCATTTTCTCCATTTGAACATCCGTTTGACACTTTCCTTCAACCGGATGGTTACCAAAATCGAAATAAAACGCAATTTAAGTTTGAACTGGTAACTGTCGAACGTTTAGAAGCAAATTAAGACATAACCGAACCATTTATTTCAAGAAATTAAACCCAATGAATGCAATAACTAAAACCGAAACGTTCGTGGCCAAACCAACATATATAATCAATTAAATTGCAGACAGAAATCAAATTAAGTCATATAGAAAGCATCCTGATATCATTTAGAAACTACAGAATTGAAAATCGGACTCAGAGACTCGTTGTAGCTTCGGGTCGAGTTCAAGAAACAACACTAACGGTTTCACATTCAATCTCCATTGAATCGAACTCATACCAGGTAATTCTTGGATCCAAAGTACTCGTTTTTAAGTTTAGAGCACTAGCCCCATGAATGCAAGACCTCACAAACATCGGATCGATCGAATTTGATTTCGATTTCAATCTAGGTTTTTTTTGAGAATTTGGGGAAGAACAGGAACATGTTTAAGTTTAGTTAAAACATATTTCTTACAGAGAAGCCCACCACAGCCGAGTGGTAAGGTGTCTCGCCTGTGGGTGGGCACGTGCGAGTTCGAATTCCTCCCCAACCCTATTAACCGGTTTTTTATTCCTTTGGCCCATTTTTTTGACCATTTTTAAAACACCAAAAATTTATGAAAACTTTCTAAAAATCATTTCTAATGATTATGTATTTATTCATTAATCAAAAAAATTAAATTTCTAATTTTTTTGTGATAAAACCTATAGTTATATTTTGTAAATAAAATTATTTTGATAATATTAAAATAGGGACATATTTATGAAGCATTTAAATTAATCTTTCAAAACTTCTTATATATATATTTTTGGTATCTTATGAATCACATATAATTTCAAAATCATTATTTCAAGGAATACAAATATTAGAAGAATGTTATTTTTATAATTATATATATATACATATATATATATATATATATATATTTAAATGAACATTATTAGGCAATATTCATTTTTTTTCTATTAAAACACATATAATATTTACACAACATTTTAAACTTTGGTTAATCAAAAATTTAGAATACATTTTACACAACTTTATTTTGAAATAAATGATGGGTTATAATAAACTTTAAATACATTTTATTTAAACTTTATAAAGTTTGTGAATCTTTAATTTTATTACAAATTCCTAAGAAAGTACTAAAGCATATTATAGTAATTTCAAGTATTATTCACATGATTATCTATTCAATTCTTTATCAATCTAAGATAAATATTATGTTAATAAAATATAGCAAAACTAAATTATAATCATACAAACATAGGGTGGTTGTTATAGATCATTCATACAAGCATATTAAAGACATATTTGCAAGCAATCAAGAAAACAAGTGAGTTCTTATATATCCCTTTTTACATTTTTGTAATGTTTTGGGATATTACACATGTCTTATACACAAACAATATTATTATTGATACAAATTCATTTTTAGATGCAAAAGCCTTAGTTCTAGATTGAATAGGTTTGAATGTCATATGCGCTATACTTGTTGCAAACATTTGATTAGGATAGAAGACTTTTCATACATAAACATAAACATACACTAGTAGCTTGAAATGGTTAGATACCTTCCACACTTAGACTTAGGGTCTTTGTGTAAATTAGTGAAAGTGTGCACCATTGCAAACTTGTGAATTACATGTTTAAATGTATGACCTAGCTAGTCTAGATTTGAAAATTGTAATGGCACTTGTTTGAAGACATTGGTTGAAGACATAAACATTGTGTGACTTGTAAACATGTGTGCTTTGAATCTATTTCATTATGGAACATTTGGTTTAGCATCTTTTAATATCTATATATATATAGGGGAGGGATATTTTAAGAAGGCTAAAAACCATGAGAAGCGTGAGAAGCAATCTTGGACGTAGATCTGTGGAGTTTTACGGTCAGAATTGCGTGGTGGCAATTCTGTAAATAGTATGGTGTTTGAAAGTCGCGGGATGTGCATAAAAGTAATTTGGTATTTTTTGAAGTAGAACTAACCTCCCCAATTTATCTCAATTCCGTAAAAGTCGCCTTTAACCTAGATTTTACCCATTGACGAAAACACCAAAGTCCCCAATGTCATCCGTCGATCGTTACTCATTGAAACACCAAAGTCCCCAATTTATCTCAATATGGTGTTTTTGGTGTTTTTGGCATTGATTTTGTATGTGTTTTTTCTGTTATGTATCTTATTTGTTGTTCTTGGTGTTCTGTTAAGTTGTTATGGTGTTTTTGAAATTGATTTAGTTTATGGCGTCTATGTTGTTTTGTTCATTTTAAATGGAGATTAAGATTATGGCTTTATGGTGTTTTTGGTTATTTTGGTGTTTTTGGCGTTTATTTTGTATGGTGTTTTTGCTGTTATGTATCTTCTTTGTTGTTCTTGGTGTTCTGTTAAGTTGTTATTGTGTTTTTGAAATTGATCACGTCTTTACAATGCTAATATAAACACCATAACAGAGAATATGAAGCTAACTGAAAACGCCAAATAACATCATATTATTTAACCACCATTAAAACACCATACATGTTTATAAAATAAAAAAACAGAGCATTATTTAAAAGAAAAAGCTCCATAAAATTTTAAAATATCATGGTGATTAGGGCTTTTGGATTCAAAATAAGTTGTAATACTTGGATTCAAAAACACCATACAATCCAAAAAACACAATACAATCTGAAAAAACATCATACAATTTGAAAAACACCATAATATCAAAAAACAGAGCATACAACATACGAAATAACACCATACAATCTGAAAAACACCATACAATCTGAAAAACACCATAACCTTCTGTGTTCGATTCCATCACGACGTTATCCTCAAAAAACACCAAACGAGCATTCGCCGGATGAAATTAGAATCATAAAATCAATTACAATCCGTGATTTCTTCTTGTAATCGATAATTGATTTGTATTTTGAAAAAATGTTTAGCGACAATCATGGTATTTTCCCAAAATAAACGCCAACAATAATGAGAAGAAATTACGTTAATACCTATATCTTGAAAACCTTTGAAAATACACGTATAGGGCTGAGATTACTTCTCACACTTTTTATGGTTTTAAGACTTTTTAGCCAAACCTCAATCTATATATATCTATCTATATATATATATATATATATATATATATAAATCTATGAGTTCTCACTAACTATGCAAATAGTTAATCAAACTCTATTTGACATGTGTAACATGTTTAAGCTATGGATGAAGATCATTTAGGAATAATGAGACCTAGTTTAATTTTAATCAAGTTATCGTAATGAATTTATGATGTAATATATAGTTTGTATGTAATTGAATAATTATGTTAAATGACATTTATGTTGATTTTAAATGGAATGTTTAAATGTTGAAACTTACAAATAGCACCATGAGCTTTTGGACAATTACACATCGCACCTCGACGTGTTCCGCCGTCGGTCGGGGTGTGACAGATTGGTATCAGAGCCATGGTTATAGGTAATTAGGTTATTAGAAATGGTGACCTAGTCTATAACTAAGCTAACCCCAAATATGAGTTATCTCATCTTACTCAAAATTATGTGTTATGTGTTACATGAATATGATATGTGTTACATGATTATGCTATGTGCTATTTGATCCATAGAGGAATGCCTTAGATTATAATATTCCTTATACATAAACTTAGATTAAGTATACCTTAGAATAAGAAAACTTTATACAAAGGATGCTTTAGTTTAAGTAATCTTAGACATTTCATAAGGAAATTCTTATTTCATTTTTCACTCTCACAAACACACATTTATTCTTTAGACAATAGGAATTCAAATCATTAGGCTAAACGCCTAATCAAACCTTCAATGTAAATGCATATATGTTTATATGTATTCATTCAAATTGATTTTATAATCCCATTAGAATTCAGTTTGTAAGTGGACATGTAGTAACTGGAAGAGTGAGATACTGGTAATTAGGATTCCTGTCTAGGAAAGATATTCGTATAAATCCCCGATATACTGTGGGACCAGTCTATCTTTCCTGTGGACTCCTGATGAGAGTATTTTCACTTATAGGCCAAAGCATGTCACACCAAACACTTTACAAACTATATAATTCTAATATGTCAAAGGTGTTGAATTTTGAATACCATTCCTTAATGTTTTAAACAAGCCTAAATGATTTATTATGTGTTGTTTTATTCCATGACATTTTTATCTAAGAATAGTGATATTATTACTATATCTAAGTCATTAATAATGTCACAATGTCAATGTTCTTCCTAAATCTTCAAATTCTAATTCCTATCTAAACACCCAATACACACTTAACTAATTAACTTATTTGAAATGGCTAAATAAATTCCAAACCTCAAATTCTCTAAATATATATCTTATCTTTTCTTATAAATCCTAAGATATATAATCTTATAATATCAAATTCCATATTCATCTTTCAAAGAATAAATTTCAAAATTCTGTTAGAATTAAGTTTGTTAAAATGAACATGTATTAACTGGAAGGATGAATATCGGTAGTTGAGACTCCTGTCTAGGAAAGCGATTCATAATCCTCGACGGGGGACCAATCTAGCTTTCCTGGGGATATCTTAACGAGAGTATTTTACCTATAGGCCAAAGCATGATTTCATTTTGCAACCAAATTCTAACAAATAAAAGGTGTGCAATTTGGATACTACTCTCTTAATTTCATTAAAATTCAAATGATTTTAAAACTCTACGTATGAAAATTCCAAATCCTTAGACATCATATATTCAAAGTTAGTGATGGTGATTCATCACTATAACTTAAAAGATATGATGCCATTCATCTTTGTTTGAAAAAAACATAAGATACAGGAAAACAATAACATCATCGTGATAGCAATACTTTACAAAATCTAAAAGAATATGGTGATACATACTCTTAGTTGGATAAACATGATTCAAGAAAACAATAACAAGATACCTAAGATACCTAACATATAAAAGGAAGTGGTGTTACATATTCTTTGTTTGGTAAACATGATTCAAGAAAACAATAACAATATACCTAAGATTTGTGATGGTGATACATCACAACATCTAAAAGGTTATAAGTCTACAATATTCTTACTTATGAATGAAAATTCAAAGAAATAGTAGAATATTCAAATTTTGATTTGAATTCAAAACATATAGATCAACATCAAGTCAATTATTCAACTTCTAATCAAGCGTATGTGTAAAGTTTAGGTTAGTATTGGTAAGGTGATTGGTATGCTTTCAAAGTATTATTGATGTGGTGGGTTGGCTGCGGTATACCCTATATATAAGCACCGATAGTACATTGGGAGTAGCACCAAAAGCTTAACCAAATAGGTTGTTATTTAGAAAAGTTGTTAGTCAAAACTCAAACATTAACAAATCCTTATTTCTATTCAGAATGGCAAATCGTCGTCGTGCAAACAAGCATAGAATGGCTGCTGAAATTGCTCGCCAAATGGCTGAAGTAAACATGGTAATTCAACTACAACAACACTTCAACGCTAATCAAAACAATGCTAACAATGCTAATCAAGAAGTGCCTAGTCCACCAAGATGCTCTTTTAAGCACTTCAATTCATGTAATCCACCAAAGTGCAATGGATCTGATGGGGCTACTGGGCTCCTCGTCATCATTATCGAAGAGTTGCTCCTCCTCTGGCTCAGGCTCCTCGATGAACTGTGCTGCCCAAGCGTTCATCATCGCATCATTCGCCCCGATCTGGGCGGCGTTCTCCTCAGCTAGGATCTCGACTGCCACGATCCATCCTCCGTGCTCCTGGACTGTTGCATTCGTGGCAACTATGTGCTCCTCCAGGTGCTCCATCCTGGTACGCATCCGGTCCATCTCGGCGGCCATCTCCTCCTGCAATCGGATGGCTCGTTTGGTCATCTCGACCAGATTATCGTGCATCCAGTCCGTATGAGCCAGCTTCTCTCGGAGGTACTCTACCTGCTGTCGGAGGCAATGTCGGTCCGCCAGAACTGCCGCGAACTCTCCTGATAAGTCATAGATGTGCCGAATCGCCCGATCCGACTCGGAAGCATAGGCCGCGAAGGCCTTCTCCAAAGGAAAATCCAGTGCTGGTAGTCGTCGGTCACAGGATGTACTCCCGAGTGACATCGTAGGTGGTACTCTCTCCTCCTCGATCCAGTAACAGAT
The DNA here is from genome assembly GCA_009363875.1 of Mikania micrantha. NCBI lineage: Eukaryota > Viridiplantae > Streptophyta > Magnoliopsida > Asterales > Asteraceae > Mikania > Mikania micrantha. The sequence continues at coordinate 37,330,909 of CM018685.1, forward strand.
CATGTTAGGATACCAATCCCACTCGCGTGTGTTGCTCGTCGAGCGAGCACGCATAAACTCCCCTAAGACAGTGTCAGGTAGTGGCAGCATGCGACGCATCTTGCATCGGTCCTCCTCAGTCATGTCATCCTTAGCCGGTCGCTTGCCTAGGTTTCACTCTTGGTTGTTGTCCATCATGTAATCTTGGTTTAATAAGTAACATGTAACACTAATAAAAGTATCATTGTGCAATGACTAAGTGTAGTGTCTAGTCTTGAGCAATGGCTATAGTCTAATTTTACTACATGCAAACCTAGTTATCTATAACCGAGGCTCTATACCAGTCTGTCACACCCCCAAATTCCCACATGCGGTGTCAGACAGCTGGGTGTGACGTGGCAAGAATCACAGCTCTCAGTCATATATAACGACTCTATGTGTTTGAAAATACGTTCAAATAAACATTAACCAACTCATTAATTAAACATGCAGCGGAACATCATATATTACTTAAGCAGTGGAATTTTAAGTGTTTAAAAATGCAGCGGAAAGTAAATATGGTAGACACTATTGTTAACAAAACATAATAATAACAAAAATTGTCTGGTTTGAAATATGATATGCAATGCAATGCGGGAGTCTTAGGCTCGTCCCCTAATGTGTGTTCCTGCTTGTGCTCGAACTAGTTACCTGAGAATACATGTTAAGAAAAAGTGTCAACACATAGGTTGGTGAGTTCACAGGTTTTGATATAAATACATAAGTTTATAAAAATGTTTGTCACATGTCATGTTGTTTATTATGTATTTGTTCCGAGCTCTAGGCTCCAAGTGTCAGTTTCGTCTCTACCGAACTAGATTTGTTTGCTCTAGCCTCCGCCATGTCTATCGTAGGGACATAGACAATGGGTTGATATTACACGCCTCCTGACATCCAGTCAGAGTTGGCGTCGCGTGGGGTTTGTCACTCCCAATAGTACTATATAAACTCACCTCGTTTTAATAGTTCTAGAATGCTTATTAATCCTATGTGATCATGTTAACACTGAGCACATCGTTACACACGATCAAATAAGCACGTAAATTAATATACTATATTAGGTTCTACTTGAACAAATGGGTTCCACTTTGGTTAATAACCATTCATTTAAGCATTAGGAACAATTAATTAGAAAATGAAATGTGTATTCGGAATGAAACACATCACCTTTGGGCAGAATTGAGACATTGTAAGCATTATGCACATGTTAAGTTTGCAAAAATGAACGTAACACATCACCTTTGGGCAGAAGTTCAACATGCATGCTTTAAGGCAAATGTCATGTGAATATCTAATAGTTAAGGATATACATAATTAAGTGACAATGCTTAATGAGAATCAAATAATAAGATGTAACACATCACCTTTGGGCATAAGTGAAACACTTGATATTGAGTTTAAACAAACTCTGCGTAACATCCGTAACAATTCGATAACTGATTCCTTGTTCAGTTTACTGAACAATCAAGCTTGGTAAAGTTCATTGAGACTTTAGGCCCAGATAAGGCCCATTTTATGTAACTTAAGCCCAAATAAATTAACAAACCTTGTTTAATAAGTCATTACATAATTTATTAGTGGTTGTAAAAGAATACGAACAACTTACCGATTAACGCGTCAAATAATCAGTTATTAACGTAAATGGGAAAAATAAGTATTTATGACAATATAATGTTAATAAATGATAAAAATGCCTATTAATATATTTAAACACAAAGTACGTACGTAAAAACGATAAAGTTGCGTTTAACGCGCAGTTAACTATTGTTAATGGTTCAAACGTACTGATGCGCATATTGAGATGAATGTATCAGTAAACATTCATTTATGAATATTAATATGATTCGAGAGATAAGAACGACATTCGAGACGCAAAAAAACATATAAACAGTTAAGAGAGATGAGAGTGATGGCCGGAATTCGGCGACTTTTCCGGTGATCCGACGACGGATGAAGTTGAATTTCTACACTCCTACCTTTTCTCAACGCTACGAACGTCATGGTAAGCTCGGTTTCTCTTAAGCAATATCCTAAAGTCGTCTTCAGGGTCAAAAACGTGAATGAAACCCTTTTCTTAGATCTGAGTTTGCGTTTTTGCTGACCTAGTCCCGAAGAACGGCTGATCCCCGTTGATCTAACCGTTGGAATGAGCTTATTTTTGGATATGTTCTTTACAACACATATATCTTCAAAGTGAGCAGAGTAAATTACGATCAGAGCTTTATAGGTTTGTATTTTCTGATCTTAAATCTACTGATCGGAATAAAGTTTTGAAACACAGTATCATATAAAGAATGATCTCGGTCAATATAACCATTGGATTAAGCCCTTTTTTGGATATGTTGTTCTACCACATTCTTGTTTACTTTGACTGTTGGGAATTTGGAGAAACGAGACTGTTTGGATTTGAATGGGAAAATGCGGTTCCAAAGAATCGTCGATCCCCGTAGATCCAACCTTCGGATTGTAACGATATTTGAACTGTGGCTTCCTAAGACATTTAGGATGGTTTTCACCGAAGGAATTTCCAATAAGAAACCTAGAACTGTTTGGTTAAATAAGAACAGATTGTAACGGCTTCTGTGCACAAAAACAAGTTTTTGATAGGTTGTGTTGATAGCATTCAAGGTTGTATGCACGATCCAAAACCAGAGAAATGCTCATGATGTAAAATCAAGTTATTGGATGTTGGTCTCGAAGGGTTAGCGTACGTGAATCAATCTCGGAAGGTATAATCAATTACCACAATCCTTATCATATGATCTTTACTCGTGCGTTAGTGCTAACTGTATTCATGAAAAATTATGTTTCAAAGTGGTCATAAAGTAAGGATTTCCTCTTTGATTAAGTTCTACGTATAAGTTGTGTAAAAAGTCAAATGTTGAAAGTTTTGACATGGATATTGTAGGTGACGACCTACTATTGCAAAGACTCGAACTTGATCATCGTGGTGCAATTATAAAGGTATAAAACTTGTTGGTTTTAGTGGTTCAATTGATGCAAAACAGGATTGTAGATACTAATTAAGGCATTCGAGGGCATAATGGGCATTTTTGACTAAATGGATCCGAGAACTAAGTTAATGAACAAGTATACATGGATTATGTTCAAAAATGCTTATATAAGTTCACTCAAGCATATAATGCTAGAATTTAGTCCTCGAGCCTCAAAATAGTATGCAAACTATAAAAAGAAATTTTGAGGTCAGGTTTGACTTTTAAAAGTCAAACTTCCAAAAATCTAGATTATGGTTTTCAAGCATTGGTATGGTCAATAATACTAAATTGATTATTGGTTTGATTAATCATGTTTGACTACCCAAGACTCCCTCGATCTTGTATGAGCAATAATATGTATGTATGTATGTATGTATGTATGTATGTATGTATGTATGTATGTATGTATGTATGTATGTATGTATGTATGTATGTGTATGTTTAAGGATAAAAAGGATTTTTCAAATGATTGAAGGGACTTGTAAGAAATGTTTTAAAAGATGAAAATATGATTAAATAACAAGTGTTCTAAAAACTAAAAAGCATATAAGCCTTCTTGGGTTTTGATTACGATTATTACCTGATTACTAAATTTGGTAATATGTCTTTAGGATTAAGGATTCAGGATTACGTCATGAGGCCACTGCCTAAACTCACGTGTTAACTTAGAATATTTATATACACTAGAATTGCATGTGCGTGACTAGCTATACTCACCCGGACTTGGTGAACTTACTATTTCAGGATTTTCTACTCGGTCAAATAACTCAGGTGAGTCTTGACCTCCCCTTTTTAAATTTTAAGTGTTTTGGGGATGCATCTGAGTTCTTTTAAAAGGATTTTTATGTGTGTTTCTGTAAGATAAATTGTACCTCTTAGCTAGCATCGCATAGACTTACGTACGTCCGGTTATGGATGTTGGTCAGAGGCAAATCATCAAGGTAGGGGGAAGGGTGGGCCGGTGTAATCGTAAGACCTACTTACAACTACCTCGGGGCATATATGCGTTCAAACGGATCCATGAGAATTGGAGGTACCTTGCTCTAGAAGCTAATGATAAGGATAAGGGATAAGAAACAAGATTCACGATGGGGTCGGATGTTTGACTCCGGCCTACGGGCCAGTCCCTACCGGGATAAGGGATTGCCGGACAACTGTCACTACGGTGGAGTTGTTGCGATTGACGTCACATGAAGGGATTTGGTGTAGCACTACAGTGGACCCCATGTGTGTCATTCAACACTGTATCTGTGCCAGTTGCTCTAGAGTAGTGTATATGTTATCAAAAACCGCGTTAGAATTGTCGACGGACGAGTGCTTGGCGTTATAAGACTTGATTCGTCAACCAGTTTACTTGCACACACAAACTTGATTAGATTATTATTTTACTGGCATTGGCCAAGACTCACCAACTACGTATGCAATTGACATGCTTTAACTCGTGATACAGGTAACACAGGAACATGAAAGTCAAGGAATACATGAAGTATGCTAATTACATATAGAATCCTGGAATTTGAAACCACACCTGCGTGCTAAGGCAATGGACCTTGTTTAAACACCGAATTTAAGTTTAATGATTATTTTGTAATGTCTTCACCATAAGCACTATTCATTGTGCAAATATTACAATGTTTCAAAAAGTTCAAATTGATTCGCATTTCGTGGTCAACGTAAGTCTTCCGCTGTATATGATTGGCTAAAAATGGTCCGACACGTCACGCCCCTCGGCGGGGGTGTGACACTTTGTATTTTAAGGTTTTGTAAAATATAATAGTTTAAGGTTTTAGCAAAATAATTTATTTTATCTCTTAGCCCCTGTTTGCGTGGATCGAACTTAGTAAGGTTTTCGAAGTAAGTAAAGTTCTCGGATTTTGTTAGGTTCTCGAATATGATTAAGTATTCAGAAAAACCAGTACTTTTAGATTTTCGAGACCTTTTAAGTTCAAATACTATTAATTTCGAGAACTTTTAAGATCGAATACTTTTAAGTTCGAATACTTTTGATTTCGAATACTATTAATTTCAAATACTTTTAATTTTGAATACTATTATTCTCGAATACTGTTGTTTTCGAATACTTTTAATTTAGCATACTTTTATTTTCGAATACTTTTAAGCTCGAATACTTTTGTATCCGAAAAAATTTTGGTTCACGAAAAATGAACCAGATTTTACGTTTACGAAAAACAAACAACTTTTAAGGTCTTACGAAAAAAACGAACTGTTGTTCATACTCGTTTTTTGAAAACATTTTTGATTTTCAAGTCAACTTTTGGATTAGGAATTGATTAATCAACATATCGCTCTGATACCACATGTTTATCGATTCCTTTGATTAAAAACATGTATATATACGAAAATCATAATAATAATAATAATAATAATAATAATAATAATAATAATAATAATAATAATAATAATAATATGAGATTGGATGAAACATGTGAATCCAGTGAAAAGCTTGTAGATTCCTGACATGATTCATGTGAGAAGATGATCCGATCAATCCCCGTTTATGGTGTATGATGAGGATTGATGATGGTGAGAGGGTCACGAATTCTTAAGGTTAGAAAATTTGTGATTATGATGTTAACCAACCAAGATTATGAGTCTTAATCTCCCTTTTATATACATATAAGGGGAAACCCCAATTAAGATAAATAAGGATAATTATGTCAATCAAATAATTATATATCTGCTAGGGTATTTAGGTAATTGATTTATTAATTAAATAATCATAAGAGTCATTTATTATTTATTTATTTATTTATTTATTTATTTCTAACATAACTAAATCCTATATTCCAAATGGTTATGCGAAACCTATTAGCAAGAATTAACTTTTAAGCTCAAACAACTTTAATTCGATAATGATTTTCGTTATCTAACATGTATACAAACAAGATGATAAAATTTTGTATTACCTATTAAACTACCATGATATTAATTAGGGGTTAGTGATCATAGATTACAATTAACTTGGATAACAAGGACCAAGAACAAGACAATTTTTGGGTCGGGTTGATCTTGGATTAGTCTGTTAATCGGGCCATGTGTGCATATGGATTAATTTTGGCATGATTCAGCATGTGGGCTTAGTTAAGGCTGATTCACAAAACATTCTCTTGATACATAAGAAATGTGTTTTCATCTTAATCATTAAAAAATTTGTTAATCGATTCAAATGTGTTATTAAAAGACCATCAAATAGTCCAACCTCTGAACAATCAATATGTAATCTTTTAATAGAATCGTGGTCGCAAAAGTTGCTAGGTGTTGCTAGATTTGTCGATTGAAAAGTAGCGGGTACCTGATTAACGATGATTAATCAGGGAGTACTCTTTAAGTACTGAAATAGGGTTTGAAACAGCACCTTATTTAGTTCAACGAGCTTAATTTGGTCTCTCAATTTAAAATGATTGTGCACTTGGTCCAAATTCAGTCTGGGTTCAATTTCTTAATTCATTTATTTGGGCAACAAGTGTCATCATCGTACTCAGTATATCCCATCATTAGCAAAGCTAATGTAGGGTCTGAGGGGTATGATGTAGACAACCTTACCTCTACCCCATAGGAATAGAGAGGTTGCTTCCAATAAGACCTCCAGCTCATGATGCCTGATTAACCAACTAACCCAACGCTTTTAACGTTATTTTTACAAAATTATGTAAAATAACGTTAAAATTAGTGCAATTTTACTTTTGTCACTCAATGGTCGACACATATAATAAATTATATGAGCGCACCGCACGCAGGGGTTGGGCAACAAGTGTATGTGCCTTAATCTAAACATATGGTACCATTAAAAAAACCCAAATTCATTAATTTTACTTTATTTCAACTTAATTTGAACTTATAAAAAGAAAACAAATAGTAACATATACACATATATACATATATAGTAATATGGTTGCATGTTCCAACTTCAAGAAACAATCAATCGACTTGAAAAAATTTCAAAAAACATCAACTTGGATTCACGGATATTAATAATGGAACCGAATAATGAACATTGACATTACACTAATTTAAATAAAACTTCAAAATTTTTTAAAAACACAATAGTGGAACCGAATAATGAACACTATTTTTCATAACACACTATTTTTTCCACAATATCCATTTGTGAGTGCCACATGAAATCAAATGAGTTTGTGATCGAAAAAAAAAAATGTTTGGTAATCATATATGTGTAATCATGTATGAATGATTTATAATTAATGTGATTTTTTTTCTTCTAATGAATTTTATTTTTTAAGAAAGTGATGTTTTTTTTTCCTAATTTCATTGAAGAATGGAATGATTTTTTGTTTGAATTCAATCTTATGTCTTATAAAAATTTTAACATACTCATGGCTCGAAACATGATCCAACCTGTTAGGTGCTAAATATTCTCATTCAAGATATTTCAGGATCAGGGATATTTCAGGATCAGGGATATTCAGGGATATATGTAATTACTAACCGTTATCTCTGTTTGTCTAATCTATGTTGCGAGATTTCAGGGATTGACAGGTTGTCATACAACTCAGCCAAGTATCACGGAAACAGGCTTCAACTGATTCGACTTGGACGCGGCATCTAAGAGAGATTTACGCAATCAGTTTGAATGAGTCTCCCATATTTGGAAAGTGCCGGAATATTCGCAACTACCATATGAACGTTGTTGACCGTTCTCTTGTATTTTCATAGTATATATATACCGAGGCAATTTATCGATATAGGAAACATGATACACACTAAACACACAGAAGCTCACTTACGTACTTAGCATCGATCAACTTGTGCTCTTTTCTTGTATTCTACTTGTTTGAATATTAATAAAATTAGGCAGAGTGACAATTGTCACCTCTCGAGATTTTTATGCCGGCAATCCTAAAGGATTAAGGGCTTTTCCTCGTACAAATCTTGTATGTTAGCCATTTACTTCATTCTTATATTTCGGAATATCCCTAGGAATCCTCGGGATATCCTGACCATTGGTTTGATATATTCAAGATATTTGTTTAGTAGAACACAACACCCCACTTTTCTAATTCGGTTTTGTTAAAAGTTAAGCTTGTTAATTTTTACCCGAAACACAACCCATGACACCTATCATATTCAAAAGCATGATCTAACTCATGATTCAAGTAATGACCTTAACAATAGCTAAAACCATGACCTGAATTAAAAACTAACCCTTAAACCAAATGACCAAAAAACAATACTTGATTTGAACCTACCTATGATTTGATCTGAACTATATTATATATAAATAAAAGAGTAACTTGTTTAGATGATTGTAAAAATTTTAGACTCTCATTTATTTTCCGCCCTAAACTTTCTTTCTCTTAATAAGACAAGTATAGTAGGAAATAATTATTAAGTTTAACCACTCAGAGCCGTCTCCGAGATAGAGAACCCTTTACGAGTACTAAAATGGGTACATATACATATAGAAAAATTCATAAATCGATGATAGTTGATATAAAAAAAATAAGCTAATATATGTAATAAAATAAAATTATTGTAGTACAATCATGTTTTTTTGACATGGTTGTGTCGGGTAAAAATTAACAAGCTTAACTTTTAGCAAAACCGAATTAGAAAAGTGGGGTATTGTGTTTTATAACCAAATATATTAAATATATCAAATTTGCGATAAAAATATCCTTGAAAATATTTCAGAATATGAAACAGAAAAATAGCAAAACACACAAGATTTGTACGATAAAAAGCCCTTAATCCCTTATGATTGCCGTCATCAAAAACCTCGGAAGGTGACAAATGACACTCTGCCTAGTTTATTATCAACAAACCGATGAAAATACAAGAGTTGGAGCTTGGATGATCGATACTAAGTGCTACAATTGCTTGAATCTGTGTGTGCTTGAGAGAAAATACAGGAAAAATGATGAAAAAGCCATCCCTAATCGATCACCAGCCATTTCTTTATATACAACATTCTGTAACAGCTAAATTAACAATATTCCCGAATATCCCGCAGAGAATCTCGGAATTATGACCATGTGACAGCTACCACGTCCATTAACCATAGGGATGGCAATGGGCCGGGTTTGGGTTTGGGTTTGGGACGGGTTTGAGTAATCTCAGTCCCATACCCGTTTATAAAAGTATGTCTCATACCTGTCCCAAAACCCATCAGGTATCTACCGGGTATTTACCCGTCGGGTATCGGGTATCCCGACGTGTTTCGGGTATCCCAGCGGGTTTAGCTAAATATACTTGTTAATAATAATTGGCTTAAAACACATTGGATATCAGGTAACTAATAATAAATTTATTTTTTTGTAACAAAAACTATATGTTAAATATGCTAAGAACAAACTACTAATATATATATATCAAATAGCATGAAATTTCAAAATGTTATAAGTTGATTATCATCGTTCAAGATAAACAAAAAATAACAATTAACAAAATAGTTCAAAAAAAATATTGCAGTTATCACAAAAAAAAAACAAAGATTAAAAAGAAACAAATTTTATGAACAATCTATAAAGTTCAAAAGAATAAAAAAAACAAATTCTATCTACTTCAAATGTATATAAATGGATATTTATAATCGGGTACTCAGGTTAGGTAGACGGGTATACATAATCGGGCAATCGGGCCGGGTAAACGGGTATATGAACAAATCCCAAACCCGTCCCATACCCGCAAAAATTTGAAAAATTAATCCCATACCCGGCTCAATACCCATCGGGTTTGGGACTATCCGTCCCATATGTAGCGGGTTTTGGGTAAACCCGTCGGGCACGGGCTTTTTTGCCATCCCTAATTAACCATGTTTAACCGTCCTATTTAAGTAAATCCCGAGTCTTTAGGTCCAATTAAGTGAACATGACCGTTTGTGACTTTTTCTCCACTCGTAACCTTTGTTTAGCATGTTTATCACGTCTTTAACTTTATCCCGTCTTTTAGGGTAAAAGCAAGTCCACAACAAGTTACCTGCAAGACTAAGTCAAGCTATACAAAGAAGATATCGATTAGTGACGTTGGTATTCAGATTATTTGAGGTTAGTTAAGAATCCCATATTCCGGATTATCCTCGGATATCCCGAATCTCAGATCATAAAATTTTACCCACAACAATGATTATGTGTAACAAAATTATATTTTGTTTAAAAATAATTTTATACCGATAATATATATAAATAATTTGAAATTTCAGATCCGTTAAAAAATCGGTTACAGTGCGGTCACACCTCAAAGTTGGCCCAGTAACCACCATTTAGCAATATTAAAGTTGGCTATTTTTTTGATGTTTATAACTTTATTCCTTTTCATTACATCTCGTTTCTTTGTAACAAAATTTTAGATCAGATTGATAATCAAATTCTTTGAAGTTAAAGATCAAATTTTGTGATTTTAAACTTTTTAAATGATATTTATTTGAATCAAATTATCTCTATAATTGCATTTATTATCACTTTAGATTGTATTTATCGATTTTGTTTAAAATCTGAAACATACTATCTATATATTTTATCTAACAAAAATTTTTTAAAACAACAATGATTATCTTGAAAACGATATATTATTTTATATATAAGATTTTAAATCTACAAATTAAGCTTTTTTTACTATTATTTTATAATCAAGATTTAATGGATATAAAGGTTTGTATAAAGAAGTAAACCTAATTTTTAAGAAAACTTCATATTTTATAAGAAAAACAAAATTATTACCATCCATAATGGTATGAAATTTATATATATAACTTATCTTTTTATGCATAATCTCCTGAACAAATCATTGCTACGACGTACAAAAATTACCCATAAACCAACACATATAATAATGTCATAGATTAATATTTATTTAAATCAAAATCTACAATCTAAATATACACAATAATTTAAGATATTAATATAAAATAATAAAGTAATATATCATATAGTAAAGTTAAAGAAATTGCCGATCCAAAAAAATATATATATGACCCTCAAATTTGTGCTCAACAAGATTGTAACTCGGGTCAGAAGAACCCTTAGATTCTAACCGCTATAACATGTTTGTAAAGTTAAAATCAAATAATAAAGTAATATACCATATAGTAAAGTAAAATAAGTTGCCGATCCAAAAAAAATATGACAATAAATCATAGTAAAGTAAAAAAGAAGTTGTCCTAAAAAGAGTAAAATAAATAAATGATAACTAATAAAGTAATTTAATAATATAAAAAAATACAATATAAAATATAAAATATAATAAGAAAACCTAAAAGCTCAAAGATCAAGTGTACTTACTCTTCGCTTGTGAAAGAGCTCGATCACGTGGTATGTAACATCATACAAATGAAATGGTAGTTAGTATGTGAGTGTAAAATGTATGTAATCAAAAAATTTAATAGGTACAAAATGGTAATTGATATGAATTATTTTTATTGGTTTAGAAACATAGAAAGAAAAATATGTCCAAATTTTGAGGAATATATGGTTTTGTTATAAAAATACGTTTGGAGAGGGCGAGAACGAATAAGAAATATGTTATTTTCAATGAATCTCAGTGTTAAAGGTAGAAAAGTCAAATTTGGATATCATTCTTTATAATCTAGTATCCTAACCCGATCAACCTTGAGATTTTGGGTCTTAAGTGCTTCCTTACATGTAATTGGAATATTTCTTTAAAAACTTTTATTATAACCTAAAAAAAACGATTACCATAATTCTCTAACTTTCATTAAAACAACCATGACTTGCCTAGACTTCATCCAACTTAGTAAACACACTACTTGCACCCTTGGAGTCTAGCCAGTGACTTGTGGACTTTCAATTCGGTAATTATCCGACAATAGGTTTGATGTGACCATGCTCACGGACTGACGGTGTGAAACCCTTCGCTCTCTATTCATTCGCTTCTCTGCATGCATTTGTACCATGAAACACCAACTCACTCACTCACTCATCATACTCATGTCATATGAGTCAAATGCGAGTAAAGGATAGTTGTGAGATAGCATTCACGTAACGTACTTTTTACTCACACTCACCCATCATATGTTGGCTTGAGAAAATGTGGACTAATTTCGCATTTATATAAACATTTTGCCTTTCGGACTTGGAAGAGGCATATCGCGAGCCGGCTCATAACATGAAGGCTTTTAGCATCCTAAAAAAATAAAAAATAAAATAAAATAAAAAAAAAAAAAAAAAAAACTTCTACTTTTCTGTACAAACATTGATACTTTAACAGTCCATTTAGTTGTTTAATTTGTCTTGACTCGTGGGTGGCCAATTCTATCGAGATTCCGTCTACTTTTTCACATGCTGCGAACATGTTATAAAACAATCACAACACAGGAATCAAACATACTTTAAAATCCAAACTTTTTGGTACACATGTTTGAGGACATGTGTTTGGTGTCTTGCCAGCGACACTAAAACTATAAAACACGTGTGCATTCTAAAGCATTAACCTCTTAACATCATGCGACCCATCGGGCCTCTTGGCTCGGTTGTATACTGACTCGAACCCATGGGTCCACACATTGGCAAAACCCGTCACAGCCTGAAAAACATGTGGTAACCCGATTTGTAGATTACTCAAAGTCATGGCTCTTGTTACCCTAATTGATTTCTCGTACTTGGCCCCCTCTTCCTCTGTCTTCGCCCTCAATGACTCCACCTTGGCCCGTTTGTCCACAACCCGGTCCTTCCCATTTGAAGGACCTGAAAACGGGCCAAACTTACGTTCAAGAGCCCGGAGCACCGCCATTTTCTTCTCGAGCACCTTAAATGATGAATCTGCCCTTTTCTTCTGCTTCTGCTCTTCGGTTTGTTGGACTACTATAGCATGAACCGCAGTCAGTAATGCTTTGATGCCCTCGGATGCAACTTTGTCAGGGGCATTATCAACCACGAGCTGCCATTCTTCACAAAGGGTGTAGATGGGGGAATCTTGTTTGGTTTGTGACAATGTGGTTTTCCCGAACTGGAAGAGGCTGAGGCGGAGCCAACCCGTCAAAGATTGGACATAGTCACGTTGACTTTTTATTAGGTTGCAGAAAGAGAGATGCCATTGTTGGACCTCAAGCTCTAGTTGTAGACCTGCTTGGCGATGGATTTCTGATGTCGGGTCTGTAGCTGGGTCGGGCTGGAGGTACTTGAGTTGCTGGACTATGTGCATTTGGACTTGGTGGCTTTCATATAAATTTCTCCACATGCCCATTAATCTGCAAGAAAATAAGATCTTTAGGGTTTCTGATTTCAATCGTGAACAAAAAAAAGTGTAAATTATATTTTAATATTTTATTAGTGGGTCAAGTAGTTGTACCAACAACTTGCATCAGCGTATCAGCTGACATACAATTCTAGTCCTTTGTTGTTGTTGACTATATGGTACATTATAAGACGCGAGTACAAAAGCCAGATACTCGAATCTGATACGCGTATCAATTATTAATGGTGTTTTTTATGTGTTATAATGAGACGTAAAGGCTGACACGCGATCAAACACCTTATGCATTTGACAACACAAACTTTAGTTGTATGTTCAATCAAATGAGAGTGGATGCCATTATCAATTTATCACAAAATAATGTGAGGGTCTTGGGTGGTTAGTTTGGTTTAGTTTTGGCAAAGAACCATGATGTTAACCTGCCTCTACTCGGTTTCAACTTCTTAGCCATATCAACCAAATTGAACCATGGTTTGGTTCATGGTTCAATATGATGAACCCACATCCGAAACAAGGTCTAGAACAAGAAGACTAACCCTTTAACAAGCTCAACAAGTTGTGGGTAAAGCTCTTCCTCTCGGAGTTTGACTATTTCATCTGAGGTTGACTCGATCGCTTGTGAAGAAACCATCATTCTCGACTCGAGTTTCTCAACCTCTTTTTTAGCTTTCTCAGTTTTCATGTAATCTGCCCTCTTAAGCTCCAATTTCCTCAATTGTTCCACCCTCTTTGCATGCTCAATCTTTGAACTCTCCATATTCTATCTCATAAATTAAAAAAAAAAAAAGAGTACTTTAAAACATGCACATTCAACAAAAATCATGGTCAATATTATGGTAATTTCAAATATTGTTACCTTAACCTCTTGGTATAGCTTCTTCTCCCATGCATACAATCTCTCCACCGTCGAACAATGGCCGCCACCAACCGCCCTAACTCCGCCAATATCATTGCAACCGAACGCATTTAACTTCGGGGTCGAGCTCCACGAGCCGAACAACGGGCCCAAATTCTTCCCATATCCATGAACTTCACATAACATAAAATCAAGATTTCAAGTTTTAACCCTAATGTTTTTTCTTCATCCAAGATCAATAAAAAGCCTTCAAATTTGTAACCCTAAATAATCTAATTACAGGTTCTAATTTCAGTGTGGAATTTGAATGTTAATAGTGATACATTTTACAGTTTGAAAAAACAAAAACAAATGGCTTGTTTACCTGACGATCCTTGGCCGGGAAAGGTACTCGCCGGAACTTCTAACAACGCCGACAGTTTTCCGCCGGAATCCGCCGCCTGGAGGAAGTATTCATCCAATTCTTTGATAATTTCCACCAAGTCTTTGATCTTCGTCGACACCACCACGGCCATTTCGCTGGTGGTGGCCGTGAAATCAGAAATCTTGGAGAATCCACTAACGGCGGACGGCGGCGCCACCACGCTCGCCGCTCCAACGGTGGTAGTGACCACCGTCTCCGAAGCAACAGTTGTTGACGTTTCTTCCCATTCTTCTTCGTCTACAGTTCCCGATCTCGTCGACGACGGCATGAACGGGTCCCAGAAATCCCACGTCGACGACGGTGGCGGCGGCGGCGGGGGTGGCGGAGGGAGAGGGGTGGATGCGGTGTTGGTGGTAGATGTTGTCCATGTTTCTGAAGTGGGACTCATTGGAGGTGGTGGTGGAGGAGGAGTTTGCGGTGGAGGAGGTGAGGGAAGAGTAGGTGGCAGGTGGTGGTCCGTCGGGTGGTGTAGGGTGGTTCCGGCGGTGGCGAATTGGAGGAGGGCGGCGCCGGTGGTTCTTAAACATCGTAAGTACATGCTGTGTGAAGCAGAAAATGCATGTCTTGCATTTACAAGCTGTTTCATATATCTTTGTCTTGCTTTGCATCTTGAAACCATCTCTTCTTTCTCTAATCTTGAATAACAGCACCCCATTGTTAAAATTGTTCAAGATCTTGCTCAAATCTTCATCATTTTGCTTCAAATCTCATCTGGGTGTTTGTAATTCTTCATCAACATAAGAAAGAACTCAAAATCTTGATCATTTTGCATGAAATCACATCTGGTTGAGTGTTAATTGTTCAAGAATATGTTTTTTTTTTTTTTTTTTACAGTGTGGAGAATGGTGAAGTGGGGAGGAGTGGTTGAAGAGGACAAGTCTTGAGAAGTACAGCAGCAAGAGCACAAATTACACTGTTGGACAGAGTGCAAAGGAGACCTTTAATGTTTTAGTAATCAAATTTAGTTTACCATAATGCCCTTTCAGTAAGCTTAAAACTGGTTGTGTTCATTTTTAGATGTACGGTGACTACGATTTCCAAAATTCGAATATCTGAAATTTTGGATATGAATTTGTATTTATAATCTGATATTCAAGTTAAGAAAAATGTTTAAAAAAATGTATTTCAGATGTCTGAATATCTGAAAAAAAAATTTTGGTATCGGATATTCGTACTATCCAAAAATTTTCGAAACATGTATTCAAACCATAATCCAAATTTTCAGATTTTTCGGATTCGAATTCGTATCTAGATTTTTTTGAACACTCATACTTAAAAGACATACACAAAAATGAATTTCAATTGTTTTTAATATGCTTTTGATATCAAGCTCACTTTATAAAAAACAATTTGGTAAACTTTCTAACATTGTTTCAGTTTTCAACCCTTATTTTAACAAAAGATTTATTTTTTATAGAAAAGTCAAATGAGTTATTATTAGCCGAAAAGCTGATAACGATATTAAATTATCATTTACTATAATGAATTTTAAACCCAGTCATTCCTCTTGCATGTGATGCCTCAAATTGAAATACGGGTAAAAATTTTGTTATTTTAAAGTAGTTTAAAAATGTAAGTAGATCAAATGTTAAAAAAAAAAAAACTAAAATGTATTTATCTTTTTAGTGACAAATACTCTTTTACTACTTCATTGTTATAAGAAAAAAGTATATTTTAAGTTCAAGGGTGATGCAATTGGAGTAAGCTATAAATAAAGTTAAAAGAGAAAGTATTATTTTATCAACAACGTGGTGTTTGTATAAATAAGTTAAAAGAGAGAGTATTATTTTAACAACAATATGGTGTTTGGCTAAATAAGTTAAAAGAGAGAGTATTATTTTATCAACAATGTGGTGTTTGTGTAAAGCAATAATTCAAAGTGTTAAAAAAAGTGACGGAACACATTTAATTGTAAAGGAGACTAAGAGGAGTGTTTTTGTATGGATTAAATAAAGTGTTAGACCAATGAGACATTGTCTCAATAGTATCCCAAGATTCTTCCAAATAAGAGATCTTGAGTTCAAATTCATCCCGTAACAAAAAAGGGGTTAGGGGGTTTTCTCAGTGAAGTTTCCTCCTGTGGTGGCTTATGGGAGGTCTAGGTAACTAAACCTTTTGTGACATTGAATAGAAACAGTGGATTCACATTATTTACACCTTAGCCGTTCAAAAAAATAATAATAAAGTGTTAGATTTAATTTGTTACTTCATTGTTAGATAGGAAAGTTGTTTACGATACTGATATTAATGTTTTTAAGTCGTCTTGGTATTATTATTTACCATATCAATACATTACTGTCAACTCGTGTAACAAATTGTATTGCAAAAACCTAAATAACTCGACAAGATCACCCAAATCTTTGGGGTATTTAATTAGCTTTATTATACACATACAATACTATGTTCTTATATGTGTATTGACTAATTTACAAACGTTCATAATTTACAACAAGTGTAAGGTTACATTACGCTCACATTATATATTTAACATGATGACAACTTACATTGATGTAAATCTTAAACAAAAAAGAATTTGCACAAAAAATATAGAAGAACGTCATACTTTTGTACATGTAAAATAAATGTCATGATAAAAAAAATCAATGATTTGAATTAATCTTTTCAGAACTATTTGGGTTTTCGCAATAAAAGTGTGTTATTATTTGATCCCTAGTTCCCCTCTCTTTCTTTATACAGACTATACATACATATAAACACACACAAATACAAAAACAACACATACAGTGTGATCCCACCTTTTGTAGGGTCTGGGGGATGAAAACAAACATTATTCTTACCTCAATGAGGTAGAGAGGCTGCTTCGTAAGAGACCCTTAGCTCGAAAAACTTTTTTTTCTTTTTTTTTAATTTAATTTAATTTAATTTATTTATTTTTTATTATTATTTTTTTTAAATATATGTATTTTTATTTTATTTATTTATTTATTTACTATTATTATTATTATTTTAACACACACACATATATATAGGGGATGGTTTCAATGAAAACCTTTGTTTTGGAGAAAACTTAGAGAGCCAATCACAATTATTATCAATCAATTTCGTGTTTCGCCTTTTGTTTTACATTTTGTATAACTACTATAAAAATCACCCTAATGCAACCTTTATAGTAAAAAAAAGATTGCATTAGCTCAAGTTGCATTAGTTCTAATGTAACTTTTTTTTGTTACATAATGCAACTTTAGCTAATCCAACATATTTGCATCCTTGCGTGACAAAAAAAAATGTTTGCATTAGGCTTATTTTGTACTATTAAGGTTATATTTGTAACAAAAATAAAATTTAAAAAAATATATGTAACTTGTACACTACATATACATAACTTCATGATATACATATTTTTATTAAAAAAAATTGTTCATAACATTTCTAAGCTAATAATAAAATATGATGAAAAAAATGTAAAAATTGATTGGTTAGTAAGAGTTTTTTACTTTTCTACAAAATGAGTAGTTTTCTTTTGAACTCTACCATATATATATAGGGGATGGAATTTTTTATAACGCTCATCTTTAGCTACAACTACATAACTCATTTCAACCAATCATAAACTTACACATAAACTTTTCATTAAATTATTAAAAAGGCATCATAGTCATTTTACTTTTATAAGTTTTTTCTCCCCTCTTTTTTAAACATTAATAACTTTTTTATAATATATTATTTTTTTAAAAAAAATTGCACCATTATATTCGTCTCATTTTTCTCTTTAATTCCGTTATAGTCTCGACTAATTTTTTTTACTTTTTTTAGATGCCATATATTTACATCATTGTAACGAGCTTAAATATAACAAATTTATTTGAATTTTTTTAAAAAATAATAAATTGCAGTGATGTAATTTACATTGACGTAATTTATCGTGATGTAATTTACATTGACGTAAAATTTGGTTTCGGTTTTTTTCGGTTAATTTGGTTCCGGTTCGGTTTTTTCGGTTAATTTGGTTCCGGTTCGATTTTTTCGGTTAATTCGGTTTTTTTTGGCTTTTTGCTCATCTCTAATTTGTAACGAGCCTAAATACAACAAATTAGTTTGAATTTTTTTCGAACAATCATAAATTACATCACTATAATTATAATTGTTAGAGAAAAAAATCAAAATAATGTGTTATATTACATCACTGTAATTTATCATTGTAATTATCATTGTTAGAGAAAAAATAAAATAATGTGTTATATTACATCACTGTAATTTGTCATTCTTAGAAAAAAATTCAAAATAATGTGTTATATTTATGCTCGTTATATCGATGTTAATAATAGACAATGAGAAAAAAAATTAAAAAAAACTAGTCAACATTATAACGAGAATTAAAGAGAAAATTACATCACTGTAAATAATGTGTTACGTCATCGTTAGTTATGTC
Source organism: Mikania micrantha (assembly GCA_009363875.1). NCBI lineage: Eukaryota > Viridiplantae > Streptophyta > Magnoliopsida > Asterales > Asteraceae > Mikania > Mikania micrantha. The sequence continues at coordinate 37,349,781 of CM018685.1, forward strand.
ATTGTAAATTACTTCATTTTGTGTTACATTACTTCATTTTGTGTTACATTACTGTAATTTCCCATTGTTATAAAAAATTTCTAATTAATTTGCTATCGTTAAGCTCGTTACGAAATTAAAGAGAAAAATGAGACGCGTATAATGGTGCAATTTTTTTAAAAAAATAATATAGTATAAAAAAGTTATGAATGTTTAAAAAGGGGGTAAACTTTACATAAATGACAAATTTTCTAAATGCCCTTCATACTAAAAACAAAGAAATTGACATGTGGCACGATCCTATACACTTACCTTTTTAAAGTAACCATTGGATGATAGTTATGTAGTTGTAGCAAAAGATGAGGGTTATAAAAAATTTCATCCCATATATATATATATATATATATATATATATATATATATATATATATATATATATTTGTGTGTGTGACGATTCGCAATTTCCAGGTTAGAATCATAACTCGAAAATAAAAAGAATGAGTGCAAGCGAGATCATGAAACGAGGCTCCGATTTCAAGATACACTGAGTTGAATATAGCGTTAAATAAGAGATAAGATACTTTGAACTCTTCAGGTCTTGAAATTATAACCATTGGAAAGGTCTCGAAAAATCGTGAACGTAGCCGAAAACCGCACGTAAAACGGAGTTCGTATGCTCAAGTTATGGCAAAAACAAGAAACCAGTCAGATCGCATTCGAACACGCCAAGTGGCTCCACTTTTCAATACATGGAAGACATGCAACCCACTAAGCCTAGGCGTACCGCCCCAAACCAAACGTTGGGGCTAGGCTGTACGCCCCAGACCTAGAATTTGCCTATAAATACTAGGCCACCAGATTTAGACTCTGGTTACGAAAATTGTAACACCCCAACCGATGGCGGAAACGTCGGGATGCCATGAGGGATGTGTAGATTGTTCATGAGCTCGTGGGTATCTAATTAAATCATCACATATCAATTAATCAACCAAATTAATTACATCAAAAATCATGTTCATCATGAATTAGTTACAACAATTACACAAAAGATTTAGTTAAACTAACTAAACTCTAGTCTCCAGAATTTCAGTTATTTTAGCTAAGTCCAAGACCCTAATTGATGATGTCCAAAAGATGTAGAGCTATCTTGCTCTACCTACTTTTCCTCGTTTCCTGAAACATATAGAAAATCAAGTGTCAACTACGAAGTAGTTGGTGAGTAATCATAAGTTTCTATGTTTTAAAAATGTTTTACAAAATGTTTATGAAAGTTTAAAATTTTCCGAGAAAATCCACATGTGCACCTGCGAGATAATCCAACACTCAACACAAACACATAATTCAAATAATCACAAATAGTTATTCACATATGTTCAACCAATCTCAATCAACAATATTTCCAAGTAGTATAAGTTACAATACATGCAATCATTGCGGATGACCGAAACAACGACACATGGAATTGTGGTAACCCACATGACAATACATTTAATCATTGCGGATGACCGAAGTCAACGACGACGACTCATGGAGTTGTGATAATCTGAGATAATTGGTGACAATCCATAAACAATGATAATCCAATAATATGAATATCACAATGATAAAAACAGGTGTCATCCATGTGTTATCCAAGTAATATGTAAATCTGGTATACATGTTCCACCTCCGAGTTTAAAACAAAATGATTTAAAAAGGAGGTTATGAGAACTCACCTGAATTCCTTAGATTCAGTGTTCTTGTAAAGTGCGCGCTCATGTAGATGAAATCAAAGACACTTCAACAATCTGTAATTATTGTGTGTTTCATATTCATAAGTATCTAAGTGTGATCATAATTAAATTATCATATCCGCTCGTCTTTTAGTTATTATTTGTATGACCAACTTAGGTTTGCCATCTAAGTTATAGTGATAATCCTTAAGGCTTCCTATTCTCATTATAAAAGATCAGTCTATCATTAGTTAGTTTAAACCAATCAATCTTATAATATCTTAGCGAGAGTATAAAGTTATACATGTAGTAAAGATGGTAAACCTTATACACGTATATATATACCTTATATGCATGCATGGGTACTTGAGTTAACCAATAGGTTTTCAATTTGTTGAGTTGGAATTAGGTTTAATAAAATTAAACATAATTTATTCTCATAACTTGTTTAAGTCACTTAAATTCTCAAGTTAAGACATATTCTTATTATGAAAGGTGGCCACTTGAAATGTCCATGTATGCGTGAATATACCTATTCATTATGTTCCTTTTATCCATCCTTAGACCTTAGCTCAAGTTTTAGGTTTGATAGTGATTGATTTCAGCGAACCTTAGGGTACAATCACCCTTAGGTTCGGTTCAACTTATCAAGGTTCGACCCTTAATAATGGTTCGGCTAAGTGTGGGTTTGGGCAGCCTTCAAGGTTCGCCTCTATGAGATGGGTTCGGCTCACGAGATTCGCCTGGCATGTAATGGTTCGCCCAAGATTTCGTCCAAAGGTTCGCTGCCTTAGGTTTTGCCCACGTGCGCCAGGTTCGTCTTCACTAAGGTTCGGTCCATCCTCTTTGTCCCGCCTATGGAGGTTCGGCCTGCATGTGAAGGTTTGCCTGATGAAGGCTTCGGCTGAAATAGGTTTGTTGCTAGGGTTCGCCCAGAGCACCCAGGTTCGCAAAACAGCAGGTTCGTGGCAAGTATTAGGGTTCAGTGATGGCCAGGTTCGTGAATCCCCTGGATGGCTGTTGAAGGTTCGACCAAGAGTGGTCCAGGGTTCGGCCCACTGCTTTGATGCGAACCAACCTCCTCATCATCTTCTCCATCGAGTTCCTACTGTTGCAGGTCCAACCCTACCCTTTCTACCCTTATTTATCCACTCGTTTTAAGGTTTTAAAGCAATAAACTATGTTTACAAGTTCATTATCATGTCCGGTTGTTTAAAGAAGAAAACTAAAAACAAGATTACTTGATTTAACTTCAAATTGTACTCAAATGATGTGTTTCTTCGTGGTTTCCTGTTCTTATCGATCACGCGGTCGTTTAGGCACCAAGATCTTGCGAATCCATTGAGAAATGAGAGAGAAATTCTAGAGAGAAGGTAGAGAGAGAAATGGGTGACGAGTTGGTGATTCTAGAGAGAGAGAGAAGCTTGAAAAATGAAAGAGATGAAGTGTTTCATCTCTCTTATACTTCGTTTCGTCCTCGCGTGCTCGGTCTCGTTTATATCGCGTTAAAGTTTTATAACTGTCTCGATTGTGCTCGTAAATATATTTAAAACATTAAAACATTTATATCCTTAAGTTTCGTTTTATTAAAATAATTTTAAATAAAGTCGTTTAAATAAAGGTCTTCGTTCACTTTTGTTAAATTATTTATTTATATAAAACGATTCGTTCGATTACGTCTTAGGTTGTAATTCCTAATAAACGTTTTTAAATTCTTTTTTTCTTATTTTAATATCATTAAATATTATTACGTTATCTCGTCGAAACGCGTTACTCACGTACATATTCGTAAAGATCGTCACCTTTTCGAATCCAACGTTCGTATCGTATTTCAATTCGATTTACGAGTTATGGAATATCGTTTCAGAATATTATTTCTAATAATTATATTCGTGTGAATCGTCACCCACGCGAATACATTATTAAGTTAATATTTCTATAATAACATTCACGTTTAATTTATAATCGTAACCTCACCAACGCGTATATATTTCCAATAACTCTTCGTTATTTTATTATGTTGAATATTATATTTCCCCAATCCAAATCCCACTAAACCATATCACTGACACATTCGTGATAGACCGAAATATGCTTATGTATAGGGCATATGTAGGAGTAGGTCGCAACCTATCCAGCCACCGTCCCATCACTATTTCGATAAACCATGAACATGTGTCCTTGACTATGTTTAGTAACCAGACCATAACCCACTTATAACTTTCATCATTCTAAACCAAAACCTTGGATTCCCCTCACCAAAGCCTCAACACTGATATAATCATGATAAACCGAAGATAAGTTATGTATAGGGCATACGTAGAGGTCAGTCGCAACTGCCTCATCCGCCATCCCACCACCTCTTCGATAGACCATGATTATATCCTTGCCTATCTTTGGTTATAGAATCATATACCACTACCATTCCAAATCAACAACCCATATTAAGTTAATACAACTGCAATAACTTTCTGGTTCTGTTTAGTTGTGTTTTCAACTAGACTTCCCAGGGCTTATGCTTACTGTGATAATATACGTTCTCAATAGTGTATACCAGTGATAATAAGATTCAATAATCCGTATTCATTAACAATTTTTATATCAGGTCTTAACAGTACAATCTAACATGTACGGACAACCCAAAATACAGTGATGTTACAAAAATTCAACTTCCAGCTTTCAAATCCCGATCCTACATCTCTAAATACCCACATTTAACCCCTCTAATTATCTAGTGTTCAACATGAGGTGCTGCCGAACTTCTGTGAGGTAAAAATCTCGATTTGTTATGATCCTTGTTTTAGATCTTATTATTATTATATAATAGGATTATGACTATTTTTTGAGAAACAAACAATTATAAGCAGATATTTTGTCCAATTGTTTTCAGGAAACTTAAGAGATATAAGTCGAGGTTCTGCCCGACTTAAAACCTGAAAACCTCACTTTTATAAACAGAGACTCTGCCCAAAACAAGTATACAAAACCTCAGTTTTTTAAGCCGTTGTAACACCCAATTGTCTAAAACTGTTGGCATTGCAAATACTAATTTGATTAATCTAGAGATGTCCTGATTAATCCAACGAGTTGCAGTTGTGATACGTTGTGCTATATTAAGTTAAGGAATTTGATTAAACATTTGAGATAAGATTGATGACTTGAGTTGTAATGTCTATGACATTGAACATCAAGAAAAGTTCTGAGAATCAGATTAAGCTTAAGTAACTCATAGAACTCTAATGACATACATGTTTAGAGTTCAAGAACTACTGATAGGAACATTGTGCATTGTTATTGATTCAAATCAACTTAGGTGAGTTCATGAACCCTTTTTCCTGTATTTTGGCTTTTGAAACTCGGGGAATGAGAAAACATAAATAATCGTTTGAAACATTCTGATTTTTGTGAAACTCTATATGCCTTTAATCTGTTTTGAGAAACATGAAACTTGATTAGATCAGGTAAACTTTGAAACGCTTTTGATGCATTTTAGTGAAACATAAAACCTCATCGGATCAGGTGAAACCTTGAAACTTTTTTGTTACATTTGTGAAACATGAAACTTGATTGGATCAGGTGGAACTTTGAAACGCTTTCGATACATTTTGTGAAACATGAAACCTGATTTTTATTATGTGAAACGCTGAAACACTTTTGAAACACCGTGTAAAACATAAAAAAGAAAGCGTTGTAAAACATTTGGTTGAAACACGTGACAGTGGGGAGAAACACATGACCGAACTTGTCATTATTTCACGGGTTACATATTTGTCGCTAAGTCCCCTATTCTGTAACCGTTAATCGTGGGGGAGCGTGATTATTGAGAATAAATTCTATTTTTGATTGACAATCCACACCCATGGTTAGTAGATAAAACCACGACCAAATGTCGAGCGGGCACTCAATAAGGCTAAAACACACAATGTCTTGCGACAAGGACATTGGGAAGGGGAAAACACTGAACTCATCAGCTTAGTTACGGGAGCCCAGGAGTTATAATTGGACAGTTGGTAGGAGAAACTAAACACGACGTTGTTGGAAGGACAATGTTCGCACTGGATACCAATGTTCTACACCCAGTTTGGGACATGAATATTATTTCACTCTTTTTATGAAAACATTTGATTTGTTTGGACACATTACATACATTTTGACATTTAAAACTTGTGAATTCACCAACGATATGTTGATTGTTTAAAAATCATGTTTTCTCATATGCATAATGATACAGGGGGTGGAGCTGGGAGCTCAATCTTTGGAGACATAGTAGAGTCTATGAGAGATATACATAACAGTGTGATACATAGTATAGTATATATGTATAATAACATAATATATATATATATATATATATGTGTGTGTGTGAAACTCAGTTAAAACTGTTATTACATTAGACTTGTGGCTAATGTAGTTGTAACATTGCTTTGTAATATAGAAACATGTGTCCTTTGTTGTAAACAATGACTGTGAAACCTTGAAAGTCACATGGTACGCTTTCGCAACGATAAGGGTGTGACAATATATATAACTAATTTTACATCTTATCTCTATATGTTCATCATATATATTCATATTAAATCTTCATGCTCTTCTGTGACAACTAGTACCTGACCGCCCGGCAAGTCCGTACGGTATGTGTACTATCTACAGTAACTATGTGCAGATACATGTGTGTAAAGAGTTCTTGTATTAACAGAATTCTAAATACAAGAAACAGTTGTACATATTTTCGTGCAAACTTAAATACTGTAAGTACAACACGCATTTGAAACATTAGTTGTGTGTATTTAAGTGAAAAAAACTAAGTACAGTTAACACAACAGATCATGAGAAACAACAGTGTTCAAACGATTAACAAGAACAAATCGGTTGCGATCTAAGATCCATAGATGACAGGATTCAGATGGCCGACAAAACAATGTGATAACATGATGTTTAGTTGAGTCTGACAGTGAGGGAACACAATTCAAGCATAAATTGCAGTGTTGTTTCAGAATAACGAATTGACAGTGTGTTTTGCGTGGGTGATGATTCACACAAACATATCTGTGGGTTTAACATTCTGAAATGATAACTGAAAAGTAGAAAACAAAAGTCGGAAAGCAAAACCATCGTAGTGTTCGTTCGAGTGACGATTCGAACGAATACGCGCGACGGTGACGCGATCCGACGAAACGAAAACGAAAACATGACACGAACGAAATTAAATTAATAAAATAAAATAAATAACCTTTTACAATTTTGAAACTCATCAAAATAATTAATTTAGCCTCCTATAATTAAAACAAATAAATTACGCGTAAAGTTCCGGAAACGCAACGAAAACGCGAACCGAGCAACCGAAACAAACCCGAGTACCACTAGTAGTATAAAAACCCTAAAATGAGAGTTTCCCTCTCATTTCCACCATCTACTCTCTCTCTCTCTAGCACCATTTTCGGATTCCACCTTCCACCACCATTAACAAGCTTCCAAGGTCCATAACATCTTCATTTCACCACGAAATTCGGTGATTCTTGCGCCTAAACGAAGCTCTCATTGTCCTCTACGTGAAAGTACAACATATCGGGGAGTTTGTCCAGCCAAAAACGAGGTATGAAGCCATGAAAAATCTGGAAAATAGGGTTTTGTGTGTATGATTCGACCATGAGCTTTAACCGGCTCCCAACCCCTCTCCTCGAACCACTCACCTTCGAAAACCTGTTCTGGTACAACCATGATGCGTGAACAACTTAGTATCATGAGGTTGATGGAGTTGCAGGTCGGGTTCGTTAAGGAGGATGCATGTGAGATGAACCTTGTGCGACGACAAACCCTAACAATCTGACACGAGTGAGCCGAACCATCTGGGCGAACCTGTGGACTCCTGAACCCTAGCATGCAGCCGAACCCACTGCCAAACCATATACCTTTAGGCGATCCATTTTCATGTCACGAACCTTTACAGACCCACAAACCATTTGAGGTCTTCTAGCCGAACCCTGCTACAGCATCAGGCCGACGAACCCATTTGTCCTCATGATGAACGAACCTGTTTCTTCCCATGTGGCTGAACCCTGACATGCACGAACCCCAAGGTTCGCCGGATGGGCTGCGGCCGAACCTTGGGTCAGCACCTTATAAGGTTCGCTGATATAGAAGTGGAACCATCTTTCGTGATCACTTAACCGGACAAGCCACCATCTTCGACCGATACAACTTGAAGCCCATTAAGAGTAGTTGGCCCACAACACCTAATTAGCCAACCTATTGAGCCCATATCTAATGGCATAACAATTACACTCTTCGGCCCACAACATCTCCTCTGGCTCAGCACGATTGGCTTCGCCCGAATACATATATTCGGCCCATCATGGGCAGCCCACATCCTATAATCGGCCCAACAGCTTATAACCAGCCCCTCTCTTGCTACGGCCCAATGGGATTGTTTTGGGCCCATTAAAATTAACAATGCCCATAACATCTCTTTCGGCCCAATGACTTGGGTTTGGTCCAACTATTAACCACGCGAACCAATCGATTCATTGTTAGTCTCGGCCTAATAACAACTGTCTCGACCCAACAACAATTATTCGATACATAACATTCGGCCCAAATAAAATGGATTTGATTTACATAAGTACAATGATAACAAACGTATCTAACACGTAAGTAATAAACAAGTTAAGGTACAAAATGTTGAAGATATAAATCTTTAATATAAAAACCTAAGTTTTAGGACATTGAATCACATTGGGCACAATCAAAATAACCAAGTCTAATAATCTTAACTTGGTCGGGTTAAGTGTTATCGAAATTAGTTGTTGGTGCATTGGGCTGAGTGATGATCGAGGCTATCAAGTGACGAACAAATTAGGGTCAACACACACACACACAAATCCATACGAATCATACTTATGAAATACATACAATATGAAAACAATACAGGATCGTGAAATCTACAACACAAATACAATCAAGGAGCGCGTGCATTCTTCATTTAAGCTAAGTCAACCACTTCAAACCTAAAGTGAGTTCATATGCCCCTTTTTCTTTAATCTTACTGATTTTAAACTCTCGGGGCTGAGAAACATGCTTACTTTTATTTATTTAAAAGTTTTGTTTAACATATTGCTATTACATTGATTTTAGATAACACAAATTGCTTATTATCGCTTATCTTTGTATGCATAATTGTATGATCATGATATGACAGGAATAATCAGATGAACAAGATAATATATCTTATTAGTTCATCAACACATTAGAATAACATAGTTGTAAGATTTTATCTTATAACACTTAGTTATTCTTACATAAACAAACATTGGAACAATCACAGGCAAACATATGAATGTTATAAAGATATTATATATCTTTGTAATAACATTCGACACAAGAGTTAAGTAAGTGTAATAGGACAAGTCCTTTTAACACTTAGCTTTACAACAACATGGAACAAAGAATGATAATCATGATAATGTAACTTCATGATAACAACATCATTCACCCAATAATTAACATAATGTAATAAGACAAGTTCTTATTTAACTTTGTTAATAACACGAAGAACATATGACATTGAGAACAATAACACGGATGAACACAATTACAATTAGTTACTATTGACCTGTTGTATTATATCACTTCAATCATGTGCCATTTATACAAGTTGATCATGTAAGTCCCTACAATTCGCTGACTAGTTAGTTTGACGTGACTAAACTGACGATAGAATAGTGGTACCATAGGTTTGACAAACCTCTAGCTTGTAGGCCTAGTATGTTGATCGTATCAATTCATTGGCCGGTAACGTATGACCGGTGACAGGGCGACTTCATGTCAGGTTCTGGAAAGCGACACATGGTGATATTAATCAGCAGTGATAAATAATTAATCCATCGTTTCTTGTTGTCTAGTAGACTGAGTAATTTATATTCTCGTGTCATATTACTAGTAACGGTTTCGATGAGGTCTATGGGTACCCAAAGTGGTAGAGGTAAATCGGATGCATTGAAATCTGATTATGTGAGGATTTCAATGTATTCCTTTTAGGCTCTATGCACTATAAGTTGAGAACAAATTTCAATTGGTTAACTAACACTCTTAATATTTAAAAGTGAAACAACAGTTAACCCACAATTATAGAATAATACAAGGAACATATTTGATAAATCTAATATCCTTAACATATATAATGTTATCTAAACTTCGGTTCGATAACTACAACTATATCATCATATTATTCTATACATGATATCACAGGTGATCAAGAATGAGATGAACACGTGGATTTGGGAATGGAAATCAATAGTTGTATTACAAGTAGTGTGGAGTTCTAGTAGTGATGTGATGGGATGTTGGCTAGGGCTTAGTTCCCTTACATATGCCCTATATATAAGCATCACTACTAGGATGATATATTACTTGTAAATATAACTATTGAGAAGCCATTGGGTGAACAAGTGAAACAAATGACATACAAGTAACATTATAAACATTGTGATTGTGCATGTGAACGAATCAAGGTTTTCAACTAACATACTTATGAACTCACAAACCTAGTGTTGACTTTGTTTAAATGCACGTTTTTCAGGTGATGAACAGGTGTAGCTATTTAGATGCACGGACTAAGCTAGAGGACTTTTAGAAGACCTAGCTTCATTTTGTGTTGCATGCTTTTTGATGACAAAAACAATGAATCATCTTTTGTATATCTTGTACAGATACAAGATATAGTTCATTGATTCTTTTGATAGATTTACTTAGTTAAATTATGAATACATTGTAATTTAATCTTGTAATTCTATATCATGTATGTGTTAGCATTTCTCATTTATTTATCATGTGTTATGTAAACAATCTGATCATTCGATTATCACTCAAGATACCGTGCCCCTGGAACCTTCTGCCCGATGGGAAAACCCGATCCGTTCCCGCCGGCTCGGGGTGTAACAGATTGGTATCAGAGCCATGGTTATAGAGAAATATAGGTCATATTACTTAAATGGTTTGGCCTAGACTATAACCTAGGGACCCTCATGTAGAGATCATGTGACATAGGATTACTTAAATGGTTTGGCCATGACTGAATTAAATATAGCAAATGGCCCAATATACTTATATTGCTATCATAATTTTTCAATAGGATTATTTGATCCGAATATTTTAGATACTTTAACTTTAACTATTAAAACAAGAAATCTGTAATTTAAAGAAAAAACCAATGTTGCAATAGTAATATATAGAGTTTATTATAAAACTATGACTAATACTATAGAACCAAAAACTTAGCTAATATCTACTATAGATGAAACTATATTATTTGAAGCAAATACTATGCATGCAAAAATAAGAACACCAAAAAAATTAAAATGAAATGAAATTACGCAATCATTATTATGGAATTTACAGGAAATAAATCCCCCCAAAACTATAGAAACAGAAAATCAGACATCAAATATAATTGAAAATTCTGATGGATGTGTAAAAATAATTTTGAGTAATGATTTTCATAGACATTCTATATCAAGCACTAGTACAGATTTTGCAAAAGAAAATACCCTTAGAAGAGCACAATCCATGATAATCTCAGGAATAGATTTTTCTAATTCTATACCCAAATCTTTATATGAAGAAAGTTTTAATGATAACAATACATACATACCAACTAAATCTGATATGGAAAAGTATGAAGAATTATAATAAGTGATTCTAAAATTCAAATAAAAAGAAATTGGAGAATACCTCTATTAAAGACATGTTTTAAAAGAATAAATTATCTACAAATAGAATTAGAAAATGTTAATAAATATTTTAATAATGATTATATTAGCAATGATATAAGAGAAGAAGCAAGATTATTATTATACATGACGAATTATCAATGGTATATAATAAAAGAATTAGAATAACAACGGAAGCTTAAAAAAATAATTTCTAAAGAAATTTCAAAATTTACCTGTTAAAATGAGTAATAAATTTAAGATTATGACAGACTATTTAAATGAAGAAGTGTATAATGATTATAATAAAGAAAATTTAGAATGGTATTATAAAAATTTTAATGAAGATAGTAGGTTTATACATACAATTGATTAGTAACTCTATATGCTTAAACATGAAGAAAATATTACTTTCTTTAAATGGTACCCAATATATTGTATAGAAAATAATATTATTTACCCAAGAAATGAGCAAATATCCGTTAATACTAATATTACTAAAACTTATATTAATATAACTACTAAAGAAGAGTTAATAAGTATTCATCCACCAGATGAAAATATAAAATAATAAAAAATGAGGAAGAATATATTGCAACCCTTTATCAAAAACAAATGAGGATGCTAACAAAGCCCTTAATACAATAAGTTTTCAAAATAATTATACAAATGAAAAATTAAATACTATAGGAGAACAATTAGAAAGAATAGAAATAAATAATATTGGAAAGGCAAGTACTTCAAACTATACAATAGAAACTCCAATATTTAAACCATTTAATATATATACTCCCATAACTTTAAACAATTCACAAAATATGTTAAAAAATATACAAGAAAAGTTAGCCAAAATGAATATAAACACAATACATGAAGAAGAAAATTTAGATAATTATACTGAAATAGAAGGTCAATTTAATATCACTATAAATAAATTAAGAGGAAATAATACCTATACTCCAAAACCAGAAACAAGGAATTGGTATTCTAGACCAACACCTCCAGATCTACAATATGAAGAAAGATCTACTTTATCTTTTTCAAGATATGATGGAAATTTTTTATATGAATGGAATATAGAAGGACAATCAGAATTTCAAATTCTAAATCTCTTACAAGAAATGACTATGACAGCAAATGCTTATTAGTCTGCAAGTAATACAGAACCTCAAATTCTTACTATAATTGTTGCTGGTTTTACTGGCATTCTTAAAGGATGGTGGAATCTTTATATTACAGAAGAAGATAGACAACCAATTATTAATGCAAAAAACACTATAGTAAAAATTGAAAATAACATACAAATTCCAACACAAAAATCAGACATTATCAATACTTTAATATATGCTATAATAAACAGTTTTATAGGAAATCCCTCGCATTATCAAGAACGAAATTCATTGATATTGTTAAATTTAACATGTAGAAAACTACAAGATTTTAGATGGTATAAAGATGTATTTATATCTAAAGTTATGACATGAGAAGATTGTAGAGAAGCTTATTGGAAATAAAGGTTTATTGTAGGATTACCAAAATTATTTGTTGAAAAGATAAGAGAAAAAATTAAAAAAGATCTTGATAATAATATACCGTATAAAGAATTAACATATGGACAAATTATAAATTATATTAATCAGGAAGGATTAAAAATATGTAATGACTTGAAATTAAAACAAAAAATGAAAAAAATAGGTTCAAGGAAGATTTGAATTAGGAAATTTTTATCAACAAATATGGATTTGAAAATATTAAACTACTAGACTAAACCAAACAGAAAAGGTAATTTTACAAAAAAAAAGAAAGTTTAATAAGAAATCATATAATAAATATAAGGAAGAAAAACAAAAATTCAATAAAGTAAATAAATAAGAAAAAACAACATTCATATAAAAACAAGATGTCACACCCCAAGCCAACGGGCCGGATCAAATGTCCCGTCACGCGGAAGGTCTTTGGGGCGCGATATCATGTGATAATCGGAATGATCAGATTGTATACATAGCTTCAATATTTGAGAATAACTTAAGCACAATAATAAATTAAACTAGGATTACATTGTTAAATTACAATTGTCACTGTTTGAGAATTTAACTAAGTAACCCTATGCACAAAATCAAAAGTCTACTATCTTGAAATCATACAAGATATCAAAATGATTCCCAGTCTGCATACAAAATATGTGCAGCCAAAAGTTACTAGGTCCACTATCTGGGCATCCTAGTATGCATCCTGCAGTCTTAATCTAGTCCTGTACATCATCCGAGAAAACATGTAAGAAAACAAATTTAACACATGGTTGGAAAGTTCATAAAGTTTAGTATTTGAAAATGAATTTTACAAACCTTTTCGGTAACAACCTTAACCTCATTAATAACCACCTATTATATCCAGTCCGGTATGCGTATATATAGGGCATACGTAGCGTCAAGCTTACCGCCAGCCCAGCCGCCAGCCTATCACATACTAAACCACATATAATATTGTTATTAATGATAATTAAGCATTTTACCTACCATTCAAAATCCATATCCACCATAGTTTCCAAGAATTCTGCTTAAACCAAAATCACACACACAATAGAGTTTGAAAACCAAGTTTTTAGAGTTTACTCCTATGGACAACTGAATATCAGGAGGAAGTGACTCTTAAAGACACTCTCAGAGGCATTCAGTATCAATCCATAGAAGAAACTAAGTGTGACTTTAAACATCGGTGTTTTGATAAAGGGGACCTCAGGATGACACAAAGTCAACTAGAAGAAACCAGAATCATCCTAATCACTCGTCATAAAACCATGGATGAACCAAGAAGAACACTGAATGACTAGTGGGGCTTGACCAATGTCAACGCTCAGCGGCCAATCAGACTGTCTTACAAGATTCTGACAATGAAGAACGCTGATGACTAGTGGGAAGCCAATATTAAAAACACTCTCGGCGGCCAATCAGTACGTCTTACGAAGTCCGATAGCTTATAGCATACAAGTTTATAGCATACAAGTGTTTAGCTTTCCTTTACCATGTGCACATGTACCAGCTTCTCAAACGGAATCCCATTCCGCATAGTTTAAGTGTCTAGCATTTCAAGTATTTAAGTTTCAAAGCATACGAGTTTTTGAGAGTTTAAGCATTTAAGAATTTCAAGAATATAGTTTCAAAGCATTTCAGAATCATAGAATATAGTTTCAAGAGCATGATAGAATATAGTTTCTAAAGCATTATAGAATATAGTTTTAAAGCATTCAAGAATATAGTTTCAAAAGCATTATAGAATATAGTTTCAAAGAATTCAAGAATCAAAGTAGCATAGAATCATATAATATTTTTTAGTAGTATTTAAGCATCATAAAGTTTATAAGTTTAAAGCCTTCAAGTATCATAAGTATAAGAATCATAAGTTTAAGGCATCTAAGTATATGAGTATAGAATATTAGCATTAAGAGTAAGTATAAAAGATTTAAGAAATGTGTAAACATTTATATAAAATATTTAAACATGTTTCTCAGTCCCAAAGTAAAACAAAATAGTTTGAAAAGGGACAAATGAACTCACTTGTGTTGCACACTACTTAAATAACCTAGAAACGCGCTCGCTCGTTTGTTGTATCGAATGTAGCTTCAGCACCTGATTTCATTTGTTATAGTTTTGTATCATAAGTGTTTATAATTATGTCTAAGTTCCTAAGTGTCCTAATGTCACAACCCCCACCTCTCGTCACATTTTGATGATGTCACTGAGAAGATTGCGGAAGCATAGTGGTCATATCTCAGAGATGAGGTGTGACTTACTTGATCCGATATCATAGCACACAGATTAAATTAAAGTAAATATATTACAAGGATCACCATTACAATCAACAGTACATTATATAAACTAAGTTTATTACATTATCTGATTTATTTAATTACAAACGTATGAAGTGCATCCTCACCCCGTGGTCACTGTTTTCCAGCAAAAGTTTTAAGTTTAAAATGTTAGCACAAAGCTGGTGAGTCCGTAAAGTTCATTTTCAACAATATGATATGATATTTAAGTTCTTAAAGTGTTCAGTTCATGATAACTATGGGACCCATATCTAGTTCCTTTCGGACGTGACTCTACTATCTTCGAAGACATAACCTACTGGTAATATCTTATGCCTTATTTCTTAATGCCTATCACAACATTAAGAAATTATGGAAAAACAGGTAACAAACATTCACAGCAAGGGGAGTTGCAAACTCCTAGCAAATGGGTTGTCAGCTGATAGTACTATCATTGTTTCCTATTCGGCCCCACGTGGGTTCACTAGATACAGTTCAGGAATGAGGACTTTTAAGTTTTATGATAGAGTTTTGTTCTACAGACACAATCCCATGAAATCCACAAGTTCTCAACAGATCACATGAAATCATATAGATAACCGTGGTACATATCATATGTTCATGAAAAGTTCCACAGTAAGACCCCGGTGTTTATAAAACATTAAAAAGAAAAAGGGTTGTACGAAACTCACCAGATAACTCAGAAATAGCAGAATGTCACACAACTGATAGTAATAGAGAAATTCTGCATTTATTTATGTTTAATGAGTTATTTATGTTTTAACTTACTGATTAGATCTTTTGGAACGTTCAATGTCAAAGACATTGCCTTGAAAGTCATCAAACCGATATTAGGTTTTTAATCAGTTAATTTAATGTTATATCATACAATGTATGATAATGTAGGAACCTACACTGAATTAGGTTCCTAATACAAGGTTGATGACACACTTGATTAATCAGAATAATTTCGGATTAACCAAATAGTTAATGTTGTTGATTATAATGCTAAAACAGTTTCTGGACAGATTAATGGCTTAGAAATGATCAATCCTTGTTATTGATTACCCAAATATCATGAAATATCACAATGTAGCATTAGAATAGGCTTAATAACCATGCTTAACATACTAATCTGACTGTTATCATAAACATTAGATAATCATTCTAATGAGTATGTTACTGATTGTGATTAGTTTGAAACACTTGGATTTATCCTTGCATTTCAAAGATAAATCAAACTAATCACCTACATTGTCATAATCAAATGGTTTAATCCATTATAATCATGGGTATGATTTCATGCAAACCGGGCATTACAACGGATCAAAACAAGGATTTACCCGTAAAAACATCGTGTACTTCGTTTATAATCAATCCTAGCCATCATCTAGGCAATAATCAACAACCTTAACTATATCATTACGTTCAAAATCAAGATCTAATCAATCATTATCAAGCTAGAAGGTTAAAACGAACCATTACCTAATCAGACGAAGTTCTGCGCGTAGAACAGCGATCTAAGCTTGTAGATACGAACCCTAGGATGATCTGAACGTTTATAAGCCTTCAAGATGAAGTTCAAGAGCTGAAAATTAAGTTTTGGTCACCTGGAAGTCGAGCAAGGTCGAGAAGAATAAGAATTTTGCTTTTTCCCATGCAATCTGGTCTTTTAAACAAATTTGCCGACTTTACATACCCCAGGCGCATCGCCCCAGACCAACGTTTGGCCTGAGGCATACCGCGCGGAAGACCCAAAAGATTCCAGATTTTTCGTGGACACCAGGTGTACCGCCTGGAGTGGTAGTCCCACGCTAGGCTTACCGCCTAGCCTCATTTTCCTCAAATTTTTGGATTTTTCTTTGTTTCGCGATTCCGGACAATCCGTAACTCCGTTTCGCGCACGGTTTTCGCCTACGTTCATCATTTCTAGCATACTATCAACCTGTAATAATTACAATCGTCAAATTGGCGTGGATTTCTAGAACGACCACATGTGCTCATGTCATCAATGACGTAATTCTCATATGCAATTGTCACCTAATGGTTACTAGGATGAGCTACTAGTGTTTATTTCTTTCTAATATTATTTAACTTAGCATTCTAAGCCCTTACCCAACATAAATAAAATATAACTTAGTCAATTTGTGTTTATGTTTAAAAGGTATACTTTAAAACATTTAAGAAAATTACTTAAAAAATGTACCGTTTAATAAGAAAATAAATTTATTTATAAAACTTTATTCTTTTGCAAGAGTAATTTAATATCATCTTATAAACTTTATCTTTACACAATTAAGTAATACATTTTTTAATAAAATATAGTTTATATCATAAAATAAGAAGTTTACAAAGTTGAACTTAGGTTAACTTTAATTAAGTATAACCTATGTCGTTATATGTTTCTTGATGTTCGTTACACGGACTTAACCGTAGTAAATGAACAAAATTGAGCACTTTAATATTAATCCAATGTATTCGAAAATCTCATGTTAGTATTGGTAGTGATTATGATAAGATCAATAGCTAAGGATTTATGCATCACATAAAGTACCCTTAGCCAATTCTATCATGCATAACCCCATTGTTTTTCCTTTGAGTTCCATCGTTCTTATTGTCAAAACTCCAAATGTTTTAGTCTCATTCGATTGATAAAACCTATGTTTATAAGTTAGACAAATTATAAACATTTTGGTTTAACAAAATACTTAGCATTATTATGATTAAAACCGGTTAACACTTGTAATAACCCTAATAGTCCTTAATTGATACTACTACCTTTAACTACATCCCATAATCCCAATTTCAATTCTTATAAGCTGATTTCAAGTTTCATAATCTTGGATTAGGTGTAGTTATTAATATTGAGAATCCACAGCTAGTATCGATGAGGTTAGCATGACTAATATTGATGAACAAGTGATCGACCAAGACTTTGAAGCCCATGTCACCACCTTGTCGACACCAATACGTTCGACAAGGTTAATATCGGTGCCCAACCTTATTATCGACCATCTCAGTCATCAACCATCTCAGTCCTCAACCATATTTGGACCATCGAGCCAAGATAGTATCGACATGACCCAGTTTGTGTCGATGAGTTAATATCGATGTCCAAGCTGAGAACACCACTCTTTTCATCGAGACTGCAATATCGATAGGCTCCTCTTGATCGGCTCTTAGGCCATCAATATTCACAATATCTATGGCCACCTGAACACCCAACCTTAGATGCCTTCGATACTAACCTCTTAGAACTATTCCCGTCGATATTAACTTGGCCAACCCTAATAGGTTCGATGGTCTTAGGAGATGGAGGCACAGTGTTGTCGAGATAAGACATATGGACATTCATACATCAATATTGTTTATTTTTAGATTTTTCAGCCACTTTTATCTACCCAAATTCTAAATCTAACATGTTCCAAACGCTCCTACATCATTTTTAGTGTATTCCTTAGTGTTCTACTGCAGTTAATCAAGTTAGAGACTTCAACTCACCGGAATAGTAGAAACCCCACTTCAGCCGGCCCTTCTTTCTAAAACTGCGATCAATATAGCTCTTTTCACCTCCGATCCTTTGTACTTCTGTGTTCTCCTCATTCCTACGGTCGTTTCGACTACTAGATCATCGAATTTGGTGGAAAAATGAGGAAGATACAATGGTTTGAAGTTGAGAAAGTGTAGAGAGAGAGAGAGAAAAACCCGAAAATGGAAGAGGAGAGAGAGAATTCTACAAAAAATGGGGGGAAGGAGTTTTGGGCTTTTGTAGCCCTGGTATGTTCGGGTGCGTTCGGTTTCGGTTTCACGTGTAGTTTTCGTCATTTTTTTCGTAATAATTTGTTGCTTTATAAAAATAGAAATATTTTTAAACTTTTTAAAGTGGTAATTCCTAATAAATTAACTAAATATCTTTTATTTATTTTTAAAATTTCAAAAGCGTTTATTTTTATTATTTCACCGGATCATACCGTTTTCGTGCGTATTCGTACGAATCATCACCCGTTCGAACACGACGACAATGTTACTTTCCAATATGGTTTTCTAATTATAAGACATCATTCAGAACGTTAAACTTACAAGTAACGATATATGATTTTGTTTTAGTTTTGTTATTCTCACATACGTTTATACCTAATAATATCCTAACTAACATTCTCACATAGTATATTGTCATAGTTTAACACATTTAAGCATATCAGTATCCTGTTTGCGTGTGTTGTTTGTAGGTTTTAAGCGTTTGCACTGTTAACATCAGTTGTTTCATATAATATTAACACAGAATATTATACGAACCCTTTATGTACAGGTATCTACAATACTTCCTACTGTTCCAAACTACTGTTCTGGCACTGATGTTACACAAGATATTATTAAGTGTTATACATGTGGAAGACAAGGTCATACATCAAAAAATTGTTATACTAAGAAGAAGATTAATGAATTAAATATTTCAGAAGAATTAAAAGAACAAACTAATAAGATTTTAATTAATGATAATACTAGTGAAAAATATATATCTCATTATAATAGTGATGATTTGAATTATATTGATAATACTAGCAGTGAATGTGATTCTCAAGAATGTGAATGTATTGGCCCTTGTGTATATAATATAAATGATACAATAAATATGATAAATGATGAAACTAAAATTTTGTTGGAATTATTAGAAAAAACTGATGACAAAGAAATTAAACAAATTTATTTAAATCAACTAAAAGAAAAATATAAAGAAAAACCTATAAAAATGAAGAAACAAAAATATATAATCTAGAAAACATTTTTCAAAAATTTTATAAAAGCGAAGTACCAATAACTATACAAGAATTACAAGAAGTATTAAAGAATACAAAACAAGATATTAATACAATTAAGATGCAAATAAGAAAGCTAGAAAAGGGAAAAGAAATCATAAGAAATGAAGAAATCATAAGAAATGAAGAAACCGATAATATTAACATTCTGAAAGAATTGAATTATCAAAAATGGTATACAAAATTAAATATAATAGTTAACATTGATTTTAGAATATATCTTTAATAGCCTTAATATATGAATTGTATTCAAGAAGGAATTATACCTACAAAATATTATGAAAAAACTTCTTATAGATTATCAACAGCAAGTGGATCAAAACTTTTAATCAATTATAAATTATCAAATGTTCATATATGTAAAAAAATTATTGTTATAAAACACAATTAATATTAGTAAAAAATTTAACTTCTCAAATTATTTTAGTAACACCTTTTATCACACATTTATATCCATTTACTATTGATAATAAAGGATTACTATTAAAATATTAGATAAAAAAATTACTTTTGAATTTATTAAACCAGTAATGACTAAACAAGTAAATATGTTAACTTTAAAAGTAAAACAAAAAGAATTTTTAGTTAATGAAATAAATAATGTAAGAATAAAAAATCAATTACAAGACAATATTATTATTACAAAAATAAAAAATGTTGAAAATAAATTTAAAAATAACATTTTTTTCTGATATTCCTAATGCTTTCTGACAAAGATAACAACATATAGTAAAATTACCTTATATTAAAAACTTTAATTAGAAAGATATACCCACAAAATCTAAATCAATTCATATGAATTAAGAATTAGAAGAACATTGTAAAAAAGAAATAACATAATTATTAAATAAAAAGTTAATTAGTCCCTCTAAATCACCATGGTCATGTTCTGCATTTTATGTCAATAATAATGCTGAAATAGAAAGAGGATCACCGAGATTAGTAATAAATTATAAACCATTGAAAAAAATTTTAGAATGGATAAGATATCCTATACCAAATAAAAGAGATTTATTAAAAAAGATATATGACGCTAAAATATTTTTAAAATTTGATATGAAATCTGGATTTTGGCAGATACAAATAGCTGAAAAGGATAAATATAAAACTGGCTTTAATGTTCCATTCGGACATTTTGAATAAAATGTAATGTCATTTGGTATAAAAAATGCACCATCTGAATTCCAAAACATTATGAATGATATTATTATTCCTATAGGAAATATTGCTATAGTATATATTGATGATGTTTTAATACTTATTAATTTCTTAGAACAACATTTTAAACAATTAAATATATTTTATAATATAATTCATAAAAATAGATTGGTAGTTTCCCCTAATAAAATGAATCTTTTTCAAACCGAAATAAGGTTTCTAGGACACGATATTAATCAAGGAACTATTATACGTATTAATAAGAGTTTATAATTTTCTAATAAATTTCCAGATAAAATAAAAGATAAAAAGCAACTACAAAGATTTTTAGAATGTCTTAACTATATACATGACTTTTTCAAAGACTTAGGAATAATATGTAAACCATTATATGATAGATTAAAGAAAAATCCTGAACCTTGGTCACAAGAACATACTAAAATAGTAAAACATATTAAAAGTAAAATAAAATAAGTACCATGCTTAAGTATTCCACATGCTAATGCTAAATTAATAATCAAAACAGATGCTAGTGAATTAGGATTCGGTGGGATTTTAAAACAATTATTAAATAATAACAAAGAAAATTAGGTAGATATTAATCTGGATCAATACACAAAAGAATTATTCTACTATAAAAAAAATTTTGAGCATTGTTTTATGCATTAAAAAATTTGAAGATGATTTATATATGAAACATTTTCTATTAAGAATTGTTTGTTTATCTACTAAGCATATTTTAGAAAAATATATAAAAATTTAATTTCTGAACAAATTTTTGCAAGATAGCAAACATTATTAAGCAATTTTTATTTTAAAATTGAATTTACAAAAGGTGAAAACAATTTTTTACCAGATTTTTTATCATGAGAATTTTTACAGGAAACATGAGCTCAGACTCCAAGAAAATATTGTGCGATTATCAAGAACAGTGCCATTATCAAGTTCTTCTCACCCACCTTTGCTGATTATTAATAGATTTGCCTTGTTATCTCCAGCTCCTAAACTTAGACCTCCCTAATTTTCTATTGTTCAAAACAAAACTCCTTCTACTTCTATAGTTCGTCCCAATTTACCAAATTATTAATACAACTCTCTCATTTTCTACTCCAAAACCCGAATTGATTCCATATTCGGTCAGCCCTCATTATAAAGTTATAAAAATTTTAGAACCATTAGAAATAGAGAAAATTACACATAACTATTTGAGTCTTATTGATTACTTGTATCCTAGAAACTACCATTTCTATAACAGTGACCAAAAGACTAGAGAGTATTATCAATCTATTCTTGTTGATACAGGATCTATTGATATTCAACATATTGTGAATTCAAAAGGCCCGTTAAAAATTGACTATTCTAAGGTAAAAATTAGAAGGGTAATTTCTCTAGAAGAATGGAATTCTAAACCTTATCTTCAGATAACTCTTTCTAATTTTTATTCCTACCCTCAACACAATTATTACGATTATCAAGAAGCCTAGGAAAAACCCTTTTTATTAAGAAATTTTAATCATTCATGGTTCTTTTATTTTGATGATCAATTCACTAATTATTATCCGCGATGGTTTACTAAATGGTTCAAATATATGCGAATTATTCTAGAGGCATTCCCAAAAGAAATATCCACTGCCTTTGCTAAATTTACAGACTATTTTAAGCATGAAGGAACCCCTATTTTTAATATACTTTACAATTTATGAGTGTATTTAGAATCACATGGATTTCATCGTGGACATATCATTATCAAGAAGAAAAACCTGCAGAATTTATCTCCTCCATTATTATTAAGGCATTATAGAAATAAATGGTTGACAAAACCAAAGCCGACATAAAGCAGTCCAAGAATATTATAAGACAATCACAACTTAAGAAAACTTTATAAAGGATTTTATTTCCTTCTATACTCAAGAATTGAAAGACGAGGACTATATAGTAAGACTACAAACTTGCTAACTCCTGAAGAAATGCAACGTATAATAAGTGAAATAAGACATTCTTCATCTCCATCAAAAAATCTACTCCGGAAGGCACCGATATTTTTCAAGATTCTCAGGATCCCTATGATGATATATAATTATAAAAGTAATTATAAATTAATGTAATTTTAATTTTCAATGTAAAAAAAATTATTTATGTTCAATCATGCAGAGACATTATCCATAGACATTATGAAGAACCCATTATCTCCATTATTTTCAAATTGGACATAACATTATGGACAATTTTATCTTCATTATGATTATGGAGCATTATGATGCATTATAGACTCTATTGGCATCCCATGTGCCGTTCTATTATTTCCCTCTATGATTGAAGACTCTCCAGAGGTTTGAAGTTCACTATAAAAGGAGTACAAGCTCAGTGAAATACTCAAGCTCTTCTTTTCAAGCCTGTAAAACCATAAATGCATGAAAACCCCCCTAAAACCCAAACTTGTATTATCACCCTCTCAATGTACAAGATCTTTAGATTATCAAGTTATTATAGCTCCTCCCAATTGTAAAGAAATCATTTGTAATCAACATTTTCAAGCTATAACTGAAGATATTTTTTAAGAATTTAATGTTGTTTAATTTCTGCTTACGCCATCTTTATTTAAAATAACATTTTGTATCATCATGTTTACAAAAATTTACTACATTTAGACTCTGATTTTACATCTTATCTCTATATGTTCATCATATATATTCATATTAAATCTTCATGCTCTTTGATCCATGACATATGGTATCAGAGCCAAGGTTCGATCTTGGGACCTATGGGTCGTTAGATATGTTAATGTAAAAATTGGCCTAAGCACTAGGCGCCCCATGAGTTTCTCGGTTTTGGCCAAGGCGGGGCCTAGTCGGCCTACTCAGATGAAAAAAATTGGATTTTTTTATCGTAAAAAATGGACCAGTTCTATGATTATTTTGACATTTCTCAACCCAAAACGCTTAATATGTCTCTACAACATCGAATCTAGCCACTTAATATCGAAATCCATCTTTAAACTTTGAACTCAGTGTTTAAGTTTGAACTTTGAAGTACTTGACTTAGTATGTTTAAGTTTATTTTTTAAAATATTTGAAGTAATATATAAAATTATTAATATTGATGTGTATATATAATATATATTTGTAAAATTACATATAATAATTCTAATCCACCTAGCGCCAATTGATCCCAATTAATCCATAGGCGGTAACTCGCCGCCCGACTAAGGACTTGCGACTTTTACAACCACGTATATACATATATATATATATTGATAAATAATCATATTATATATTATACATGTTATACGTGATAAATTTGAACCCTAGAAAACATTGAAGAGTAAAAGTGATATTCTAGGAAAGTTAAGAAAATAAAGTAAGTTTTAAACATTTAAAAGTTGAAAAGGGCAGTTTTTACTTGTGGGAAATCCTAGTATATAACATGGTTCGCATAATTTATCGATACGGCTACACATGCCTCTTTGGTCTTGTTCGTGGTACACACATATAATATATATATGTGTGTCGAAATTCAAGAGTAAAAGTAAAATTATGCTATTTAATGTTATTTTACTTAATTTTTTTGAAAATAACATTAAAAGCGTTAGGTTGGTCGGTTAATCAGGCATCATGAGTCGAAGGTTTCATTGGAAGTGGTCTTTTAATTCCTACGGGATAGAGGTAATGTGTTGTCTACATATTACCCTGCTCAAACATTATCTTAGTTTTGCGAATAATTAGATATACTTAGGTACAATTTTGATGATGTCTACTTTTTTCTTTCAAAGAATAAAGAGATTTCTGGGTTTATTTTCAAAATAGATTAATTATTAATTTCACGATAGAGCATGTTGTAGATAACTATTTTAATAGTAATTTTTTTTTATTATTAATTGGGTGCTCATTTGTTATGTTTTTATTTTATGTTTGTTTGGGATTGTTTATTTGTCTTGTTTTGTTTTGTTATGTTGTTTGTTCATGAGTCATAGTGTTTTGTTTAGTTATTTTGTTGCAGTGTTGGAGAAATCGCTAATCGCTAGTCGATCGGCGAGGTAGGGACTAGGGATTAATCGAATTGGAATTTTATATGTAATTTTCAAAATTAAATACATATATACAATTTTATTATATATAATTTTTTAAATACCTACAAATTTTAACCAACTAATTCATGATTTATAGGGTAATAAATACCTACTTCAAATTTCTTTCTTTTTAAAAAGCCAAAAAGAATAAAAAAAAGCACATAAATAATAAAACTTTGAATTTTTTTCCTTCTAAAAACCCAAAAAAATTAAAAAGCCCGTAAATAATAAAAACTATTAAAACCCAACAGTCTAACACGATAACCGATTAAAGCCCATAAGCAATCTCCTGTTCTTCATCAGTTCGTCCCCTTCTCCGGTCGTTCTCAGCTAGGGCAAGCGGCACATCCATGTTGTTCTTCTTCTCGCCACCATCATGTCGCACTAAATTGGATTCAGAGTTGGCCGGAATCTAAGGTGAGTCGTTCTATTTTTGTTCTTGTTAGTGAAATTGAAGGATATGACGGGAAATTGGCTCGAATCGCCGGAATCTCAGGTGCTCCAATTAGTCCGATTTTCCCGACTAGAGCCGACTAGCGCCTAATCGCCGATTAATTCCGATTTTTACAACGCCGTTTTGTTGTGTTATGTTGTTTGTTTGTTCGTGACTCGTAGGTTTATTTAAAAGGAGACTCACTTTCTCGGCGATTATGAGCATAAGTTTTACATAAATCTCACTCCTTTGAACAACAAAAATAACTATGTTTCAAGAGTAATTTACTCTGTATGATTCTTAGTATTAGCTAGTATGATGCGACATGAAGCCTAATTAGTCAAGACATATATTAAAAAAGTCTTTTGTTTAATAGTTAATGGTAACTATTATATTTAATTATATTCAGCCTGTAAAACCTTTTGTTTTTCCATATATAATTTTCATTTGTCATATATATCTAAGAAAGCATATCATTTTCAATCGTAGTTCAATTTCATAATTGATAATGTAGAATGGAAGATGCATTCACTTCAAGAAATGGGCTAGTGCCCGTTGGTCTCACCCACTAGTTACTAATTAAGAGCATTAATGTGCTTTGCTTTATGAATAAAGTACTTGATATGATTAGGGCTGTAAACGAACCAAACGTTCAGCGAACAGTTCGTGAACCGTTAAGCGGGAAGTTTGTTTATGTTCGTTCGTTTAATAAATGAACAAAAACGAATACGAAATTCCGTTCGTGTAGTTAAATGAACGAAGGATTCCTTATTCGATGATAAATGTCAATCGAGGGCACCCTCATTTCCAGAGAGAGAATCAGGCTACACAAAAAACGGGGGAAGCCCTCCTATTGAGCAAGATCATTCATTAATATTAATAAGAAAGCACTTAACTTAGGGCAGCCAGTCTCACTTCACACATCACAGCGCCTTGCTATTTGCATTCATCCTTGTAACTTACCGAAGCGAGGATATCATGCTATCATTGAACGGCTACCGAGCCGCCATACTCAGGTAATCGGTCTAGGTTCCAAGTACATCAACACCCCATAGCTACTTAGGTGCCGCAAGGCAATAAGGCTTTTCGCTCTAGTTGGGCAATGCAAGGAGGCCTTTTTCACCATTCTTTCTAAATGATAGACTCTTATTAGTTCAGTTCGGTAGAACATCGATGGGAGGATCATTTTTTCACAGAAGCATATGATTTCCCCTCAATCACCGGGTGGCTCACTCCATGTGCATGAGTAGCTTTGCTGGCTCTTATACGAAAGGTACCGGCCTCTTTCAGTGGTTCTTGCTTGCTCTTTAAAGCTAATCTAGTGCTGTCTCGTTCCTTCAGTTTGTTCTGATTCCGATGAAGGATACTATTTTCCGCCTACACAACTACCTTCCTTGGTGGTTCAAAATGGAAGTCTAGGTATCTGCTTGGTGTAAACGAAAAGTTTGAGAGTAAGCATTACACAACCTCCAAGATCATTTTTTGAAAAAAAAACAAGAAAAAAAAAGATAATAGACCCTAGAAACTAAAAAAGGGTATCCTGAGCAATTGCAATAATCGGATTTATTGATATTCCTGGTATAGTAGATGCTATCACACATATAATCATACTCAATTTGATGGAATTGTTTGATCTTGAAAGGGATCTTCTATAATTTCGCACGTGAGAGGTTATTTCTTGGTTTCATCCAGTCATTAATAACTTGATTATTTTTAGATAATAGTAGATAGAAAAAACGCTTGTAGGGAGTCATATTAAAACTAAGAAATATAGGCCTTCTTGCCATCCCCACCAGAATAAATAGAGTTTTCCGGAAAAACCTGCTAGTGGAGGAAGACATCCTAGAGATAAGATACATAGGGCTAAAGAGAGAGCCAAAAAAGGATCTTTCGTGTATAATCCTACATAATCTCTAATCGATAACTCATACTTGATCCCATTGCTTTTTTTGGAATTGAGAGAATACCCCAAATGAATTTGACTTTAGTCTGCTTGTTTCCAAAGTAACTCGCATCATATAGCACTAGTTTGATGTGAACCTTTAGGAGTAATTCATTAAATTGGTTAGATATAAACTAATAACATACCCTTCGTATGATCTCACTAAAGATAGCCACATACATATAGATAGATGATATACGTCAAATTATACATTTTATTCGACTCAAATTCCCCCGGTTTTAACGTTAATAACATGCAAATTCATTCACAAATAGTCCTAATTATTGTTTTTGTGAATTTGTAGGATAAACGGCCTTGCTCGGAAGAAAATCAAGCGTTGTATGGAATTTCAGCATTTTCTGAGTAAATCCCCAGATACGCACTGTCATGCCAAATCTTGCACTGGCAATGCCGGCCCATGCACGACCGTGCAGCCTAGCCAGTGCCGGGCCAAATGGAGGTAGTGCCGGCCATGACGACTTGCGCACGACCATGCGACTTTTGGCACTACCGTGCCTGACACCTCGAGTCAATTTTCGAGACTTAGCTGAAAATAGCAACTTCGTCAACCGTCCCAGACCAAAAGTAGAGTACTGTAGCACCTTGCACGACCGTGCACCTATGGTGCACGACCGTGCCAAGTTCCAGAATTTCTATAAATTGAGCTTTTCACCTCATTTCAAAGGGTTGGACTTCCTGGAGCTAAAGTACCTTCTGGACAGAATTCTTGGAGTTTTCTAAAGGAGATTGTGAAGGTCTTGAAGATCCAAGGAGCATCTAACACTATCTTGTTTCAATCCTTGCTTGCTAGTGGTTTGCAATTTGTTATTTTAATCATGTCTCTTGTTAATTTTAGCTACTTTGTTATTGTTCTTGTAAGCCTTATGGGCTAAACACTTCATTGTCTAGATTATGATGAAACTTTTGTTTATGTGATGATGATTTTATGAATTGGTCAAATGGGTTTATGTCAAGATTCAAGATGAAGTTATGATTGTATTCCAATGATGTTGTAAATTTGTGTAGGTTGATTAGTGTTCAAGAATGATGAATGTTTAGTCATACTATGTTGGAAAACCATGATCAAGCATTTGTTTATAATCTTACAACTTGTTTTTAAGATTATGCCATGAGATTAGGAATGATAATTGGTTTCTTGAATATTATAAAACTTGCATAAGTATACTTTCTTTCACTAAAGTTTGGAAAAACCATGGTGATATTATGATTTGTTGAATATGACTAACATGTGAGTTAGGAAATTATGGCCAAATGACCTCATTTGCATGATTGTGTTCATAAATTGTAAGTTGGAAGAAATTATGACTTTGTTGAATTTATGCAACTTAGGGTGATTAGTGTGTATAAGTCATATTAGTTTTCCTTAATTTGTAGAATTAAGATTCTTGACGGATGACTAATTCTTGATTAAATCTTGACATAGACCTTGACATTAGGCTTCATAGAATAATCCTAGGTGATTAGAATGTGTTTATCATTTTAATTTTCCAAAAGATTATAGGATTAGATGTCTTTGACCGGAATCTAGTCAACATTTGTTCTACCAATTCATAATAATCACATCACTAGACTAAGTGGATTCATGATCTAGGCAATTTTCTTAGACTTAAGATTATTTAAAAATCCTTCTTTTAGTTATTATTTTTTTTAAATTCACAAAACCCGACATTTTCATGTTGTTGCTAAACATCGACCGAGATTTAGTATCGAGAGCTATCGTGTCCACGGATTGATATCCGGTTCTTACCATAAGCTATATTGCTATGCGATAGGTACACTTGCCTATTGTGTGTGATTTAGTTCTTAGTAAAAGCCATTTTTAAAACTAAAATTTGTGTGAAAAACCCATTTAATAAATATATAGTTTCACGCACATCAAGTTTTTGGCGCCGTTGCCGGGGACACGGTGATTTTAAGAAAAATCAGAGTTGGTGATTTAGCTTAGTTTTTAGTGCAAAAAATATTTTTTTATTTTTATTTTTTTTCACTAGTTTGATTTTTGACTCTTAGTTTTTATTATTTATTTTATTTTTCAAATGTTTATTTTATTTTATTTTTATTTTTATTTTTATTTTTAACGGGCTTGATTCGGTAACTCATTTATTCATTAAGTGTGTATGTCCTCAACCCCCGAGCTGGACATTGTCGAGCCTAGATTGGAACCGGAGCGGTATTTTCGGCAAAGGTTGCGGGAGCGGTCCCGCGTTGTAGCGAATACCATCGAAGGAGACGGAGAGACCGACAATATCTTTGGCACGGGAGACACGACCATGGCGGACCAAGATGATGACTGGACGATTTCTGACTTCGCGAAACCATCACTTGGAGGATTAGAGCCAAGCATCACCCGACCGACTGTTGAGGCTAACAATTTCGAGATCAAGTCAAGTATCATCCAAATGGTTCAAAACACTGTTCAGTTTGACGGGAAGGATCACGAGGATCCTAATCTCCATATTGCAGGATTTCTGGAGATTTGCGCCACTTTCAAGATCAATGGAGCGTCTGATGATGCCATTCGGCTTCGGTTATTCCCATTCACTCTACGTGACCGAGCCAAGGCATGGCTGATTTCCCTTCCCTCGGGCTGTATTACCACTTGGAATTAGATGTCTGAAAAGTTCTTAGAGAAATACTTTCCTCCCGAGAAAACTGCAAAGCTGCGAGCTCGGATTCTTTCGTTCCAGCGGGATGATGGTGAGACGTTCTACGAGGCGTGGGAGCGGTTTAAGGATCTGATGACAAAGGTTCCACATCACGGTTTGGAGTTATGGAGGCAGTGTGAGACATTTTACAATGGTCTCGATGTGAGCGGACGACAGTGGCTTGACAGCTATGCGGGTGGAGATTTTGGAGCGAAGCGACCGAGAGAAGCGTTTGAATTGCTCGAGAAAGTAGCTAGGAAGAGTTATTCTCAGCAGGCCCCGAGAGCCAAGGCACCCAAGTAGGGTGTCCATCAGGTTGATTCCTATTCTGCTTTGACTGCACAGTTGGAGGCCCTCTCCAACAAAATCGAGCAGATGTCTGTGAACAAAGTCCAATCTTGTTGTGAGATATGTGGGGGAGCACACCATAGTGGGGAGTGTTCGATTGGGGATAGATCCGTTCACGAGCAGGTTGACTACATGGGCAACCAAAATCAGTCTCAAAATAATCCCTACAGTAACACTTATAATCCGGGGTGGAGGAATCACCCAAATTTCAGTTGGAAGTCTGGTACCGCAAACCAGCAGCCACCCGGATTCAATCCGCGTCCCCCATTCCAAAATCAATCTCACGGTCAGTCCTCACAGATTCGTCCTCCACAGAACCAGTTCCAAAATCAAGGTTCTAGCAGTGGGTCACAGCCCACTCCTGAAAAGCGATCCAATTTGGAGGACATGGTTGCACGGTTGCTAGCTAACTCTGAGAGCCAAAGCCAGTTGGCTCAGAAATAGAATCAGTATATGGAAGACCGCTTCCATAAGCATGAGACGGAGTTGAGGAACCAAAAGGCATCGATGCAAGCCATAGAGAATCAGGTAGGACAGATTGCTAAGTTGCTTTCCGAAAGGCAACAGGGTGGCCTCCCGAGTAACACTGAGCCAAATCCTAATGCTCATGCTAAGGCCATCACTTTGAGGAGTGGTAAATCCACCACTGCACTTCCTCCACCGGCTTCCCCTTCTTCTTCTCTTCCGCCGGTGATTGAGGAGGTTGCGACTGAGATTCCTGCTGAGGTGCATTCCAGGCCAGGCCCAGCAAGTACAGCACAAGCAAAGGAACCAGTCAAGGACTACACTCCTCCTGTTCCATACCCCAGCAGGTTGAAGAAGCAGAAATTTGAGGAGCAATATGGTAAATTTCTGGAATTGTTCAAGCAGTTGCATATCAATCTGCCATTTGTTGAGGCACTTGCTCAGATGCCTAAGTATGCCAAGTTTTTGAAGGACATCCTCACCAACAAGAAGAAGTTGGAGGAGTTATCTCATGTTACATTGAGTGAGGAGTGTTCTGCGATCCTTCAAAACAAACTTCCTCAGAAGATGAATGATCTTGGGAGTTTCACTATCCCATGCTTGATTGGAAGTTTATCAGTCAGTAATGCATTGGCTGACTTGGGGGCTAGCATCAATCTAATGCCCTATGCTGTGTTTGAGAAACTTGGTGTTGAGGAACTTAAGCCAACCCGAATGAGCATCCAGCTTGCCGATCGGTCAGTCAAATATCCGAGAGGCATAGTTGAGAATTTGTTGGTTAAGATTGATCGATTTGTGTTTCCTGTGGACTTTGTGATCCTTGATATGGATGAAGATAAGAATGTACCTCTCATTCTTGGTCGTCCATTCCTAGCCACTGCTAGAGCGCTCATTGATGTTTGCTCGGGCAAATTGACACTTAGAGTTTATGATGAGGAGGTGACCTTTGATATCGAAAGGTCAATGAGGCATCCACAGAGTCAGGACGATTCACTCTACTTTATTGATGTTGTTGATTCATGTATGAGTGATCCATCACAGGATGGGTGTGTTGTGGAGGTGTTTGACACCCAATTTTTAGGAGGGGAGGATGTAGACCCAGTTACCGAGGGTCGATTTGATGAGGAGATGGTGGCATTGCTTAGCCACGATCCTTCCCCTCAGGATGAAGTTTTTGAAGTCATGGATAGCAAGGATGAACCTAAGGCATTACCTTCTGTTGAAGATCCACCATCTGTTGAGCTTAAGGAGCTTCCCGGTCATTTGGAGTATGCATTCTTAGATGGTGAGTCTCGGTTGCCATTTATCATCTCGTCTGCGTTGACGAGTGGAGAGAAGGCCAAATTGCTTGAGGTTCTGAAGATACACAAGAAGGCTATCGCATGGAAGATCATGGACATCAGGGGCATCAATCCATCTTTTTGCACTCATAAGATCTTGATGGAGGAGGATTTTAAGCCTGTAGTGCAGCATCAGAGACGTCTGAATCCCAATATGCAAGACGTCGTGAAGAAGGAGGTTATCAAGTTACTTGATGCAGGTTTGATTTATCCTATTTCTGATTCCCCTTGGGTGAGTCCGGTGCAGGTTGTCCCAAAGAAGGGTGGGATGACAGTGATTACCAATGAGAGAAACGAGTTGATTCCTACTCGTACTGTGACCGGATGGAGAGTTTGCATCGATTACCGCAAAATGAACGATGCCACTAGGAAAGACCACTTCCCCTTGCCTTTTATTGATCAGATGTTGGAGAGATTGTCAGGCAAGACGTACTATTGTTTCTTGGATGGTTTTTCGGGATACTTTCAAATCCCAATTGCTCCTTAGGATCAGGAGAAGACAACATTCACATGTCCCTATGGCACATTCGCGTACAGGCGAATGCCCTTTGGACTGTGCAATGCCCCTGCCACATTTCAGTGTTGTATGGTGGCTATTTTTCATGATATGATTTAGGACTCCATGGAGGTATTTATGGATGACTTTTCTGTTTTTGGGAGTTCCTTTGATCTTTGCTTGGAAAATCTGAGGAAGATGTTAGCTAGGTGTGAAGAAGCTAACTTGGTGTTGAATTGGGAAAAATGCCACTTCATGGTGAAGGAGGGCACACAGGGTTCTATAGGCGTTTCATCAAGGATTTCTCAAAGATAGCTCGCCCCATGACTCAGCTTCTTGAGAAAGATGCCCCGTTCGTGTTTTCTGATGAATGCCTTCATGCATTCAGGTTGTTGAAGGAGAAGTTGGTTAATGCTCCTATCATGATCGCCCCCGATTGGGCACTCCCGTTTGAGCTTATGTGTGACGCAAGCGATTTTGCGGTTGGGGCAGTCTTGGGTCAAAGGAAGGACAAGCACTTCCACCCGATTTACTATGCAAGCAAAACTCTGAATGACGCCCAGGAGCACTACATCACCACTGAAAAGGAGCTCCTAGCTGTGGTCTTTGCGTTCGATAAATTTCGTTCCTATCTTGTCCTTTCAAAGACCATTGTGTTTACGGATCATGCAGCCCTCCGTTACTTGTTTAGCAAGCAAGATGCTAAACCCAGGCTGATTCGTTGGATTCTGTTGTTGCAAGAATTCGACATTGAGATCCGTAATAAAAAGGGAGCTAAGAATGTTGCAGCAGATCACCTCTCCCGTCTCGAGTGCTCAGCTTCATCAGAACTTGTGGGGTAACACATAAATGACAATTTCCCCCCCACGAGTTTCTTATGAACATACAGACGCAGGATGAGGATTGTCCATGGTTTGCTGATTTCGCGAATTATCTCGCGTGTGGGATTGTGTTGAAGGGCTTGACACATCAACAGAAGAAGTTCTTTTCTGATGTCAAGTATTACCTGTGGGAGGATCCTTACTTGTTTAGGATTGGAGCTGATCAGATTGTGCGTAGGTGCGTGTATGGAGGTGAAGCGCACAAGATTTTGAGGCATTGTCATGAGGGACCGACTGGTGGTCATCATGGAGCGACTCTTACTGCGAAGAAGGTTTTTGACGCCGGATTCTATTGGCCCACCATCTTCAGAGACGCTCATGATATGGTCCGAGCTTGCGATGCTTGCCAAAGGGCAAGCAACATCTCATCACGGGATGAGATGCCCTAGAATGGAATCCAAGTCCGTGAAATTTTTGACGTCTGGGGTATTGATTTCATGTTGCAGTCGACTACGTTTCCAAGTGGGTAGAGGCCCAAGCCTTGCCCACCAATGATGCTAGAGTGGTCGTGAGATTTCTGAAAGAGTTGTTTTCTCGCTTTGTGCCCCCAAAGCACTCATTAGTGACCGTGGGACTCATTTCTGCAATTCCCAACTCGACAAGGCGTTGTCACGCTATGGAGTGAACCATAGATTTTCAACGCCATACCATCCACAGACCAGTGGACAGGTAGAGGTCACTAATCGGGGCATTAAGCGCATTTTGGAGAAGACGGTTGGTCAAAACCGCAAGGATTGGTCAGTGAAGTTGAATGACGCGTTGTGGGCATTCCGAACAGCCTACAAAACTCCCATAGGAACCACACCATTCAAATTGATTTATGGGAAAACGTGTCACCTCCCCGTTGAACTCGAGCATAAAGCCTACTGGGCGCTGAAATCCATTAACATGGATTTGACTAGTGCGGGGGAGATCCGATTCTTGCATATTCATGAGGTTGAGGAGCTAAGGAATGATGCTTACGATAACTCCAAGAGGTACAAGGAACGTACCAAGACGCTACACGATAGCCACTTGAAGGACAACAAGCAATTCCAAGTGAGTGATCGTGTTCTGCTTTATAACTCGCGTCTTAGGTTGTTCCCGGGCAAACTGAAGTCTCGATGGTCTGGCCCGTACACAGTTCGTGAAGTCTTTCCATATGGAACTGTGGAGGTTGAGCATGAGGATGACAGAATTTTCAAGGTAAATGGCCATCGGTTGAAGAAATACTTGTCCGGACCCGTCGAGCCGGCATTGGAGGTCGTTGTACTCCACCCCAATGACAACTGAATTCGGGGACTCGAGTCTAGCTGAGGACTCAGTAAACTTAGCCATCCCGAGAGGTTCTCGGTTCTAAAAAAATCTGCAGGTCCGCACGACCGTGCGACTAGCTGCACAGCCGTGCTCTTTTGCTGATGCACGACCGTGCGGCCCGTACGCACGACCGTGCAATGTGTCAGATTTCCCCAATAATTACTCCATTTGCACCCACTTCCCTCATAATTCGGTTCTACGACTTCCAGAGCGGTTCCCCATCATTTCTCTCGTTTTTCCTCTTCCAAATCAAGATTCAAAGGTATTAATCTCCTCCAATCCTTCAATTAATCTTTCTTTTCAATGAACTTCCTAAACTTCTTAGATTTGTCCAAATTAGGGCTTGTAAATACACCATTTTGGTTTAGAATTGTTAGGATCTTTATAAATGTGGTTAATTTTAGGGTTGTTCATGGAAAATCTCGTGTTTGTTCGACTTTGATTTCGGTTCTACACAGTGCACGACCGTTGTAACATCAGTGCCGGACATGTGCCGGAACAGTGATCGCAACAGTAAACCACACAGTAAATCAGGTGTGCACATTACGTTAACTATGCTTATTTTGTTAGAACATTATGCTTTATACTAGACTATTAAACGATTGTCTGAAATCTGACTGAAACTTTAGGGTTTAACAGTCAGGAACATGTCAGACAACACGGTGTTGAAACATAAATACTTGATGTGATACTATTTTGTGTAAACGTATGCGAGGTTAAACAAAACAAAAACATAACGGTTATTATTAGGGAATGCTAAACCGACGAATTATTCGTATAGGTGACGATCTGTACGAATGATTTTAAGAGTTTAATGTTCTGAAATAATGACTTAACAGTAGAAAACAAGAATCAGAAAGCCAAACCATCGACGTGTTCGTTCGAATGACGATTCGAACGAATACGCGCGATGGCGACGCGATCTGACGAAACGAAAACGAATAACAATACGAACGATCATAAATTTAAGGAAATAAAATATTTCCTATTTTACAATTTTGAAACTCATCATAAATAAGATTAAACAAAACTATTTTATAAATTCACGAAACAATTTACGAAACGTGTAAAAATACATAATTCGATAAATAAATTAATAAAATTATATTTAAAATAATTATCAGAGATAAATAACATCCAAATAGTTAAAATAAACTCTTTTTATTTAAGTTACGAAAAACGCGCGTAACGTGCCGGAATACGCGACGAAATTATGAACCGAGCAACCGAAACGAACCCGAATACCCACGGGGTATATAAACCACAAATGGGGCAAACTACCTCATTTATTTTTCACCTACACCCTTCTCTCTCTACAAATTCAGAACCCTCTCTCTCTCTAGATTTCACCACCAAAACCAAGCTTCAATCCTTCGTATCTTCTTCAATTCTTAACGAAATTGAGTGATTTTTGCGCCTACATGAAACTCTTGAAACCCTCTACAAGGAAGTACAACGAATCTACAAAGTTACCCAGCCGATTTCTAGGTATTTTGGCTTTAAAGTTGTTGAAAATAGGGCTTTATAAGTGTACACGAGCAAACCACATGAAACCGGATTTAGGGCATCATCTTTCGAACCTATCATCTCCCTAGACTCTTTGTCATGTAACCATGTTCATGGAAATCGCCTGGTACTATTTGGCTTGGTGTAGAAGAGGATGGAGCAGCTTACAGGTTCGTGAGAATGGGTGAGACAGGACCGAACCTGTTACAGCCTATCTCGGCCGAACACTCTACTCCTGGCCGAACCTCTTTATTGCCGAACCACTCACGAACCAGCCGGAATTGGCGAACCTTGTTGCTTCAGCCTCACCAGCGAACCATGGCAGGCGAACCCACATGACACGAACCTTCGAGATCACGAACCTGCATGGGGAGTAGACGAACCTTAGTGCATGAAACCCCCGAACCTTCCACCCATACAGCCGAACCCTGTGCCGCCTGAGTGCCGAACCTGTGTTGGGCTGTGCAAGGACCGAACCTTTCTCACTTGAGCAAACCCTAGCCGAACCCAGCCACCATGCAACGAACCATCGTTGATCACCGAATCTTGTTGCTGAATCTAAATAGGCGAACCTTGGATGCACCGAGCCTTCACCTATTGCGAACCTTGCTTCATACAGGAACGAACCTAGGAGTGCTAGGGGACGAACCTTGTGGTAGCTGGACCATGAAACGAACCTAAGGCTGGATAGGTCGAAGGTTCGCTGAATGGTGGTCGGTATCCTCATTTTCTTTTTTCCTTCAGCCGAAACAACCAGCAGCCCAAATCCAGTAGCACATTTGGCCCAACCTCCATCACTTGGTCATAGTTGTTAGCCCAACAACAGCCCGAACACTCACTCTTGGCCCAAGTCCATTCGGTAGTTAAATTCAGTCGGCCCAAGTGATCCTTTGGCCCATTTACTTTGTTCGGCCCAGTTGTAGTTTAGCCACGACATAGTTTGGGATGTAGTAGTTCATGCGGGCCATGTGTCCTTTATTCGGCCCAACATGACCACTTCGGCCCAAGACACTTAACCGGCCTAATCTCAATTCCCTTGCTTGGTCCAACAGAAAACCATAAATCACTTAGCTGGCCCAATGAATAATTAATTTGGCCCACTAACATTTGAGGCCCCCTTATTGCCTAAGCCCAATGTTAATACGAATGGCTTACAAGATCATCCGGCCCAATGGGTGTTAAGTAATTTATAAACATTTGAATGAATGTTGAAAATAATGAAAACAAAGAACCAACACCTTGGTGAAATAAACATTTCGTTTGTTATAAAACGATAAAAAGTTTTAGACAAGTTACATGAAGGTTTAAAAGTCTTAAATAAATGACAACTTGTGACTAATGAACAAGTAGGACATCTTTAACAAAGGATAATTGGAGCCGGATAACCAACAAGATTCGTAAGTTTTAGTCAACTTTAGGACTAACACCTACACGCACAACAAACTCTTATAAACTTATACTTATAAACTACAACATCATGAAATCAATACAGGACCGTGAACATTACAACAAAGGACAAACAAAGAGCGCGTGCAATTCTTCTTTTTAGTTAAGTCAACCCTACAACAACAAGGTGAGTTCATTTGTCCCTTCTCAAACTTATTTGTTTTACTTCGGGACTGAGAAGCATGTTAAACATTTTCATAAACTATTGAAATGTTATTTAATGCTTTAAACATAAACATGATACTTATGTTAAAACTTATGCTTGGAACTTAGTATACTTTGAAAAGCAATAGACTTGAAACTTATACTTTAAACTTGAGGCTTGAAATCATATGTTGGATACTTATGAGACTTGATGCTTAAACATGAGACTAGATGCTTGTGAAACGATATGCTTAAACATGATACTTGATGCTTGTGAAACGATATGCTTAAACATGATACTTGATGCTTATGAAACGATATGCTTAAACATGATACTGGATGCTTATGAAATCATATGCTTAAACATGAGACTTTATGCTTGTGAAAACTATATGCTTAAACATGAGACTCGATGCAAACCTATGGAATTCATGATGAGACATTGTGTGGACACTTGAAACTATATGCTTGAAACCACTAATTGCGCATGAAACATTGTGCATATATCTAATCATAGGCTACGTAATTGCTAAACGACTGCTAGTGCAGAGCTTGTACTTATGGATTGAGATACATGTAAAACTTAACCATAACGAGGCTAAGCTATTACCTATGATGTGTTAGTTTAACACATCCATTTTTGTACATATTCGAGTCTGTTTTCGTTAGTTTGTAAATATTTCGAGTCGATTTTAGTTCCTTTTTACATTTTAGTGTTTTTGTGCAGGAATGTGTCCCGGAGGAGCGGAAATGAAGGCAAACGGGCGTCGGAATCAAAAACGGGTGATCAAGCGAAGAAATCAAGGAAATTAGCCCTAGGCGGTACGCCTGTCGTGGACACTTGGCGCCAGGCGATGCGCTTGGCATCATCAGACGCCAGGTTCCCCTTCTTCCGCGCGCATCGCCTAGGATCATGCATCCCCGCTGGGCGATGCGCCCAAGATGAATATCATGCCCAAAACCCTAATTTCAAGCCCTCTATAAATCCATCGCATTCCAGCCGTTTTGAGGGTCTTCTTTTGCATCTTTGGAACCCTAATCGAGCCTAGGAAGCTGCTGGAGCTCAACCATGGAGTATTTGGCTTGATTAGGGCTTGTTGAAGTGAAGAAGGACCTTGCTTTTGAGTATTTTCTTTATCTTTTCATGTTCTTAGTTTAAAGCAGTAATCTTTTATGTATTTAGACATATTTCAGACCTGTTTTGTTACTGTTGAGATGATTGTTGGCTAGATCTATGGTTGTATCTAGGTTTGGGATGATAAAGTTGTGATCTTTGATGATTTTGGACTTGATTTATGCTTATGGATGATATATGCTTTGTAATCAGCTGTAAAGTTTGAAACTTTGATGATATTTGCATGTGTTGAATGATTATATGTGGTGAATGTTTGATCCACATGTGTTTAGGAAGGTCTTTCCACACATAGATGCATGTTAGGCCTACTACTTTGTGTTTTAGGTTAGTTTATGGGTTGTTGATCACATTCCATAGGATTAGACTTCATTAAGTATAGTTATTTGCATGTGTGACCTAGCCTAGAAATCCGGGAGGTGATAGGTTAGATGGTTAGTCTCTTACACTTGGGATTTTTGAGTTAAACGACCCGGGAGGGCGTTGTCTTAGATCTACTTAGTGTTAGTTCCAATCCATGTCAAAGTTGTCAACTTTATAGCTCTCTAGTGTCTTAGGATATAAACGGGTGGAGAAATCCGGGAGGTGATTCACCCGTTAGAGTGCAATTGCATATCGGGAAAACCGGAAGGTGACCCGATAGACTAGTGCATACATTACAGCCTTAGGATTCCCATTGTAGTTGCCTGGTATCTGATCTGGGTCCCATTAGGTATTCCTTAGTCTGTTCCTTAAGATCCTAGTCTTCATCCTTCATAAGTCAGTCCAGATCAGCTTCTGTCATACTTTTGATTCCCAGCCTAGATACACCAGTTTTACCTCACTGCAGTTAGATTCCAGTTTCATTATCAGTTTTAGTTGCTGTTTTAGTATAGTTGTTAGTTTAGTGTGTTAGTCAGTTCAGTCTGATCAGGTTATCAGTTTGCACCAAACCCCCTCTCCCCTTTTACCTTAGTTAGTTCACAGTCTAGGTTTAGTTTGTTATACTAGTGTCCATTGGTTCGATATCCGGACTTCCATCAGCTATTCTGCCACCGACAGGTACACTTGCCTTAGGAGCGGTCTAGTTTAGGTTTTCCGATTATTACTAGGTGTTTAGGTTAAGTATAGGTCTAGGATTAGATTTGGTGTCTTTAGCTTAGGTTAAATAGATTAAATTTAGTCTTGTTTTTAGTATACTGACCGCTCGCATCAAGTTTTTGGCGCCGTTGCCGGGGACACTAGGCAATAGCGAAATTAGCTTTGATTGTGTCTGTGTTTCTCTTTGTTTTATTTTTATTTGTGAGTCTTTTGTGGTGAGTCTTGTGAGTCTAGGTTATATTTTTTGGTTTCAGGTCTTTATTCTGAATTCAGTGCATCATGTATGCATATAGATCTAGAGAGGATCTGAATGGATGGTTGAGAGATGCCAAGGGAAAAAGAAATAGAGAAATCCAAGATATCATTAAGTGCATAAATGTATCCCGTGTGATAAATCAGGGACGATTTACATACGACTGGGATGGTAACTACTTGGGATTTCAATTTCAGCGTGATGATGAAGAAGAGGAGGAGGAAGGTGAAGTTCATTTGGAAGATGAAGTCACTGAAGAACAATCTTGGGAAGATGAGTTTGGTGATGAGTTGCTGGATATACCTTTTGTTGTAGAGGAGGATGTACATTTTGACCCACTTGGTGATCTACAGATGTTAGAGGCATTATTAAAAGGAGAACTAAGTGTGGGGATCCAGGTGGAAGCTCAAGAGTTTGTTAAGGAGGCCATAGAGATGGAAGTAGAGCTACCTATGATCGAAGAAGAAGTGTTAGTGGAAGAGGTAGAGAGCCAGAGCCGGCCCGTAGGGAAGATAGAGGATGGAACTCCACTAAAATTCACAGAACCTCGGGAGAAGGCAACAAAAAGGAAGGTAGTGGATCAAAACCGACTGAAGAAAAGGAGAACCAAGCCAGCAAGGTTTGTGCACAACCATTCTCCTCATTACATGCCATGCATCAGGTTTGGTCCAGGGAAGTTTAAAAATTGGTGGCCTGACTCGTTCAATTGTTTTAAAATGTTCTTCAATTCCATTGGTTTAATTTTCAGCCATGAGCGAAAGGAATTCAACGGGCTGGACAGAGGATGGATTAAGGAGAAGCCTCCTGACTAAGGTTATGTTAGGGATTCGGACTTCAGCCCAATTTGTATATATTGTACATAGCTTAGTTAAGTATTTTAGTTAAGTATATCGAGTCTTATGTGATTTGTGATGCACTGATGCTCATACGATTATGTCAGATTCAAGTGTGGGTAATTGTCATCTACGTTTGATATCCGTTTCGGACAGATGATTACCATCCCATACTTAATATCTGATCACTTTATGCATCACCGATTATTTAACTCGGTTTTCTTTGATTCTTGTTAAATTTTTTATAAGTTCTTATTTAGAAAAATGTTAGTTTAAAGAAATCGAATTTAATTTAGTTTAGGGTTTAATTTAGTTTTAAAATTTTATTTAGTTTTAATTTTTATTTGTTTATTTTATTAGAATTTAGTTTAGTTTAATTTTTTTTAATTTCTATTTTATCTTATTAGATTTTTAATTTTTTTTAAGTTCTTAAAAATTTTAAGTAATTAGGATTTTAGTTAAATTCCGTTAGTTGCTTTTATTTCTTTAGTTATAGTTAATTAGGAATTAATTTAGTTTAAAATGTAATTAGTTTAAATTTTTAGAGTTTTCTTTTATCTAGGATCATTTTTAAAATAAAAAAATAATAATATGTATATATAAAAAATATATATATATAATAATAACAATAAATAATTATTTGTTGTTTGTTGTTTGTATTATTAACTGTATATGTTGTTTATTTGTTAATTGTATTTTAATGTTGTTGTTGTTTACGTTAGTTGTATTATTGTATAAATATTGTTTATAATTGTTGTTGTTGTTGTTGTATGATTATTTCAAATTGTATATTATTGTTTATGTTGTAACATTGTTCTAATGTTGTTTGTATTATTGTAATTCGTTTGTTGTATTAACAATTGTATATGAGTTGTGATTGTATATAGAAAGGTGCGCGGCTCCACTCACGACATGATTGCAAATTATCAGGGAGTCCGTCGCTTTAGTTTGTTGTATTTTAGTTTTTATTATCTATCGTCAGTTCTGAGTCCACATTGAGGACAATGTGTTGTTCTAAGTGTAGGTATGTCAGGCTGGCGCCTTTTAGTTTTTTTTTTTTTAATTTTTGTAAAAATCAAGTCATTGTATATATTCAAGTCAAATATTTAATAAAATTTTATATTTTGAATAAAATTTTTGAAATTTTTGTAAATAATTAAAAACTTGTAAATAAATAATTCAAATTGTAAATATTTAGTTAAAAACACAAAAAAAAATTGAAAATTATACAAAAATATTTTTCTTTCTAAAAAATTGAAAATTTTACAAAAATATTTTTCTTTCTAGTTGAGTCAGTTGTAAATAGTTAATCAAGTCAGTCTTTGAGTCTTTTTATTTTTACAGTTAATCTTGTTGGTTGTTTGAGATCTTGAATGCAGTCTGGTTTTAACTACTCGTACTCAATTACATTTGGGTGGCGACTACTTAGGCTATTACATATGCAAACGACCGACTGAATTGACTGACTTCTTTTCGGATCAGACTCACGTTTGCTGACTCTACGTTATCAGCTAAGTCTCTTCCACTTTTTATCTTATTTTATCTTTATGTAAATATCCTTTTATTTGAATTTTGCATTTTCTAATTGACTCTAGAGTTTTAGGTTGTATATAGCTAGAGTCTTGAAAAATGTCCTTGTTCTGGTTTGCATTTTATAAATGGAAGATGATCGGACTATGATTAGGGCTTAGATTTTTAGAGGCTTACTTGTGTATTTATTTGGGATTTGTTGTTAGCCCCAGCCGATAGAAAGTTCCTTAGGATTTGATAGAATAAACTTAAATTCAGGATTCTTGTGGGTTTAAGACTTGGAAAATTCAGGAAATCTGAAACTAAGTAATATTGAATAAAGGAACCTCTGTAAACTAACAACCTAGATTTCTTAAAATTTAAACCTGGCACATATGTTCTCTTTTTATGAAAATAAATCCGAGACTTATGGCGCCCGCTAAATAAAAGAAATTCCACAATCCACTAAGTGAGCTGAGCCTGTGCAAATAAAAGAAAGAGAGAATAAGAGCTAAAAAGCAGTTGTCATACCCCGGCTCATAACCGAGTGAAACAGTGTTGTAATACGCTCAAGTGAGGTAAAAGAAAAATGAGAGAATAAAAAGGCAAAATGCTCACA
Organism: Mikania micrantha; assembly: GCA_009363875.1. NCBI lineage: Eukaryota > Viridiplantae > Streptophyta > Magnoliopsida > Asterales > Asteraceae > Mikania > Mikania micrantha. The sequence continues at coordinate 37,393,411 of CM018685.1, forward strand.
CCTTCATCCATCTCCATCATTAGGTTAAAATTTTAATTTTATCTAGGTAGTTTGCATACAGAGGTGGGTTTAAGCCTTTTGATTTAATCATGTGCCTTGAAAGCTATTGTTTAGGATTAAGATAACTCGTTTTGACCAAGGGATGGGATCCATAAGATGAATGATTAACTTGAACATAAATAAATCATGATTAGAGAACTTGAAATTGGTGTTTGGGTTTAGATCGGACCTTTATACCAATAATCGCGGTTAATACACAAGGATTTAAGATTGTTAAATCATTGCATATTAAAAACCTAGCCCTGATATATGATTCCATTTTGTTAGCTTTTTCGAGGACGAAAAAGGTTTAAGTGTGGGTATTTTTGATGTGTTAGTTTAACACATCCATTTTTGTACATATTCGAGTCTGTTTTCGTTAGTTTGTAAATATTTCGAGTCGATTTTAGTTCCTTTTTACATTTTAGTGTTTTTGTGCAGGAATGTGTCCCGGAGGAACGGAAATGAAGGCAAACGGGCGTCGGAATCAAAAACGGGTGATCAAGCGAAGAAATCAAGGAAATTAGCCCTAGGCAGTACGCCTGTCGTGGACACTTGGCGCAAGGCGATGCGCCTGGCATCATCAGACGCCAGCTTCCCCTTCTTCCGCGCGCATCGCCTAGGATCATCCATCCCCGCTGGGCGATGCGCCCCAGATGAATTTCATGCCCAAAACCCTAATTTCAAGCCCTCTATAAATCCATCGCATTCCAGCCATTTTGAGCGTCTTCTTTTGCATCTTTGGAACCCTAATCGAGCCTAGGAAGCTGCTGGAGCTCAACCATGGAGTATTTGGCTTGATTAGGGCTTGTTGAAGTGAAGAAGGACCTTGCTTTTGAGTATTTTCTTTATCTTTTCATGTTCTTAGTTTAAAGCAGTAATCTTTTATGTATTTAGACATATTTCAGACCTGTTTTGTTACTGTTGAGATGATTGTTGGCTAGATCTATGGTTGTATCTAGGTTTGGGATGATAAAGTTGTGATCTTTGATGATTTTGGACTTGATTTATGCTTATGGATGATATATGCTTTGTAATCAGCTGTAAAGTTTGAAACTTTGATGATATTTGCATGTGTTGAATGATTATATGTGGTGAATGTTTGATCCACATGTGTTTAGGAAGGTCTTTCCACACATAGATGCATGTTAGGCCTACTACTTTGTGTTTTAGGTTAGTTTATGGGTTGTTGATCACATTCCATAGGATTAGACTTCATTAAGTATAGTTATTTGCATGTGTGACCTAGCCTAGAAATCCGGGAGGTGATAGGTTAGATGGTTGGTCTCTTACACTTGGGATTTTTGAGTTAAACGACCCGGGAGGGCGTTGTCTTAGATCTACTTAGTGTTAGTTCCAATCCATGTCAAAGTTGTCAACTTTATAGCTCTCTAGTGTCTTAGGATATAAACGGGTGGAGAAATCCGGGAGGTGATTCACCCGTTAGAGTGCAATTGCATATCGGGAAAACCGGAAGGTGACCCGATAGACTAGTGCATACATTACAGCCTTAGGATTCCCATTGTAGTTGCCTGGTATCTGATCTGGGTCCCATTAGGTATTCCTTAGTCTGTTCCTTAAGATCCTAGTCTTCATCCTTCATAAGTCAGTCCAGATCAGCTTCTGTCATACTTTTGATTCCCAGCCTAGATACACCAGTTTTACCTCACTGCAGTTAGATTCCAGTTTCATTATCAGTTTTAGTTGCTGTTTTAGTATAGTTGTTAGTTTAGTGTGTTAGTCAGTTCAGTCTGATCAGGTTATCAGTTTGCACCAAACCCCCCCCTTTACCTTAGTTAGTTCACAGTCTAGGTTTAGTTTGTTATACTAGTGTCCATTGGTTCGATATCCGGACTTCCATCATCTATTCTGCCACCGACATGTACACTTGCCTTAGGAGCGATCTAGTTTAGGTTTTCCGATTATTACTAGGTGTTTAGGTTAAGTATAGGTCTAGGATTAGATTTGGTGTCTTTAGCTTAGTGTTGATACATGTTTTTGTCCCTAGTTCAGTTTTATAACTCTTATCATGTAAATGTTCAAAGTATTAATGGAAGTTGTCTTTATTTCTATTTCTTAATGTTTGTTACTATTCCTTAATGTCTATTAATGTTTATCTATTTAGTTGATTTGATTATAAACTTAATTGAGTATGAAGGTTACTCATTCGGCGAATGACTCTAGAATGAAGTCATTCGCCGAATGAAGGTTATAGCGAATGTCTGGATTGAGAATGAGTCATTCGCCGAATGACTCATTCGAATGATAGCTCATTCGAGCTTAGTCATTCGCCGAATGAGCTGCTTCGGCCACTCATTCGGCCGAATGACTACAGCTTATAAATAGAAGTTCAAATCATTTCAATTTTAACTTTCTAGAGCCCTCCTTCTTCCCTGAGACTCAAGTGTCAAAACCCTAGAAGATTTGAGCGGTTCTTGATCATCCAAGTTCGATTCTCAACCCGTGGTGTTCGATTGTTGCTTCCACGTTGTTCTTACAACCTCGGATCACCACGGTTTCTGTTGGTTTCGATTGGAAAACCCTGGAATAGGATTCCGCACTATTCCAGAGGCTGTTGAGTAGTTTTACATTGGATTCGGATTGTTTCCGAGCTCCCAATCGGTCCAACAAAGTGGTATCAGAGCTTTGGCTCTTGATTCTACTCGATTTCCACTCAAAATCAACAGATCTGAGATTCCCAAAACCCTGATTTTCGTAACTTTCAAAAACCCTATTTTTCTTGCTTCCCAAGTTACTATTTCATTGAAATATCAAGGGTTTTTGTGGTTTGATTGTTCTAATTCTTTCCCAATTGGTTTGTTATCATGTCTTGAACTTCTGTACCAAATTTGGTGGTTAGATCTGGTCAAAATCTCAAGTTATCACGACTTTCGTTGCTTAAAACACCAGATTGCCGAATGACTCTGGCGGCCGAATAAGTTCAGCCGAATAGCCCCTCATTCGCCGAATAGGTCTCATTCGGCGAATAGCTCCTTCGCCATTCTCATTCGCCAAATAAGCCTCATTCTCCACACTCATTCGGCGAAAGAACTCATTCGATCTGCCATTCGCCGAATAGGTCATTCGACTAACCCATTCGCCAGTTGTCATTCTCAGCCTCCATTCGCCAGTTTCAAGACATTCGGCCCCCGACATTCGCCCAATATCAGTTCATTCGCCAGTCACTTCTGAAATTTTTCTAAGTGTTGAATCTTATTACTTCTGATCAAATGGAGGATCTAGCACTCATGGCTAACCAAAACCATCGCATTCAGACTCTCTTGTTGACAGAAAATGAAACCGGGAACTCAAACAAAGCTCCTAAGTTGTTGACTTTAGATGACTACCCTCACTGGAAGTATAGATTTGAAATCCACATCAATGGAGTGGATACAAATCTGTGGATGATGATAGAGGGAGGTTACTTGAGGCCTTTAAACGAGGATGGTACTCCTATGCTTGTTACAAGGATGACCGAGCCTCAAAGGAAGCTGTATGACTATGAGAAGAAAGCATATGCCATTCTGTCACAGTCCATTGCTACAGATATTTTTCATCAATTTAGACAGTTTACATCTTCCAAATACCTCTGGGATGCCTTGCAACAAAGATATGAGGGGAATGATGCATTGAAGAGCATTAAGTCTAAAGCTTTAAGGAAAGAGTTCAACAGCTTTATGTATGTGGGTAATGAGTCCCTTGATGAGCTGATTGCTAGGTTCTATCATCTGTTGAGTGAGTTGTTCAACCATGAGGTCAAAACTACAACTCAAGAGAAGATTCAGTGTTTAGCAGATGCCCTACCTCCAAAGTGGGGAGTCCTTCTTGATGGTACTCAAGCAAAATCAGATGATGGCTCATATGGACATCAATGATTTCATTCAGAAGTTGAAGGAACAGGAGATAGAGAACAAGTGGAAAGCCAAGAGGGTTGTGCAAGTTCAAGATCCTTCTCTATACTACTCCACTCCTACAGTTGATAAATCTACAACTCATGCTCCTTTGAAGACTGCTTTTGTTTCTAAAGCATCTGAAGCTCCATCTGCAGCTCAGATGCATTTCAGTCCATCTTCTTCATCAAGCTCACAACAAGAGCATCATCAGCCTACTGCAAGTCTGAAAACAGAGAATTTTGACAAGGTCACAGTAGAGATTGCTAAAGAGCATATGGGTCTTCTGTCAACATTGGTTAGCTCATATGATGGATTAGTTGCTGGTCAGATCGGCAATCCATATTTGACCAATGATGACTACTCTCAGATTGATCCAGATGATATGGAGAGGATTGACATTATGTGGGCATTGGCTAGTGCAGTTAGAAGAGCAAAGGAGTTTGTGAAAAGGACTGGGAAGGATATTAATCTAAACAAGGAGTCCAAGTTTGGATTTGATATGGCATCTGTTACATGCTACAACTGTGGTGATAAGGGTCACTTTGCCAGACAATGCAAACAGCCTAAGAAAGCTGGGAACAAGAACCCATTTCAACATCAGAAATCAGCATCTACCAATTCAGAAAGGAGATTAGTTCCTATTGATTCTCCTTCTCCAGCTGGATCTTCATCTTCTGGTAGTAAAGCTTTAATGGTTCAACAAGATGAAGGGATGAACTGGGACTTCAGATTTAATGCTGATAAGGAAGATCAAGATAAAGCTTGTGTGGCAGAAATTCAGCATTCTGAAGATCATGATGAAGAAAGCAGTCAGGAGGATTCTTTGGTGATTGATGATAAGATATCAAGTTCAGAATCAGACAGTCTGACAGATTCTGAAACTCAAGAATCTGATGGTGAAGCTGATGACTCTTCAACTCAATTTGCTTTGATGGCAAATTCTTCTGCTTCTACAGACTCTTCTGAGCAGGTATACACTGATTGTTCATCTTCTCAATCTGATTGTTTTAATTGTGTTGACCTTAGGAGTAAGGTTCTTGCTTATCAGAAGCATAACAGTGACTTGCTGACCGATCTCGACCTATGCATTGAGGCAAACAAAGTTTTAAAATCTAATGAAAAAGATTTTTCAGATTAAAATTGATCTTTTAAATCGACAATTGCATGAGGCCGAGATCGTTGTTCTGAACAAACAAGATGCTATCACTTCTTATCTCAATACCATCAATGAGATCAAGAAGAAGTTAGCGATAGTTGAATGTGATTATGAGACCTTAGGTCAGAAGCTCAAGAGTTATGAAAGCTCTTCTTATATCATTGAGCACATGATCAGTAGGAGTGCTGATCAGGGGAAGGAACATGTTAATTATCAAAATTGTCCTCCACCAATCCTCAATGCCTTTGTCAATACTCCAAATGACAAAGATGTAAAGGATTTTCAAATTACTACTCTGTTAGTAATTGATCCAGTTAGTCTGAGTGCAAATCAGAGTTCATCTCAGACTAAGGAGTCAAGGGTGGATGGAGTTGTTGAAGATTGGGTTTCCGATTCCGAGGATGAATCAGAGTATTCACCTAAGCATAGCATTCCTCGGAATCAAACTTCTGTTGTCATGAAAGGTGACCCAATCTCCAAATCAAAAATTTACAAAGAATTATGCTTTGTTAAAGTTTCACAGGGGTCTGAAGCTGACTGTGTTACCAAATCAGCTCAGTTTGGTAACAAAGGAAGAAAGGGTTTGGGTTTTGAGCCAGATTATCAGAAATTAAATGTTTTTAAATCAACTAAAAAGTCATTTTCTGATTTAAAACATTTTCATAAAAAAGGTGATAAAGTTTGTTTTGAGTGTGGTGAGTCAGGGCACATTGTGAGATTTTGCCCTCAGTTGATCAGGCCTAAAGTTGTGCCTTTCAAAAACTTAAAATCTGCTTTACCAAAACCGGTAAAGTCTGTACCTAAGTCTTTTCAGCAAAAGTCTAAATCACCCATTCAGTCTAAAAATTCAGACAAGGGAAAAGGAAAATTGGAAACTTTGGAAGTTCCAAATGTAGTCAAAGTTAATCAATCAAAATCATCATCCATCTATCTGAAAACCTCTTTTGATAAAAATGCAATTTGGAAAGTAAAATCATCTGAGGAGTCTGTTTCCTCAATTTCAGATAAACCTATTCCTAAGGGAAAATGGATCGATGTTTGGATCCGAGACTCTATGGGTCAACCCAAGACTGTAAAGGCTTGGGTTCCCAAAGTAAACTGATTGTCTCTTTATTGTGCAGGATGCCCCAAAAGCTGGAGTGAACAGCAATTGGATCGTTGATAGTGGGGCTTCCAGACACATGACCGGTGATATTTCTCTGCTCACCAATGTGAATGCAGTTCGAGGTGGCTATGTTGCCTTTGCTGGAGACAAAGGTGGTTTTATTACTGGAGAGGGAATTTTGACAAATGGACAGGTTTCGTTCGATAATGTCAGATATGTCAAACAGTTGGAAAACAACCTCCTGTCAGTCTCTCAGATTTGTGACAAAGAGTACAAGGTTCTATTTGATGACTCCAAGTGTTACATTCTCAAGCAAGGTGTGCAGATACCTGAAGATTGGATTTTGATGTCTGCTCCGAGGAAGCAAGACTTGTACGTTCTCAATATGGCCACAGCTTCAACTACATCCTCCACAGCTTCATGTTTTATGACAAAGGCAACTGAGAAAGATTCAATCCTTTGGCATAAGAGGATGGGCCATTTGAGTTTGCGCAAGATGAATCATTTGGTACACAACAGTCTGGTTGAGGGAGTTAGCTTGAAAAATTTTAAGCTGTCTGATATCTGTGTTTCGTGCAAGAAGGGAAAGCAGTATAAGCAGTCTCATAAGCTGAAAAAGTATCATTCAATCAATGTTCCTCTTGAGCTTCTCCACATGGATTTGTTTGGTCCAGTGAATAGGAAGAGTGTAGCTGGAGATAAATACTGCCTTGTTATCACTGATGAATACTCCAGATACTCTTGGGTCTTCCTTTTGAAAGAGAAATCAGAAATGTTTGATTGTATTCAAGTTCTGGTTACTAAACTTGAATCGCTTTATAAGCTCAAGATTCGTCAGTTTAGAACTGATAATGGAACGGAGTTCAAAAATCACAACATGGAGAATTTTTGTAATGCAAGAGGCATTGTGCAACAATTTAGTGCTCCATACGTTCCACAGATGAATGGTGTTGCTGAACGCAAGAATAGGACATTGATTGAGGCTGCTAGAACTATGCTTGCTGATTCTTCTCTACCGGTTCAATTCTGGAATGAAGCTGTTGCTAATGCTTGTTATACATTGAACCGGGTTCTTATTGTGAAGAGACATGGGAAGACTTGCTTTGAACTGCTCCATAACAGAAAGCCTAATCTTAAGTATCTAGAACCATTTGGTGCTCCATGCACTATGCTTAAGAAACATGAGCAGGGCAAGTTTAATGAAAAGGTGGAAGAAGGGTACTTTCTTGGGTACAGCACTCCAAATAAACGAGTTTACAACATTTCTACTCATAATGTGGAGGAGTGGTACCATGTGGATGTTCAGAAATATACAATGCCCCCACCTGGAAAAGGGTCAGATTGGATGTTTGATTATTTCAGTCTCTTTGATTCATTCAATATGCCCCCCATGTATTCAGATGAAGATGTTGCTGTTCAGATGTTGTATGATGTACAAAATGCACCTGATGAACCTATGCAACCTTCCTCTGCATCTGTTCCAACTACACAGATAAATGATGACAGCTCAGACACAGATGACAATCCTCCAGCTGCTCCTGAACCGGTTGTTGATAACCTTGTACCTAGTCTTGAGGATTTGAATCTGAATAACTTAGCTCCTGAGGTTGAGGTTCCAGCTCATCCTGTTGGAAGAATCAATCGTATTCATCCTCAAGACAACATTATTGGGAGTCCTTTAGATGGAGTGAAGACTCGAAGTCAGATCTCTTCAGGTGGTCTTGCTGACATTCTTGATTTTGCAGATGTAAGCTTTTGTGCTCATTCCTGCTTTATCTCTCAAGTTGAACCGCGTACAGTCACTGAAGCCCTCAAAGAAGAATCATGGGTCGATGCCATGCAAGAGGAACTTTTACAGTTCAAAAAGTTGGGGGTCTGGCAATTAGTTGATAGACCCAAAGGTGCAAAAGTCATCGGTACAAGATGGGTTCTTCGGTGCAAGAAAGATGATCACGGGATTATAGTGAGAAATAAGGCTCGTCTGGTGGTTCAAGGATTCAGACAGATAGAAGGATTGGATTACAATGAGGTGTTTGCTCCAGTTGCTCGACTAGAAGCCATTCGTATTTTCTTGGCTTATGCATCCTTTAAAAAATTCAAGGTTTATCAAATGGATGTAAAGAGCGCGTTCCTTCACGGAGTTATTAGTGAAACAGTGTATGTCAGTCAACCTCCCGGATTTGAGGATCCATTGCATCGTGACCAAGTCTACAAGTTAGACAAAGCCCTGTATGGATTGCATCAAGCTCCGCGAGCGTGGTACGAGACACTTTCCACTCACCTTCTGAACAACGGGTTCAGAAGAGGTGTCATTGACTGCACTTTATTTATCCGTGAGAAGGACAGTGATTTACTCTTGGTGCAAGTGTATGTGGACGACATAATTTTTGGTTCCACAAATGATAGTCTGTGCAAGGAATTCGAGAAGGTTATGAAAGAAAAATTTGAAATGAGTTCGATGGGAGAGATGAAATTTTTCTTGGGTCTGCAGGTGGATCAGTCTGAGGCAGGGATTTTTATTCATCAAACCAAATACGTTGGTGACATTCTGAGCCGGTTCAGTATGTCTGATGCTAAGCCTGCTGGTACCCCACTGGCTGTTAATCACGGGATTACTCCAGATGAAAAGGGGGAGTTAATTGATGCCACTCTGTACCGAGGAATGATCGGATCTCTCATGTATCTTACTGCTTCTCGGCCAGATATCATGTTCGCCACTTGCTTGTGTGCACGTTATCAATCCAAACCAAGAGTATCTCACCTTATTGCTGTCAAAAGGATTATGCGTTATCTGAAGGGTACACCGGAACTTGGCTTATGGTACCCTAATGATGATAACTTTGAGCTTACTGCCTACAGTGATTCAGATTATGGCGGATGCAAAAGAGATTTCAAGTCAACATCTGCGGGATGTCAGTTCTTTGGAAACCGATTGGTCACTTGGCAGTGCAAGAAGCAGACGTCGGTGTCTACTTCAACCTGTGAAGCTGAATATATTGCTGCTGCTAGTTGTTGTTCACAAATCATCTGGATTCAACAGCAACTCAGGGACTATGGGTTACATTTTTCTAACACTCCTATTTATGTTGATAATACTGCCGCCATTGCTGTCACTAAAAATCCAGCTCAGCACTCCAAGACCAAACACATCGACATAAAATATCACTTCATACGTGATTGTTTTGAAAAGAAATTAATCGATGTTGTTAAAATTCACACCGATCACCAAAAAGCCGATCTTTTTACAAAAGCTTTTGACAAACCCAGATTTCTATATCTGTTATCGGCTAATGGTGTTTTCCAAAAGGATGAAGTTCAATCCTCATCTGAGTCTCACAAATGATCATCATTTTACTTAGATAGTCTTTGCTTTGTTTATTTTATTTCAGTATTTTCATTTTCTCTTGTACAGTTATTTTTTATTACCAAAAACACAAAAAGATTTTCTATTTTTAGGTTTTTAGGGGGAGAAATAGAAAATTTGAAAAACCAAAAACATTAGAAAATTTGAAAAACCAAAAACAATAGAAAAATTAAAAAAATTGAGAAGGTCTTGTTTAATAAAGTAGTACATTGATTTCATTATGTCATAGAAGCAGAAATGAATGTGTGAACTAAAATCACAAGAGAATTGTGATGGGATGTACTGATATGCTGGCTATACAAAATAAATAAACAACTTATGATAACTTAGAAAGTTTGATTTGTGGGATCCATTTTATTAAATCTTTTGAGTGAAAAACGGTTTTTGACTCAAATCAAGCATACACCTGTCATCATGGAATCAAATGAGGTTTCATTCAAAGAAAAATTAAAGGCAAGCTGGTATTAAGCTTGAGGAAAATCAAAAACAAGCTGGTATTAAGCTTGGTGAAAAACTAAAAACAAGCTGGTATTAAGCTTGAAGATAACCTAATGCAAGCTGGTATTAAGCTTGAGAAATACTTAAACAATTAAAGTTCGATTTCATACATGTGCCATATTGCTGGGACGGACCTAGCTGAAGCCATCCATTTGGATAGAACAAGAAAAACACAAAAAGATAATAAATGTTTGAATCTTATTGAATTCATGATGACTGGTTTTAAGATATGCTGAAATGAGTTTTGAACTGATTTTGATCTTGATTGATGAAATGAATTGGGGAACTCAATCAGAAAATATGAGTGATCATATAGTTTGTTTAGGAGTTATGTATTGTTCAGTTTAAATTTGGACAAATATATCAGTAATCGTATCAAAATGAAATTGTGTTTGAAGTGAAGCATTCATTGAAGGCAATATGATGTGATTAGAGATATGTGTTATCTTATTAATGGACTTCTCACAAAAATATGTGTTTATGTGTTTTAAATTCTTGTTTGTACAGTTGTAGTGGTTGCTTCAGAAAAATACAAAAAGATTTTCTATTTTCAATTTTGTTTTAGATGATCATTTGTAGATTCAGATGTCTGTCATATCTGAATCCTGAACCAACCAGACATATCTTCATAAATTGTTAAAAGTTTGTTGCTCATAATGTCAAATGTTGATAAATTTGAGGTTTGGAGATTTTCATCTCTCATTCGTCCGAATGAGAGGTAGAATGAACTCATTCGGCCGAATGAACTCATTCTGCGAATGAGTCATTCGACCGAATCAATCATACACAACGAACCTCATTCGACGAATGAAGAGTGTCGAATGACTCATTCGACATTCTCATTCGGAGAATGAACTTTGTCGAATGACTCAATTGCTACTTTCATTCGGCGAATGAGACAGAAGTTATCTGACCTTTCGCCTAGCTCATTCGGCGAATGAGAAGAGGCTATATAAATGTCTTTCGGCCGAATGAAGGTCATTCGACCAAAAACTCTTTCGCGACATCAGAGATAACCCTATTCGGCGATTGACACATAGTGCCTGTTTTCTTAATTTCTTTTGATCTTTATTGACCCTGCCTCTGATAATCCTTTTATACTTCATCTCAGGTATATGGGGATCAAATTTCAGATCATTCCAACCGTGGAATCGTGCCAATCAGATCAAAATTTAGGGTTTTAGGGTTTTGTAAATCGCCGTTTAAATAGACTATCAAAATGGGATTGAAACTACCTAAGACCTGTATTAAAAGTCTTAATCGGTTGATTCTGAGTGTGTGTGTGCAATTTTTATGAACTGATTGTTGATTTTTGGAAAAAGGGATTTTGAATTCAAAATGGGCGCCGAATGTCGTCATTCGGCGAATGACTCATTCGGCGAATGACTCATTCGGCGAATGAACCTCATTCGGCGAATGGCTTATTCGACGAATGACCAGTCATATTCATGTCTTATTCGACGAATGAGAGTCATTCGACGAATGAACCTCATTCGACGAATGGCTCATTCGACGAATGACTCATTCGATCCTATGACTCATTCGGCGAATGTCTTTCATTCGGCATATCAGATTAACAGTTAATCTGATTTTTGGCTAATTTCAGTTTACTGATTGAGTATCTCGTACTGACATGTTTATTTCTGGTGTTATGCAGTATGGCAGGATACAAGTCAGTTCCTAAGCACAACATCTGTGCTCATCTAGACTTGACCACTCCGAACGCGAAGCACTACTCAGACATCATCACATTTCTGAGGCGTTCTAGGATATTCACAGCTATATCTACTGTACATGTGCCCTATCTATCACATCAGCAGGATTTTTGGTCATCGGCTGATATTGATTGCGAGGCCGAGCCTACAGTTATACGGGGCAAAGTGCAAGGACTTGATGTGGTTGTCTCAGCTGAGCACATCCGGAGAATCTGTGGATTTCAAGACTCTCCTGATCAGCCTGCATTACTTGATCGATTTCTGGTTCGTGGATGTTTTCTTCGATGCAAGTATGAGGGTGACATTGGAGCTGGCATCCTCAACAAGGCGTTTATGTCTCCGCAGTTCAAGTACTTAGCTCATGTGCTGGTACACTGTCTTGGATCTAGGAGAGGTGGTTTTGACGATATGCGTGAGACCATTCAGTGCGCATTTGCTGCTTTAGTGCTCAACAAACCCTTCAACTTCTCAGAGATGATCTTTATTCACATGAAGGAGAACGTGATTCTGAAGGGTGACAAGAAGTTCCTCATGTACCCGAGGTTTCTGCAGCAAATCATAGACGCCCAAATTCCAGATCTTCCTAAGATCAATGTTGATATCATTCGGTTGGAGCATATGAATGACATTACTCTTAACAGAGTTTTGTCATACAGAGGGAAGGAGAGGAAGCCCACTACCAGGTCTTTATTTGGTCACCTCTCTCGACCTGATTATAGGGCTCCTACTAGACGGAGATGGAGGCATGATGACTCCGACTCAGATGTAGAAGACATTGTTGTACCAGCTGGAGGTGATGATAGTGATGGAGGTGATGGGGATGATGGTGCAGGCCCTAGTGGTGCTGGAGTTGGTGAGAGCACAGTGTTATTAAGCACTGCTGCTATGGTGAGTTCTGGTGCAGGGGAGGTGAGTTTTGGACACATGACCACTGCTGCTTCAGTGAGCATGGTTGATGTTGTTGGTTCTGTTGCGGGTGGTGATGCTGATGTTTCTACAGCACAGGAGGATGATGTTGATATCGATTCTTTGATGGATCTAGACTTTCTGACCACCACTACTACTACTGTTTCCACCTCTACTGTTGCTGATACTTCAGTTCCTCACATGTCTGATGATGATGATGATGAGTCAGAGGACTCGGGTGATGAGGGTGTTGTTGGTGATGGTGATGAGGAGAGCACTGATTCAGATGATTTCATGGAGGAGGGGTATGAGAAGGTGATGGTGGCCGGAAAGATGGTTGTTAGAAAGAGGAAGAGGACAGAGGAAGAGAGCGAGGAGATCACTGATCCGTCTTTTATTCCTGAGTTTGATTTCTCTCCTCCACCTCGGTCTTCCGCACCGGTTACCGTGGCTGTGACTGCTGTCACTTCTCCGCCTACATCCTCTAGAGCTGGAAGGGGAAAGAGATCTAGGTTCTCTTTCCAAAGGAGGTCAGAACTGACTACAGCTGCTACATCTACTGTTACATCAGTAGCAGCTGTGTCAGTTTCTTCACTGACAAGGTCAAGGGCTATTCCTGCTCAGACTACTACTGCCCCTCTGACCACTCCTTTTATTCGTGAGCCGATTTATGTTGCTGCTTCTTCGGGCCCATCTACATCACGAGCTGATACGTTTATACCTACTGTGTCAGTTGTGGATCAGCTTAGTACACTGAACAGTATGGTCTTGAGATTGATGGAGAGGAGCATGGAGCAAGAAAGGAAGAATAAAGAACAAGAGCTGGTTATAGCTCAGCTCACAAAGAGGGTTGAAGAGCAGAATACTCTGCTTCTTCAAGCAGCAAACCAAAGGGCTGATTTGAGGGCCAGGTCTGCTCAACAGGAGCAGCAGCTGCTAAAGTACATAGACGAACATCATCAGCTCGCCCTAACTGTCACTGACTTCAGTGAAAGGGTACTGTCCTTAGAGACTGAGAATGCCAGACTGGCAGATCAGATTGACAGTCTAAAGGACAGTACTCCTAGAATTGAAGGCTCTTCTGCTCCTTCCGATGATTCAGACAAAGAAGAAGAAGAAGAAGAGTCTGATGAGGAACAAGTTGATTATGAAGATTCTGAGAAGGATGAAGAATCTGATGATGATGCTGGTGATGACAAGGACGGATCTGGGAGTGGGTCTTCTGAATCATCCGGTACCGATGACGATGATGATGATGACAATGATGATCAAGCCCCTCCCTCTTCTGAGATCCGGTCCAAGAAATCAAATGACAAGAAAGCTCAGGCTCCTCCTCCTTCGTCTCCATCAAAGACAGCTGAGCCCGAAGCTACTGAGGAAGTTCAAGCTGTGCCTCTGAGACGTCAGCTTGACGAGACACTTACCATGATCTTGGACGCTCAGGGCATTATACAGCACTCAGTGAGCTATGACAAGGAGGAGGGAGAGATTATACACTGTCTATCAAAAGAGCAGATAGCCGAGCTATTCAGGTTGAATCCTGACGAGGTTGTTACTGATGACACCTCAGTTCCCAGTTTTGAAGAGCCCGAACCAGAACCTTTTGATGATATAGATGAGGTTATTCTGGAAGACATCACAGATGAAGAATATCCAAAGTATACATCGGCCGAAGACGAGCTGCCTACATTCACTGAGCCATTTGATCAGGAAACAGAGGATCTCTTGGTCAGATATCTAGAAGAACAAGTAGAGGCAAGCAAGGCTGAAGCCGATGATCGAAAGAAGAGAAAAGAGGAATGGGCTTCTTACTGGGAAGTGTTAAAGAAGCAAAGCACTGAGAAGATGCCAGCCACGCACAAGAAGGTTTACAGGACCAAAGGCTACAAAGCTGGAGGTCAGATCCTTAGCTGGGCATACTTCCATGATCTTGGGTGCTATGCTGTGAAAAGAGAGAAAGGGATCGACTACTTCAAACACCCACATGATTTCAAGACGTTGCCTGGATTCGAAGTCAATCAGCTAGCACGTCTGAACATGCTATACAGTGGTGACTCTGGGATGTCTGCTTGGTTTTCTCGACAGATCAAGTATGAATACCGGAAGAGATGGGTGAACTTTCAACCACAACAGCCTGAAAGATACTACTTGCCTGAGATTGATGGGGATACCCGCAAGCATAAAGTGATCCTGAAGTGGCTTCCCCCTAGAGTCTTGAAGAAGATTCCCCTGCGGAAGATGCGTCAAGACTTTATGGATGGCTTCCGATGGTGGTACTATGACGGGCGAACTGGTGAAGCGGTGATAGTCCTTTGCAAAGACAAGAAGTGGGAGACTGTCAGAATCTTTGATCCCATGTGGCTGACGAACCTGTCTCATAAAGATGTCCAAGCTCTCTTCAGAAATCAGATCTTCTTTGATGTTCCAGACATGGTTCAAGCCTTGCAGTTTATGAGAGTAATCCGTCTCTGCAGCATTTTCAAGATACACGCTGGAGCAGATTGGAAAGCTATTTCAGCAAAGTATTTCAAGAAAGAAACTTCCAAGAGTTGAACTAGGTCCAAGGGGGAGTTTGTTGATACATGTTTTTGTCCCTAGTTCAGTTTTGTAACTCTTATCATGTAAATGTTCAAAGTATTAATGGAAGTTGTCTTTATTTCTATTTCTTAATGTTTGTTACTATTCCTTAATGTCTATTAATGTTTATCTATTTAGTTGATTTGATTATAAACTGAATTGAGTATGAAGGTTACTCATTCGGCGAATGACTCTAGAATGAAGTCATTCGCCGAATGAAGGTTATAGCGAATGTCTGGATTGAGAATGAGTCATTCGCCGAATGACTCATTCGAATGATAGCTCATTCGAGCTTAGTCATTCGCCGAATGAGCTGCTTCGGCCACTCATTCGGCCGAATGACTACAGCTTATAAATAGAAGTTCAAATCATTTCAATTTTAACTTTCTAGAGCCCTCCTTCTTCCCTGAGACTCAAGTGTCAAAACCCTAGAAGATTTGAGCGGTTCTTGATCATCCAAGTTCGATTCTCAACCCGTGGTGTTCGATTGTTGCTTCCACGTTGTTCTTACAACCTCGGATCACCACGGTTTCTGTTGGTTTCAATTGGAAAACCCTGGAATAGGATTCCGCACTATTCCAGAGGCTGTTGAGTAGTTTTACATTGGATTCGGATTGTTTCCAAGCTCCCAATCGGTCCAACACTTAGGTTAAATAGATTAAATTTAGTCTTGTTTTTAGTATACTGACCGCTCGCATCAACCTATATAAGAGACATGTAATTGCTAAACGACTGCTAGTGCAGAGCTTTTGTCTGCTTATATGAGGTATGTAATTGCTAAACTTAAAGATAACGATGCTAAGCTATTATCTATATAAGAGACATGTAATTGCTAAACGACTGCTAGTGCAGAGCTTTTGTCTGCTTATATAAGATATGTAATTGCTGGATTACTTGTGTATGCATGGCTTGTGTCTATGTATGAGATACGTAATTGCTAAACGACTGCTAGTGCAGAGCTTGTATCTTGTATAGGAGACACGTAATTGCTAGACTAAGCTTAACTAATTCATGAGATACGTAATTGCTAAACGACTGCTAGTGCAGAGCTTGTATCTATCCGTGAGCTACGTAATTGCTAAACGACTGCTAGTGCAGAGCTTGTACTCACGCATGAGATTAGGGACAGCTAAATTATTTGCGTGTGAAACTATGATGCTTGATAAACATACTTTGAAACTAACACTTATGAACATTATAGACTTGTAAACTTTGAAACAGAAAACAAAAGCGTTGATGAGGAATGAGTTGATTGGTAGGAAAAATGCTTAATTATTATTAACAACAGTGTCATATCCGGATTAGTATGTGGTGGGATGTTGGCTGGGCGGGCGGTAAGTTCGACCCTACATATGTCCTATATATAAGCATACCGATTTGGATATCACATGTGGAGTTAATGAGATTAAGGTTTTACCGAAAGAGGTTTGTTAAAACTATTTTAAACTTATAAACTTTATGAACTCACTAACCATTGTGTTGACTTTGTTTTCTTACATGCATTCTCAGGTGAAGAACAGGTATAAGCTAAGGCTTCAGGATTTGCATACTAGGCTACCCAGATAGAGGACCTAGTAGACTTTTGGGAAGCACATCTTTTGTTGATGACACACATTACTTTTGATATCTTGTGCATATACAAGATATAAACATTTGATTCTTTTGTTAGATTTACTTAGTTAAATTGCTGAACTTTGATGGTGTAATTTAACTTTGTAATCCTAGTTATCATTTGATTGTGCTTTAGTTATTCTTAAACATTGATGCTATGTAAACAATCTGATCATCTAGATTATCACCCACGATATCACGCCCCGGGAACCTTCCGCCCGACGGGGACTCCGATCCAACCCCGCCGGCTCGTGGTGTGACAACCGTGCGGCTATACCGCACTACCGTGCGGCTCGATGGTGCAACCCTTGCACTGCCAGTGCAGACTCAAAATCAAAGGCGCACGACCGTGCGCTAACCCCGCACGACCGTGCTCAACGACAGTGCTTCAATTGCACTGCCTGTGCGATGAACAACCTCACGAGGTGCACGACCGTGCTGTGGACAGTGCTGGGTTTGAACTGCCGGTGCTAAGGTCATTTTGAGGATGGCACGACCGTGCCTTAGACACGCACGACCGTGCGCCTTGGCTATGCCAGCCCTGCACTGCCTTTGCTAGCTTCATTTTGGGTTGGCACGGCCGTGCAAGTTTCTGCACGCCCGTGCATATGTCCAGATCAGCCCAGCTTTTTCCTGTTTCGTTCGATTTTTTTCTGTTTCTTTTCGTTCTTGAAATCTAATTTTTTTTAGGAATTTTCTTGAACAGATGGATCACCCTTTCCTACGATTTGATCCGAACGACAAGCGCGATGCCCCCTGTATTCCCATGTTACATTCTCTGTGGGGGCGTCGGCGCCAAATCGAGCTTATGAAGTATCTTAGTTGGGACTTGGTGGTCAACCTCAATCAACAAACAAGACTACAGCCATTAATATCTGAACCATGGTCTTGCCTATTCTACATCAACCGTCCGCAATATCGCGAGCTGCTAATGGAGTTATTTGCCTCATACTCCTTTAGTTTCCCCTCACAGAACGTTTACCGGAAACGTTTTGGGTTGACCTTCCGTTTGGGGGGAAAATGGAGGAGATTATCAGTCGCGCAGTTCGCGACTAGGATGGGTTTGTACACGGAGGGGGAACTTGATTCGGAAGTTTTTGATGGACTTCATGATTTCGAGGATGAAATTGAAAAGGCCACGTTTTGGGCCGAGGTTGCTGAGGGGGTATATGATCCCAGAAGAGCTAAGGCCACAAAACTATGAGACCCACTTCACAGGTTCATTCATCGGATCCTGGTCAGCACCATTATGCAACGAGGCGACAGCTTGGGCAATGTGCCCACTAGAGATTTGTTTTATCTCTACTGCTTGATTAGGGGCATCCATTGCAATATTGCCCATTGCTTAGCCTATTTTCTCACTACCAGTTCAGGAAAACTGGCGTCTAGCCACATTTGTGGGGGTGCTTACATCACACAGCTAGCTGACTCGTTCGGGCTTCTGACCGAAGAGAACATCGCCGGCTTCACTCATGTATGTGATACATCCCCGCTTGATATGCGAACTCTTCGTTACATGAAGATAGTGGAGCAGACGCCGGTCGGATGCGGTTGAAGGGTCGGGATGGTCGGATCTGGGATCCAGTCCCTGAGGAGAATGAAGAAGAGGAGGAGGAAGAGGAACACGAGGAGGAGAGGGGTCCCGAAGGAGGGGGGCCATATGGGTTGGGACCTGGGGGGTTTGACTACATGTATCCCCCCCATGATAAGTATTTGGACTTTGCACCCACTCATGGTCCGTACCCCCCGTCCAATCTGGACTTGTGGCACAGGTTTTCGGGATTGCAGGTGTCCCAGGAGGAGCTGCACACTGAGCAGCAAAGATTTAATCAGCGTATAGATAATTTTCAGACTGAGCAGACCAGGCAGTATGAATTGCTGCATCAGATACAGGATGACCAGAAACGGAGCTTTAAGTGGCTTTTTGCGTCTCATCAGTCTGCTGCGGCTTTTCATCAGTTCGATGTTTCTGAGCCACCACGGTTTGACTATGGCTATTCTTCAGGTGGTGCACAGAAACGTTCCAGGGGAGGTCATGATGGGGAAGCGAGCGGTTCGGGACCGCATGATGATGAGGAGGACTAGTCTGATGTCCTCCCTTCCCCGCAGTCTAGCTTAGTCTGGTGGTTATCTATATTTTTGAGAGTTATACATTTTGCTGTACGTACTAACTCTGTTCATTGTAGATTTTATTTTTCATTTGGGTTGTTAATAATATTTTTGGTTAGCTGTTTTATGGATTGATGGATCTTGTGCTTTGGTTTTGATCCCTTGGTTGTTGTGAGTTGTTGCTTTCAGCTTTCTTTTGTAGATGATTTTCAGTGCAGGTACACTGAATGCCCTTACCGTTGCAAGGCTCATGCAGATTTTACACGCCGGTCTCTCCAAAGACCCGTAGGGAAGTCTTATTCCTTTTCACGCTCGTGCAAGATCACTCTTATTTTTCGCATGTTTTTGTTGCACAATAGGGACATTGTGCAATTCAAGTGTGGGGAGAGGTATACTTTCGGGGTATACGTTTATTGTTGATATAACTTTGTTTGTCCAAGAGTAATAAGCATTTTTGCAAAGAGCCTTTTATTGTTTTTGGTGCAATTAATTATTTTTTGTAATCAACAAGTTAAGCAAACAAGGTTTTGATAATTAAAAATAAGGCTTGTTTTGATAAGGGTATCTTAATTTGGAATTCTTAACAAGTGAAATAAAATTTTTTGTTATCATCAATTGTGATTAGACGAA
This sequence comes from Mikania micrantha, assembly GCA_009363875.1. Taxonomy (NCBI): domain Eukaryota; kingdom Viridiplantae; phylum Streptophyta; class Magnoliopsida; order Asterales; family Asteraceae; genus Mikania; species Mikania micrantha. Next base: position 37,413,014 of record CM018685.1, read on the forward strand.
AGGAGGAACTGCAAGTTATATCCTATATTTTTTTTACCCATTCCTTCCATTTTTTGTGAGCAAATTAAACCTTGAGCATTAGTAGTCATTGCACATTTTATGGTTTGAGTGTGTCGGATGTTTCATTCAAATTAATATTTGTTTAAAACATACACATTACATGTATGAATCCGAAATAAACCGAGTATGTGTGAACATTGTGAGAAATATAAGGTGTAACATGTTAGTGAATCCTCTTGTTTATAAATTCTTGTTGATAATTTTGATTTTATTTTCTTGCTTAAAATTTCAAATTTGGTAAACCTTTGAAAAAAAATCTAAGTTTTTAATTATTTGATTCATCTTTCCTTACAAGTTGATTATTGGAAATTGGTTTCACCATTAAGGTTCATTGTTTGCTTGAGGACAAGCAAAGTTCAAGTGTGGGGATGTTTGATATACGTCAAATAATACATTTTATTCGACTCAAATTCCCCCGGTTTTAACGTTAATAACATGCAAATTCATTCACAAATAGTCCTAATTATTGTTTTTGTTAATTTGTAGGATAAACGGCCTTGCTCGGAAGAAAATCAAGCGTTGTATGGAATTTCAGCATTTTCTGAGCAAATCCCCAGATGCGCACTGTCATGCCAAATCTTGCACTGGCAGTGCCGGCCCATGCACGACCGTGCACAACTTTGCACGACCGTGCAGCCTAGCCAGTGCCGGGCCAAATGGAGGTAGTGCCGGCCATGACGACTTGCGCACGACCGTGCGACTTTTGGCACTACCGTGGCTGACACCTCGAGTCAATTTTCGAGACTTAGCTGAAAATAGCACCTTCGACAACCGTCCCAGACCAAAAGTAGAGTACTGTAGCACCTTGCACGACCGTGCCAAGTTCCAGAATTTCTATAAATTGAGTTTTTCACCTCATTTCAAAGGGTTGGACTTCCTGGAGCTAAAATACCTTCTGGACAGAATTCTTGGAGTTTTCTAAAGGAGATTGTGAAGGTCTTGAAGATCCAAGGAGCATCTAACACTATCTTGTTTCAATCCTTGCTTGCTAGTGGTTTGCAATTTGTTATTTTAATCATGTCTCTTGTTAATTTAGCTACTTTGTTATTGTTCTTGTAAGCCTTATGGGCTAAACACTTCATTGTCTAGATTATGATGAAACTTTTGTTTATGTGATGATGATTTTATGAATTGGTCAAATGGGTTTATGTCAAGATTCAAGATGAAGTTATGATTGTATTCCAATGATGTTGTAAATTTGTGTAGGTTGATTAGTGTTCAAGAATGATGAATGTTTAGTCATACTATGTTGGAAAACCATGATCAAGCATTTGTTTATAATCTTACAACTTGTTTTTAAGATTATGCCATGAGATTAGGAATGATAATTGGTTTCTTGAATATTATAAAACTTGCATAAGTATACTTTCTTTCACTAAAGTTTGGAAAAACCATGGTGATATTATGATTTGTTGAATATGACTAACATGTGAGTTAGGAAATTATGGCCAAATGACCTCATTTGCATGATTGTGTTCATAAATTGTAAGTTGGAAGAAATTATGACTTTGTTGAATTTATGCAACTTAGGGTGATTAGTGTGTATAAGTCATATTAGTTTTCCTTAATTTGTAAAATTAAGATTCTTGACGGATGACTAATTCTTGATTAAATCTTGACATAGACCTTGACATTAGGCTTCATAGAATAATCCTAGGTGATTAGAATATGTTTATCATTTTAATTTTCCAAAAGATTATAAGATTAGATGTCTTTGACCGGAATCTAGTCAACATTTGTTCTACCAATTCATAATAATCACATCACTAGACTAAGTGGATTCATGATCTAGGCAATTTTCTTAGACTTTAGATTATTTAAAAATCCTTCTTTTAGTTATTATTTTTTTTAAATTCACAAAACCCGACATTTTCATGTTGTTGCTAAACATCGACCGAGATTTAGTATCGAGAGTTATCGTGTCCACGGATTGATATCCGGTTCTTACCATAAGCTATATTGTTATGCGATAGGTACACTTGTCTATTGTGTGTGATTTATTTCTTAGTAAAAAGCATTTTTAAAACTAAAATCTGTGTGAAAAACCCATTTAATAAATATATAGTTTCACGCACATCAATAGACCAACATTACAGTTCATCCATCCACCGATTCGCGTCTATTTGAAAATAGCTAGAACATAGCATTTTCGGGAGACAGAATCATTTTTCGTCAGAAGCCGCTTATACCATATTTTGCTAAATGGATATTTGTGTTTTAATATAGGAGATAACAATGTGGAAAACAAGATAGGAATTCCCTACAATGACACTGTAGACCAATGGAAGGGATGTAGCGCAGCTTGGTAGCGCGTTTGTTTTGGGTACAAAATGTCACGGGTTCAAATCCTGTCATCCTTACCTACTACTGCTCCTTTGAGCAGTAACGAGGGATTTTTTGAGATCAACTCACATTGGACATATCACATAGAATCTTTCATTCTTATGATACTATATAGTATGCATACAAGATGTATTGGGACCAATTCTTTTCTTTATAGTCTTATCTTTTATGATAAGAAAACGCTCTTAGTTCAGTTCGGTAGAACGCGGGTCTCTAAAACCCGATGTCGTAGGTTCAAATCCAGAGATCGTGATTCGGATCTTCTTTGATCGAATTCGACTGAAACACTAACTGGAACTGGAACAACAATCTTAATTTGATCTCCTAGATATTAAAGAAAGGAGGAGGTCAATCAAAAAAAAGATGTTAATTAATCCAAGGTCCAACTCATCACCACGCCTGTGTTATAAATATGCAGTTACAAATAATCCAGCCAAAGTAATAGGAATTAGACCTAACACGATTCCAAATAGAAAAACTTCAATCATTTCAATTTTTTTGAAAGGAGAAAAAAGGTAATGTTTTAGGTAAAGTGAATCTTTTTTGGCATCTTTTTCTTTACTTTGACCGTGACTTTGTTTGGTCTTCCTCTTTCCTTCGGCCCATGTTTCAAAGCTAGCAAAAAGTTCTAGCCTTCGGGATCTCTCTTGAACGGCGGTCGGTCAGTCCTTTTCTTCTGTTGATGCTGAGACTGATTCTTTGACTATCTCCCATATCATTGAGAATAAAGATCCACTTGTCGACGCGAAACTCAGTACCTCGCTTCCATCCAAGTACACCTACTAGACCCATACTCATTACGAATGTGTCTGCTTAGACCGGCAACGATAAGGAAGGAGATCTATGGATAATGGGATATAGAAGTCAGGTGCAACGGTCATCTCAGTTAGAGCGGAAGCGGTCAGGAAAGGTTATCGTCAGACAATGTATTGCAAGCGACGGGTAGCGCTTGCCATATGAAGAAGGCGACCACAATGGGAGACGAAGGCGACGTGGGCTTGCCATATTGATGTAGCGCTTGCAAGGCAATTCAGACGACGTTAGCAAGATGTAGCGCTAGCTAGGTTACGGTAGCGCTTGCCATAAACAAGCTAGCCAGAAAGCAGGTCAGGCAGGCGAGCGATAGTACAAGCAGGCTATAAATCCAGTTGATAGTATATAGATAGAGAGTCCCTAGCCCGAGAGACTAGTTCTCTCCAGTGTCTTTGACAACCATATATGAAAGAGTACGATAACTGGCCTTTCAGACAATATATAGATAGAGAGTCCCTAACGCCTATATCCTACCAACCTCAATCTGGTTCATTTGTGTTCGTGAACGTTCGGTAAAATGTTCGTTTACGCTCATTTATGTTCGGTTAAGTTCATTTATTATATTTATTCATTAAATGTGTTGTATATTTTCAATTTTTTATTTTTAGTTTATTAACATAATATTTAAGTCATTTTTAGTTCAATACTATAATATTTTAATTTATATATTTATAAATGATTATCTTTAATGCTTGAGATTAAGAATGTTGATTTTTATTATTTAAATAATATGTGTTTGTCAGCGTTCGTGAATAAGCTAAATTCCTTAATAAACGAACACGAACATGAATTTTCCATTTAGTTAGTGTTCATGAACAAGTTAAAAGTTAAACGAACGGACACGAAAAATGGCTCGTTCATGTTCGTTTACAGCCCTAGATATGATCTTCCTAATTATTTCATGAAAACATGTTCTCGAACCCACCGTGGCAGAAGGTTAGAAGCACAAAACGTCTTTTCAAACATGTCGTTATTATTTTCTTGACAGTAACACCTGAATCTAGGATATCATCAATTAGGACTTAGATCATATGACAACACTTGAACCCATGATACCCTACTGTAGGAGGAAACCCTTTGTGAAAACTCCCTAGCCCTAATATTCCATAATTGTGAGAGATTTGAAGATATGACATTTCATTTAGAAAGCCTTGTAGAACTAGCAGGGCAAAGCCCCTTTGGTCATCATTATTATTATTTTTTTGAACGGCTTATAGTGTTTAGTATTAACTAGGAGACAATGTAGAAAATAACATATTTATGCTCACCAAGTGTCTTAAAACACTTGCAATCATATGTAAAAAAATTATAGCTTGTTTCTGAGCAGGGACGAAGCTTGAAATTTTTTGGTAGGGGGGCCGAAAGCCACGGGTCAATATTTTTGTTTTCCTATTTCTATATTTCTTATATTGGGTCGGCCATTCGGGTCGGGTAAAACAATTAAATACTTTAAAGATATAATTTAAAAAACAAGGAAATCAACAAACAAAAACATAAAATGTTAAAGATAAAAGAGTTGGTACCTGGAAGATAAACTGCAACTCAGCTCGTCGACCCTTAAGCTCTTTAAATTCATCAATGATAGAGTCTGAATCAAACTTCTTGTGACAATCTGACTTTTCACACTAACCTTGTTAACGGAAGTTGGTGCTATCACAGGCCCAACAAGGTCAATCAAGGCCAATAAGACCAATGAAGGTCCAACAGGCCCAACAAGGCCAATCAAAGCCCAATAATACCAATGAAGGCCTAACAAAATCAAGGAAGGCCCGGTAAGGCCCAATGGAGTCTATGAGGGTCCAATAAGATTAATTTAGGCCCAGTAAAGCCAAAGAAGATCCAGTGAAGTCAAGGAAGACCCAACAAGACAAATCAGTTCCAATAAAGCCTATGAAGGCCCAACAGAACTAAGTTAGGCCCAACAGGGGCAAATGAGGCCCAATGTAATCAAATTAAGGCCCAATAAGGCCCAGGGAGGCCCAAGGAAATCTAGGAAGGCCCAGTAAAGTTTAGATAGGCCCAATGGTAATTAAGAAGCCCAATTGAACAAATTTAATCTAGCAATGAGTTAAATGACTCAATTAATGAAAATTCGGAATTTTCGGTTTAACTTTGTTAACCGAAATGTTAAGTTATTGATCTAGAATGATTTCTAAGGGTTGAATTAAGTGAAATAAGTCTAAAATACTTAGATAATAGGATTTTAATTTGTATATGATTAGAAGGATCAATTTTGACTTTCTTAAAGTCAAAATTCGGAATAAAAGTGGTGAATAATTGCAATTAAACCCGAAATCAATCACAAATTGAGTTGTAACTGATCATTTACCCTCCTTAATCATCATATTGATGATTATCATTAACGATTAGCGGTTACAAGAGCAAATAATGTCGAATTGGTTTCCAAGGGGCACAAAAAGTTGAAACCGTAGCCCTATATACCTAAAACCCCAACATTCGACCAAATTTCGCAACATTGAACTCTCAGAACTCTTATTCGGCATCTTTAGGGTCTACATCATTCATCAATTCGATCTTATAAGCAGCGGGAGGAAGGATTCGATCGGGTATAGGCCGAACCTAGGGCTTGAAAGTGAACTACAAGAATTCGGTATCAAAACAGGTAAGCTATCATTCCTGTACACTCTAAAACTTCCGAATAAGCATAAACCTATATCAATTTTAGGTTCCAACAACGAATTGATAGAACTCGATTGCTAGGGTTCTTAGCAAAGTCGGTTTTGGGGGTTTTCTATCAAATGAGTTTAGAAACGAAATTAAATAGTTCTATTAGTTTCAGAAGGATCCGATTGAGGTTAATCCTATGTTAATTATATCAAAGTTCAACGAATTAGGAGGTTTCGATTCTAGGGTTCATAAGATGAAAATGAATTTGGGATTTTTACTTATAGTGGTTATAATAATCGAATTAATCATGTAGGCAGGGTCGAAATGTTTATGTTAATGAAAACCCAATGGTTTTAGGCTGGATCGAATTCGAATCAAGGTTTAATTTGAGTGTGTATGCTTCGGCTACAATGGAAAAGGGGGGAACCGACTCATCATGGTTTAAAAGATTTAATTCTCAGATAGTTAACGCGAAACCCTAGCGGGCGAGATGGTTAGATGCTGTGTGTTTGGAGTTGTGGGTCGCGGGTTCGAGTCCCGGGCCAACCATATTTTTGAGTTTTTAACATTTTTAGTGTTTTAATCATAAGTCATTCATTTTAACTCCGAATTAACCCGTTCAAGTTGCGTTGGAACCGTAACGAGAATACGAATGCATTAGAATGATAAAATTTATATTTTAGTCCGAACACGAAATCGCGTATAATTACGGTTAATTGAATAAAATCAAATATGATTTTATTTAATCGATTTCAGTGACACGCGTACTTCCGTATGCCTAATTCTCACACTTTAACACACGTGTGTTGACACGTATGTGATTTCAAGCACAAAACGATTATTCGAATAACCATGGGTTATTGTTTAAATCACTGATTCTTCGTAGAGGATTTCTACGCGAATTTACACATACTTGATCATTCTGCTAAAAACAAAGGTGCGTACACGGCCCCTTTCTTATTTTAAACTGATTTGGGGGAGAAAACATGTGCAACAAACTGATTTTTAGATACATAACACTTGCATGAGTTATCTGTTTACATTATGTGAAAACACATCAACTTGAAAGTCCTTACACACCTCGAACCGTTTAGTTTTGTGACACCCCGTAATTTCCAGGTCAGCTTTGATTTTATTTAAATGTTTATTTAAATACATTATCTACACGTGGCACTAGAATTAGATTAATTTAGTGTGACACGTGGCACGATAGTACGAACACTGACACATGACTAGACAATTCGTAGAATTATCGGCAAACAGCACACACGTGTCAAAACACACGAACGTTGGTGAACATCTAGCACATTGTGTAGCACAACACTCGAAACCTCACGAAACACTCACACATTGAACTTGGAAGTTCAAACAAGGCCAAACGATAGTTCGTAGACGTGAAAACGGCGACGAACGGATCAAACCCACTAAATTGGGCCTATTGGGCTCATCAGAGAATCTGTCGCGCTACGCGAATGCCCACAAGGAACCTGTCGCGGTACGCGACAGGGGGGCGGGGGAAATTTGAACGCCGAACTCCCTCGCGCTACGCGAGACCAAACCTGACCCGCGTCGCGCTACGCGAGGAGACCCAGTTCGCAGAAAATCTTTATAAACCCAAGAAAATCATATCCTACTCTACCTTAATCATTTTCTTCGGCCAAGCACGCCACCATTCGACCACATTCGTCTTCTACACCAGTATTCAACCATTTTCCACCATTGGAGACCCTATTGAAGCTCAAAGCTTGGAAGATTGAAGCTTGGTGACTCCCTAGACCACCACCCATCACCACCATCTTCTTATTCGTTGAGGAACCTGCTGTCCAGAAGCTCTTAGAAGCCTTCTAGCTCAATTTTATCATCATCTCAGCCTTCTTGGAGCCTTAGAAGGTAGTATTTACATTCCCCCATGGCTAGAATGTCCATTTCTCACCACCACACACACATGCATGTGTTAAAACCCACATGCAAGCACCCATGGCTCACATGCACGAATTTATAATATGGGTTTGTTGATTTTAAGATGATTTATGATGATCTAACATGATTAGAATGCATTTGGTGATGATCTATGATGATGTGTATGTAAGGATTTCATGATTTGTTCATAAAGTGTTGAAATATCACCATGCATGTATGATCTAGGATTGTTGGGATGATTTTGAGTACTTTTGAATGTTCATAGATGATATTGGGAGCATACTACATGATTTGATTTAGTTTAGAATGGTTAAAATATGATTTTTGACAATCTTTCTATTTATAGAAACTTTTTGTTGGTAAAATGATGTTATGAATGATATGGTAGACATGCATGTATATGGAATTGATGCTAGGATGTTAATATGATGATAAGAATGTCTAAAATGTGATTTGATGATGTTTATGGTCGTTTCTAGCAATATTACCATTTTTAGTAACTTTTTGGGTGAGAATATTGATAGATGATGAAATCGGATATGTTGACATGATTAAATGTTGTTAGATGACATATTATGATGAATGATGATATGAAAAGTTGTTTAGAAACGTTTAAATGGTGATTTGATGCAAAAACTACAAAGTTACTATATTTAGTAACTTTATTTTTGCAAAAACCGATTTGTACACGTGTTGTATGATTTGAGCATGCTAAATGGCTTAAAATACTATAACATGATTATTAGTTGTTAAGTTAGATGGTTTCCGATGTCACGAATGCTATAAATGGAAACTTTCCATTTTAGGAAACTTTTGTGCACTAACATGTTGTAAACGACTTATGTGAATCCGTATGATGATGTGCTATGTGTTAACATGATCCCGTAGGACTATTGAACATGCTAGAACTATAAAACCGTCATGCTTTGTGAACTTTCTAAAAATGGAAACTTACTATAAATAGTAAGTTGTCCATAAACGCGACCTACGCGTTTTGCACACGACAAACACTTACACGATTGCTACATGAGTCACAAACCGTCACACGGTTCACCAACGGGTCGTTGACTTGACACGGTCAACTTTGGTCAAACACGGTCAACTTCGGTCAAACATGGTCAAACACGGTCAATGTGGACCAACACGAGCAAACACGGTCATTGTGGACCGACACGGGCAAACATGAACAACCAAGGGTTGTTGGACACAAACATGAGCACTAACACGAACACTAGCACGGTCACTAACACGAACTCACATACGGTATACGATATAGGTTGCCGGTGACCGAGACGTGCTACTTGACGTTCAGGAGCTTACGCTTACACACTACTTCATCACTAAGGTGAGTTTACGGCCCCTCTTTACTCTTTTTCAAATGCTTTTAAATAGGGGGAGAATACTAGTTGCATCGAGTCAAACATTATTACTGTACAAACACTATTGTGTATGCTGGTTTATTGGACAAACATTAAGTGTTGAACTCGTTACAAGCCCTCACAAAGTCTTACCGTTAATGTACGAACAACGTGGTAGATTTGGATGGATCCATTAGGGAATGACTAACCCCACGGGGCACCATGTTGACTGAGTGTCATAACCCGTGCAAATTCTGACCTAACTTGCTATGTATACGAGGCATAGCGGAGGCAAGAGCAAACAAGTCTAGTTCGGTAGTGACGCACTGACACTTTGGGCCTAGGGCTCGGTACTAACATTGATAAACAGCATGACACACTTTTCATTACTATATGTATATCAAAACCTGTGAACTCACCAACCATTGTGTTGACACTTGTTTTCAAACTTGTATTCTCAGGTAACTAGCAGGCTATGGATGCCAGGAATGCACGTAGGGGATCGAGCATAGGATCTGCATGCATTTATCTATGTTTTCATACAAACACTGTTTATTATGAATATGTATCTTTATCAAACATCGTAGTGTTTAACAACTTTTGATTTCCGCTGCACATGTAAAACATTTGATTTCCGCTGCAATATATTATGATAACTTTTATTCCGCTGCAAACTATTTTATTCTGTGTATGTGTCAAACACTGGATTTGTAAACGCATATAGAGGTGTTCTATATGACCTTGAGCTGTGATTCTGGACACGTCACATCCACGTGGACATTTGCCACAAGTGGGAATTTGGGGGTGTGACAGACTGGTATCAGAGCCTTGGTTATAGGGAACTAGGTTTGCATGTAGTAAACTTAGACTATAGCCATTGCTCAACTCTAGACACTACACGTAGAACTTGCACAATGATGACATTATTACTTATCGAACTGTTGCTTACTAACTTAAAAACATGCAGGATGGCTGACGATAACACTAGCAGGAGCACCGACCGACACCAGATCCCTGATGACATGGCTGCCGAGAGTCGGCGACGCGTCGAGAGCATCGTAGCCCAGGTCGATGCCGAGATGGATCGGAGGGCTAGGGACTCAGCACGGGCTAGGTACTGGGGATGGCTACCCGCCATCATACAGAGCTGGATCATAGAGGAGAGAGTACCACCTTACCGATATCCTGGCGACACCACTCCAGGCCACCGTTTACCACCACTCGGAGTGTCGACAGAGCAGGCGTTTGCGGCACACGTGGCTTGCACACGACAGGTGATTCGGAAGAGTAGGGAACTAACTGATGAGTTCCGGACTCTTCGTGAGAGAAACGATCGTCTAGAAAGGCGAAACGATCAGCTAGAGGAGCGCAACAACAGACTGGAAGCCCAGATGGAGGCTCTACGACTCCAAATGTCCCAACTACTGACCGAGCATGGCCAGGTCGTCGATGTCATGCAGGAACACGACGTGCATATCACCGAGAATCGGACGGACATCACCGAGACTCAGGCCATGGTGCAGGCCAGTGATGCCATGCTTAATGCATGGGCTGCACAGTTTATTGAGGAGCCACCTCAGGAGGATGGTCCTGAATTCGAGGCCGAGGACCTCGAAGAAGAGGACCTTGATGAGGATCCTAATGAGGATCCGGAGGAGGATGATGATGACGGAGACGCTGCTAGCGATATCTCACACGTCTCTATGGATTCGGATTAGAGGACTGTTGTATTTTGTATTTTCTTATTTTGGCCTAGACGAGCGGGATGTGCTCGAAAAACTTATTATGTATTTCCTATTGAAATCATTGTACTTCAAGCTTATTATTAATGAGAATTATGTTTTGTCTTACTTATTACATGTTGATCATGATTGCTAGATAACATAACATCTGACTTGACTTCTCTTATGACATTGGCTAATGCTCCAACACATGCTAACTAACATTCTAACCTTCCGTATAGAACATGTCGGGGAGAGGAGCAAATGCCCTAAGACTCAAACGCAAGGCCGAAAAGGCAAGAATCAACATGATGGTTGAACGCAGATTCAACCGGATGCTCGCTGAGTACGAGGCAAACAAACAGGCCAGCGAAACGAGTGGCACTAACAACGGTACCAACACTTGCCTAACATGACTAACATAGTGTAGCTAACACGCACTAACACACGACATTGGTTTCTGAACAACAGGATCGCAAGGCAACAACAACAACAAGGGATGTTCTTTCAAATCCTTCCTGAACTGCCACCCTCACAAATTCAAGGGAACTGAGGGAGCTGTTGGTATGCTTCGTTGGGTGGAGAAGGCAGAATCTGTGTTCGCCATGTGCGAATGTTCTGAAGAAAACCGGGTCAAGTATGCAACCGGTACACTGGAGGGACCAGCTCTTACATGGTGGAACACCCATGTTCAAACCTTGGGGTTGGACGGTGCCAACTCCATGTCATGGACCGACTTCACCCGACTGCTGCATGAGGAATATTGTCCTCGTGATGAGATCCGCAAACTGGAAGCGGAATTCTGGGTGCATAAGATGGTGGGATCGGAGATCGAGCAATATTGTACTCGATTTCATGAGCTGTGTAAGCTATGCCCGGCTATGGTGACGCCGGAATACAAGAAGATCGAGCAGTTCATCAGTGGATTGCCCGAGCAATTCCAAAGCATAGTGATGGCGTCTGACATCACCACCATCCAACCACTGATCAGACTGGCTCATAAACTGACCGATCAAGCTGTAGCGCAGGGCAAGCTACCAAAACGAGGCGAGCATGTGAAGCCTCAAGAGAGCCAGAAGAGGAAGTGGGAACCCAGCCACCAGCAAGCTCATCAACCCCAACAACAACAAAAATCTGCACCAGCCAGAGCTTTCACTGCCACCCAACCCGATGACAAGGGGAAGGGTGTATATCAGGGGAAATACCCATTGTGCAACCGATGCTCATACCACCACTCCGGGCAATGCGAACGATACCGTTGCCTGAAGTGCGGAAGACACGGCCATATGGCCAAGGATTGCAGAACAAGATTCCCCATCAACAACAACAATCCCAACCACAACCAGAACCAGAATAACAACAACAACCAGAACACTCTTAGAGGGTGTTATGAATGTGGCAAGCCGGGCCACATGAGGAGGGATTGTCCTCAACTGAAGAAGGCCGGAGGAGGAGCGGCCAAAGGAAGAGCTTTTGTGATTGGCTCGGGAGAAGCCAAGGATGACCCAAACATCGTAACCGGTACGTTTCTTTTAAATAATGTCTATGCTAGCATATTATTTGATACCGGTGCCGATAGGAGCTTTATATCCAGTGAGTTTAGCAAATTACTAGATATTACCCCAACACCACTATACTACAAGTATACCGTAGAGCTAGCCGACGGCAAGCTAATTGAAACACAACACATCTTTCGAGGATGCGTCATGGTTTTGGCGGGTCGCGAACTCGAAATTGACTTGATGCCGGTGACTCTCGGAAGTTTTGATGTGGTCGTTGGAATGGATTGGTTATCCGCTAACCAAGCTGAGATCGTATGCAACGAAAAGATCGTACGAGTAACGTTGCAGAACGGTGAACAGATCTCGATTCAGGGGGAAAGGCGGGGAGTACCTCTGAACATCATATCATGCATGAAGGCAAACAAGTACCTACAAAAGGGATACACTGCAATACTAGCCCTCATCGCAGAGCAACCCAAGAAAGAGAGGAAGATTGAGGACATCGCCGTAGTCCGCGATTTTCCCGAAGTGTTTCCCGAGGATCTACCTGGATTGCCTCCGAAACGACAAGTCGAGTTCCAGATAGACCTTACACCAGGAGCAGCACCGATTGCTAAGGCTCCATACCGACTAGCACCAACGGAGATGCAGGAACTGTCTAACCAGTTGCAAGAACTGTTAGACAAGGGATTCATCAGACCGAGCTTCTCACCTTGGGGAGCACCGGTCTTGTTCGTAAAGAAGAAAGACGGATCATTCCGTATGTGTATCGACTACAGAGAGCTGAACAAAGTGACGATCAAGAATCGATATCCCTTACCACGAATAGACGATCTGTTTGACCAATTGCAAGGGTCAAGCTACTATTCGAAGATCGATTTAAGATCAGGTTACCATCAACTAAGGATACAGGAAAACGATATTCCTAAGACTGCCTTCCGAACCCGATACGGACACTACGAATTCTTGGTTATGCCCTTCGGACTGACCAACGCACCGGCTGTATTCATGGATCTCATGAATAGAGTGTGCAAACCTTATCTTGACAAATTCGTGATAGTGTTCATTGACGACATTCTGATTTACTCTAAGAATCAGGAAGAGCATGCCGAACATCTAAGACTAGTCTTGGAACTACTGAAGAAAGAGCAACTGTACGCGAAATTTTCAAAGTGCGACTTTTGGATTCGCGAAGTCCAATTCCTTGGACACGTGGTTAATGAACGGGGAATACACGTAGACCCAGCCAAAATCGAAGCCATCAAGAACTGGGAAGCACCCAAGACTCCGACGGAGGTGCGACAATTCTTAGGTCTGGCCGGGTACTACAGGAGATTCATTGAAGGATTCTCAAAGATTGCCCAATCACTGACGTCCTTGACACATAAAGATAAGAAATTCGATTGGGGAGACAAACAGGAAGCTGCATTTAACTTGTTGAAGCAGAAACTATGCACTGCACCTATCCTATCCTTACCGGAAGGATGCGATGACTTCGTGGTGTATTGTGACGCCTCGAAACAAGGACTCGGTTGCGTGCTTATGCAACGCGAGAAGGTGATAGCATACGCTTCACGCCAACTGAAGGTGCACGAGAAGAACTACACGACTCATGATCTTGAGTTGGGAGCCGTGGTGTTTGCCTTGAAGATCTGGCGACACTACTTGTATGGCACAAAATGCACTATCTTTACCGATCATAAAAGCCTACAACACATCTTCGATCAGAAGGAACTGAACATGAGACAACGAAGATGGGTTGAACTCATAGGCGATTATGATTGCGCCATCAAGTATCATCCCGGTAAAGCCAACGTAGTGGCCGACGCATTGAGCCGAAAAGAAACAACAAAACGCGTGCGCGCACTACAACTTACGATCCATTCCGAATTGCCGAATCAAATTCGGATAGCGCAACAGGAAGCTCTGAAAACTGAAAACCTCACTCTTGAAGCCATGCGTGGCATGGATAAACAAATAAAGGCAAAAGACGACGGAGCTTACTATTTAATGGATCGAATCTGGATTCCACGATACGGAGGATTGAGAGAAGTAGTGATGGATGAAGCTCACAAGAGCCGGTATTCCATACACCCAGGCTCTGATAAGATGTATCACGATCTGAAGACAACCTATTGGTGGCCAAACATGAAAGCTGAGATAGCAACATACGTAAGTAAATGCCTAACGTGCTCAAAAGTCAAAGTGGAGTACCAGAAGCCATCAGGGTTACTTCAACAACCGGAACTACCAATGTGGAAATGGGAGCAGATTTCCATGGATTTCATCACTAAACTGCCAAAGACGGCAAGTGGTTGCGATACCATCTGGGTTATCGTAGACCGACTGACAAAGTCTGCACATTTTCTACCGATCAAGGAGACTGACAAGCTAGACAAACTCACTCGGGTTTATTTAAAGGAAGTGGTCACTCGACATGGAGTGCCAATCTCAATCATATCTGACCGCGACAGTCGATTCACGTCGCATTTCTGGAAATCCTTGCATAAGGCTTTGGGCACGAGATTGGACATGAGTACCGCTTACCACCCGCAGACGGACGGGCAAAGTGAGCGAACGATACAGACACTGGAGGACATGCTCCGGGCATGTGTCATTGACTTTGGAAGTAGCTGGGAATCCCATCTACCGTTAGTTGAGTTCTCATATAACAATAGCTACCACACTAGCATTCAAGCTGCACCATTCGAGGCACTTTACGGACGTAAGTGTCGATCACCCATCTGCTGGGCGGAAGTTGGAGACAGCCAACTGACTGGTCCAGAACTGGTGCACGAGACAACTGAGAAGATCGTGCAAATACGCAAACGAATGGCAGCAGCTCGGGACAGACAGAAAAGCTATGCCGACAAGCGACGCAAACCGTTAGAATTCCAGGTGGGGGACAGAGTGTTACTCAAGGTCTCGCCCTGGAAAGGTGTCATTCGGTTTGGCAAACGAGGAAAGTTGAACCCTCGTTACATTGGACCTTTTGAGATTACAAAACGAATAGGCCCTGTAGCCTACGAACTGAACCTGCCAGTCGAACTGAGCAGTGTACACAACGTATTCCACATCTCGAACCTCAAGAAGTGCCTATCTGATGAGACACTTGTTATTCCTCTTGAGGAAATACAAATCGACGAACAATTGAACTTCGTTGAGGAACCGGTAGAAATTATGGACCGAGAAACCAAAAAGCTCAAACTCAGCAAGATTCCAATAGTGAAGGTGCGATGGAATTCGCGACGAGGACCGGAATTCACGTGGGAACGTGAAGATCAGATGAAACAAAAGTACCCACACCTGTTCGCGGAACAGACAAGCACTGGCAACACAAGTTGAATTTCGGGACGAAATTCTTTCTAACATGGGGAGGATGTGACACCCCGTAATTTCCAGGTCAGCTTTGATTTTATTTAAATGTTTATTTAAATACATTATCTACACGTGGCACTAGAATTAGATTAATTTAGTGTGACACGTGGCACGATAGTACGAACACTGACACATGACTAGACAATTCGTAGAATTATCGGCAAACAGCACACACGTGTCAAAACACACGAACGTTGGTGAACGTCTAGCACATTGTGTAGCACAACACTCGAAACCTCACGAAACACTCACACATTGAACTTGGAAGTTCAAACAAGGCCAAACGATAGTTCGTAGACGTGAAAACGGCGACGAACGGATCAAACCCACTAAATTGGGCCTATTGGGCTCATCAGAGAATCTGTCGCGCTACGCGAATGCCCACAAGGAACCTGTCGCGGTACGCGACAGGGGGGCGGGGGAAATTTGAACGCCGAACTCCCTCGCGCTACGCGAGACCAAACCTGACCCGCGTCGCGCTACGCGAGGAGACCCAGTTCGCAGAAAATCTTTATAAACCCAAGAAAATCATATCCTACTCTACCTTAATCATTTTCTTCGGCCAAGCACGCCACCATTCGACCACATTCGTCTTCTACACCAGTATTCAACCATTTTCCACCATTGGAGACCCTATTGAAGCTCAAAGCTTGGAAGATTGAAGCTTGGTGACTCCCTAGACCACCACCCATCACCACCATCTTCTTATTCGTTGAGGAACCTGCTGTCCAGAAGCTCTTAGAAGCCTTCTAGCTCGATTTTATCATCATCTCAGCCTTCTTGGAGCCTTAGAAGGTAGTATTTACATTCCCCCATGGCTAGAATGTCCATTTCTCACCACCACACACACATGCATGTGTTAAAACCCACATGCAAGCACCCATGGCTCACATGCACGAATTTATAATATGGGTTTGTTGATTTTAAGATGATTTATGATGATCTAACATGATTAGAATGCATTTGGTGATGATCTATGATGATGTGTATGTAAGGATTTCATGATTTGTTCATAAAGTGTTGAAATATCACCATGCATGTATGATCTAGGATTGTTGGGATGATTTTGAGTACTTTTGAATGTTCATAGATGATATTGGGAGCATACTACATGATTTGATTTAGTTTAGAATGGTTAAAATATGATTTTTGACAATCTTTCTATTTATAGAAACTTTTTGTTGGTAAAATGATGTTATGAATGATATGGTAGACATGCATGTATATGGAATTGATGCTAGGATGTTAATATGATGATAAGAATGTCTAAAATGTGATTTGATGATGTTTATGGTCGTTTCTAGCAATATTACCATTTTTAGTAACTTTTTGGGTGAGAATATTGATAGATGATGAAATCGGATATGTTGACATGATTAAATGTTGTTAGATGACATATTATGATGAATGATGATATGAAAAGTTGTTTAGAAACGTTTAAATGGTGATTTGATGCAAAAACTACAAAGTTACTATATTTAGTAACTTTATTTTTGCAAAAACCGATTTGTACACGTGTTGTATGATTTGAGCATGCTAAATGGCTTAAAATACTATAACATGATTATTAGTTGTTAAGTTAGATGGTTTCCGATGTCACGAATGCTATAAATGGAAACTTTCCATTTTAGGAAACTTTTGTGCACTAACATGTTGTAAACGACTTATGTGAATCCGTATGATGATGTGCTATGTGTTAACATGATCCCGTAGGACTATTGAACATGCTAGAACTATAAAACCGTCATGCTTTGTGAACTTTCTAAAAATGAAAACTTACTATAAATAGTAAGTTGTCCATAAACGCGACCTACGCATTTTGCACACGACAAACACTTACACGATTGCTACATGAGTCACAAACCGTCACACGGTTCACCAACGGGTCGTTGACTTGACACGGTCAACTTTGGTCAAACACGGTCAACTTTGGTCAAACACGGTCAACTTCGGTCAAACATGGTCAAACACGGTCAATGTGGACCAACACGAGCAAACACGGTCATTGTGGACCGACACGGGCAAACATGAACAACCAAGGGTTGTTGGACACAAACATGAGCACTAACACGAACACTAGCACGGTCACTAACACGAACTCACATACGGTATACGATATAGGTTGCCGGTGACCGAGACGTGCTACTTGACGTTCAGGAGCTTACGCTTACACACTACTTCATCACTAAGGTGAGTTTACGGCCCCTCTTTACTCTTTTTCAAATGCTTTTAAATAGGGGGAGAATACTAGTTGCATCGAGTCAAACATTATTACTGTACAAACACTATTGTGTATGCTGGTTTATTGGACAAACATTAAGTGTTGAACTCGTTACAAGCCCTCACAAAGTCTTACCGTTAATGTACGAACAACGTGGTAGATTTGGATGGATCCATTAGGGAATGACTAACCCCACGGGGCACCATGTTGACTGAGTGTCATAACCCGTGCAAATTCTAACCTAACTTGCTATGTATACGAGGCATAGCGGAGGCAAGAGCAAACAAGTCTAGTTCGGTAGTGACGCACTGACACTTTGGGCCTAGGGCTCGGTACTAACATTGATAAACAGCATGACACACTTTTCATTACTATATGTATATCAAAACCTGTGAACTCACCAACCATTGTGTTGACACTTGTTTTCAAACTTGTATTCTCAGGTAACTAGCAGGCTATGGATGCCAGGAATGCACGTAGGGGATCGAGCATAGGATCTGCATGCATTTATCTATGTTTTCATACAAACACTGTTTATTATGAATATGTATCTTTATCAAACATCGTAGTGTTTAACAACTTTTGATTTCCGCTGCACATGTAAAACATTTGATTTCCGCTGCAATATATTATGATAACTTTTATTCCGCTGCAAACTATTTTATTCTGTGTATGTGTCAAACACTGGATTTGTAAACGCATATAGAGGTGTTCTATATGACCTTGAGCTGTGATTCTGGACACGTCACATCCACGTGGACATTTGCCACAAGTGGGAATTTGGGGGTGTGACAAGTTTGCTGTAATGCAAAGCGTGGTAGTTGGAAATAGATCTATTAGGTTTGACAAACCTCACCTGGTAGATGGGATCTACGCAGGTGTTTGACTGACCAAACACACATTTACTATTGTTGTGATAGACAATAGTGGCAAGGCGAAAACATGCTATAGCATGGCAACTAGTCAGCTTCGGTGTCGAACACGTATGTAAATAGTTATATGACTAGCTATCATGACTGTGCAATTGTGATTATGTTATCTACAACTTGTTATTCAAACTGATGTTTTGAACACTATGATTACTTAAAACCTGTGTTATGCCCCAACCTTTGTGTTGACTTGATTTGTATGTTTTCTCAGGACGCTAAGGCGCGCGTAACAGTTTTTAAACGCTTCCGCACTTTTTGTAAACTCTGGTTATTATGTTTGTTTTAAAGACCAACGTATGTTTTTTTTTTTTTTGAAATTCATATAGAGGTCTTCGCTATGTCTAATGATCTGAGATCCTGGTTTGTCATGCTCCCAAACGGTATGATTCCGTTAGTTGAAATTGGGGGTGTGACAGATTGGTATCAGAGACATTGGTTATAGCGAACTAGGTTTGCATTTGTAGGCCTAGACTATGACTGTTAGACATTAGACACACACATACTGCTTAGAAATTACATATGACATTATGTAATTGACTTGCTTACGTATTCCATGGCACTGCACTTACATATGATATTATGTAACAGGCATGGCTTCATCATCAGTCCCGTATATTATCCTTGATGATTCAGAGGACGAGGAGCCGATAGTTCCGGCACCACCATCGTCACCACCACCACCCATTCCATCACCTCCACCATATGAGATGGAGGACTCCGATCCAGAGGAGGATCCGGAGGAAGACCCGGAGGAGGATCCGGAGGAGGATCCAGACGAGGATCCTGATGAGGATCCAGAGGAGGATCCAGCTGAGGACCCGGATGAGGATCCGGTGGAGGCACCATGGGTGAATACCCAGGGACTCTATGCTGCAGGACCATCTACACATCCACCACCAGCACTAGATGCTCCTGAGCCTAAGAGGCGAAGGACGGACGCGGAGGAGATCGCCAAGTTGCGCGAGGACTTGGATGAGACAGAAGATAAGCTCATACAGAGATCCCAGGAGTTATGGGATGCCATTGAGAGGCAGGATGAACTTGCCCATCTAGTTCATGACATGCGGGATGAGATGGTGAACATGATTGGTCGTTTAGAGGAGTCAGAGAACCGAGCCGAGATCTTGGAGGGCAGGATTGAAGCTTTGGAGGATTTAGTGGTAGTTGAGAATGAGGAACAGGATGAGGATGAGGATGAGGAGGAGGAACCAGCACCAGTTGCTGAGTCTGATCCTGAATCCACTGTTGAGGATGATTGATTCTCTTTCTTTTATTTCTGTTTTGTTTAAACTTATTAGGAACGGGTTGTGTTCCTACATTAGTAGTTTGAAATTTTGTATTTCATTTCAAAAGTATTGTACTCAAAGAAAGTTTCTATTTATGGAAGAATTATTGTTTGTTTCCAACAACTGTGTTGATTATATTACATGTTGTGTTTGTTGTTTTACTTACACATGCTACATTGGATTTTGACTTTGTGCTAACACTTCTTATAAATAGGAAACTAATGGCTGAGGGAAACGTACATATGACTGTTGCTGAGCTCAATGAGCTAATCAACAACAGAGTTGCAGAGGCAATCGCACAGTATGCTCAGACTCACAACACAGGGCCACAGGGTCCAGCTGGGGGATTGGTTAATCCACAAGTTTGCACATTCAAGATGTTCTTGGACTGCAAACCTCACAACTTCAAAGGGTCGGAGGGGGCTATAGGACTTCTCCGATGGATTGAAAAAGCCGAGTCTGTGTTCGAAATGTGCAACTGCCCTGATGACAGCAAGGTGAAATTTGCTACTGGAACGTTGGAGGGTCCAGCCCTGACTTGGTGGAACTCCAATGTTCAGACTCTGGGATTGGGAGAAGCAAATGCGTTGACCTGGAACAACTTCAAAACTTTGCTACAAGAGGAGTATTGTCCTCGTAGTGAAATGCAGAAGTTGGAAGAAGAGTATTGGCACCTCAAGATGGAGGGGTCAAATATTGAGGAATACACGACCAGATCGCATGAACTGGCCAGACTGCTACCACACATGGCTACTCCAGCCAGTAAGTGGATCGAAAGGTACATTGGGGGACTAGTGCCTCAGATTCAAGGGTTGGTGACTTCAGCAAATCCCACCACTATCCAACAAGCTGTTCGTCTAGCACATCAGCTTACTGACCAGGCAGTGTTACAGGGGACTCTGCCTAAGCGAACATCTGCTACCAAGGTAGGAGATCACAAGAGAAAGTGGGATAACAATTTCAAGGGTAACAACCAACAGCAGAACAGGAAGCAGGACTCAAACAAGTCCTATCATAATTCCAACAGTGGCCAACAATCATCATCATCGGGGGGCTATATTGGTAAGCACCCCAAGTGTAACAAGTGTGGTTACCATCATGCAGGTAACCAATGTGACAGAGCTAAGTGCCAGAGGTGTGGCAAGGTTGGGCATGCGGCTAAGGATTGTCGCGGAGAGCTGCAGAACAATAATAACAACCAGAATAACAATCAAAACAACGCGCAGAAAGGTTGTTTTGAGTGCGGCAAGATGGGCCATTTCAAGAAAGATTGCCCACAACTTAAGAAAGGCGGGGACAACAATGGTAATGGAAATGGAAATGGCAACGGTAATGGAAATGGCACCAACAATAACAACAACAATAACAACAACAACAACGGTGCTAGAGGCAGGGCGTTTGTGATAGGAGGACGTCAAGCGCGGGAGGATCCCAACATTGTTACGGGTACGTTCCTCTTAAATAATCACTATGCCTCTATGTTATTTGACACCGGTGCCGACCGAAGTTTTGTATCTAGTTCACTTGCTAAGTTGCTAAATGTTAGTCCCACTGCCTTAGATAGTCCCTATACTGTGGAGTTAGCTGATGGTAAGTTGATTGTAGTAAAGAACATTTATAAGGGATGTATTCTTGATTTGATGGGTCAAACATTAGAGATTGATCTGATGCCTATTACCTTAGGCAGTTTTGATGTAGTCATTGGCATGGACTGGTTGTCCAAGAACCAGGCTGAAATTGTATGCCATGAAAAGATTGTTCGCATACCTCTTCCGCAGGGGGAGACATTATATGTACAAGGTGAGAAGAGCAGTACGCCACTGTGTCTCATATCTTGTATGAAGGCACACAAATGTCTGCGGAAAGGTCATACGGCAGTTATAGCACTTATAACTGAAAAGCCGGTAGCTGAGAAGAAGCTTGAAGATATACCAATAGTTTGTGAATTTCCAGAGGTATTTCCAGAAGACTTGCCGGGATTACCGCCTGTCAGACAGGTGGAATTCCGAATCGACCTTACACCAGAAGCAGCACCGATAGCTAGGGCGCCTTATCGACTTGCACCGTCAGAAATGCAAGAGTTATCCACACAATTGCAAGAATTGTTGGATAAGGGTTTCATACGACCTAGTTTTTCACCATGGGGAGCTCCAGTGTTATTTGTAAAGAAGAAGGACGGGACTTTCCGTATGTGTATCGATTACCGGGAATTGAATAAGGTTACTATCAAGAACCGGTATCCGTTACCCAGGATTGACGATCTGTTTGATCAATTGCAAGGATCGAGTTACTACTCGAAGATTGATCTCAGGTCGGGTTATCATCAACTAAGAGTCCAGGAGGAAGATATTCCGAAGACAGCATTCAGGACACGATATGGCCATTATGAGTTCTTGGTCATGCCATTTGGGTTGACAAACGCTCCAGCTGTATTCATGGATCTCATGAATCGTGTTTGTAAACCTTATCTTGATAAGTTTGTCATTGTTTTCATTGATGACATTCTCATCTATTCAAAGTCTGAGGAGGAACATGCTGAACATCTTCGATTACTACTAGAGCTATTGAAACAAGAACAACTGTATGCTAAGTTCTCGAAATGTGATTTCTGGATGCGAGAAGTACAGTTCTTGGGTCATATAGTTAATGAAAAGGGTATACATGTTGATCCAGCGAAGATTGAAGCGATTAAGAATTGGGAAGCGCCAAAGACCCCTACCGAGGTACGACAATTCCTTGGTTTGGCGGGTTATTATCGACGATTCATTGAGGGTTTCTCAAAGATCGCTCAACCACTCACAGCTCTGACGCACAAGGGAACAAAGTATAACTGGACGGATAAACAGGAAGCTGCATTCCAGTTATTGAAACAGAAACTCTGCAGTGCACCGATTCTGTCCTTACCGGAAGGAACGGAAGACTTTGCGGTGTATTGTGACGCATCTGGACAGGGTTTGGGATGTGTATTGATGCAACGGGATAAGGTAATCGCTTATGCTTCCAGACAGCTACGAACACATGAAAAGAATTACACTACTCATGACTTGGAGTTAGGAGCAGTGGTTGTTGCTTTGAAGATTTGGAGACATTACTTGTATGGAACTAAGTGTACTATTTATACTGATCATAAGAGTTTGCAACATATCTTTGATCAGAAGGAGCTTAACATGAGGCAACGACGATGGGTTGAATTGTTGAACGATTATGAGTGTGCGATTAAGTATCACCCGGGAAAGGCTAATGTCGTAGCCGATGCTTTGAGCAGAAAAGATACAACGGGAACAAGACGGGTTCGCGCACTTATGATGACAATACATACCGACTTACCTGACAAAGTACACAATGCTCAGATTGAGGCATTGAAAACGGAAAACTTAGTACCGGAATCTTTACGAGGAATGGAAGAACAATTGAATGTTAAACCTGATGGAATTCGTTATTTCATTGAGCGAATGTGGATACCTTTATATGGAGGTTTAAGAGAACTCGTGATGGACGAAGCGCACAAGTCCAGATATTCAGTCCATCCGGGATCAGACAAGATGTACCATGACTTGAAGGCACTGTATTGGTGGCCTCACATGAAAGCTGATATTGCTAAGTACGTTAGCAAATGTTTGACTTGTTCGAAAGTCAAAGTTGAATATCAGAAGCCATCTGGTTTATTGCAACAACCAGAGATACCGATGTGGAAATGGGAACAGATTTCGATGGATTTCATTACTAAGTTACCCCGTACACCTACTGGTTGTGATACGATATGGGTAATTGTCGATCGATTAACGAAATCTGCACATTTCTTAGCAATCAAGGAAACTGATAAGATGGAGAAACTGACTCGCATTTACATCAAGGAAATAGTAGCACGGCATGGCGTGCCAATCTCTATCATATCAGATCGGGATGCCCGGTTTACTTCTAATTTTTGGAAATCTCTCCATAAGTCATTGGGAACTCGCTTGGATATGAGTACCGCTTATCACCCACAGACCGATGGTCAAAGTGAACGAACGATTCAAACGCTCGAGGATATGTTACGAGCTTGTGTAATTGACTTTGGTGAAAGCTGGGAGAATCATTTACCGTTGGTGGAATTCTCTTACAATAATAGTTATCATACAAGCATTCAAGCGGCACCGTTTGAAGCGTTGTATGGTCGCAAATGTCGTTCACCAGTGTGCTGGGCTGAGATTGGAGACAGTCAGATTACAGGTCCTGAACTGGTGCACGAGACAACAGAGAAGATAGTTCAAATCCGGAACCGTATGGCAGCGGCTCGGGATCGACAGAAGAGTTATGCAGACAAACGTCGCAAGCCGTTGGAATTTCAAGTAGGAGATCGAGTTCTTCTAAAAGTATCACCTTGGAAAGGTGTGATACGATTCGGCAAGCGCGGGAAGCTTAGTCCACGTTACGTAGGACCTTTTGAGATTCTGAAAAGGATTGGTCCGGTTGCGTACCAACTCAAACTACCGGATGAACTCAGTGGAGTTCATGATGTTTTTCATGTGTCAAACTTAAAGAAATGTCTTTCTGATGAGACGTTGATTGTACCGTTGGAAGAAATACAAGTAGATGAACAACTGCGATTCATTGAAGAACCAGCAGAAATCATGGATCGAGAGGTCAAACAACTGAAGCAAAGCAAGATTCCGATAGTCAAAGTCCGATGGAATTCAAGACGGGGTCCTGAATTCACATGGGAACGGGAAGACCAGATGATGAAGAAATATCCTCATCTATTCAAGACAGCTACTGCTAACACTGAGAGCGCACGTTAAATTTCGGGACGAAATTTCCTTCAACAAGGGGATGACGTGATGCTTCACACATCAACACTGCAAATTTCAAACTGTAAGCACAAACGTTTTAATTATTCAATTGATTTTATTACAAATATTTGTGCTACATTACATTTATATATATTTTATGTGCTACATTTCATATGTTATATGTTATGGTAGTACATACATGATTGGTTACACTCATTCTACTATGTGCGGGGTTGCATAGTACATACATTTTGCTATGTGCGGGGTTACATAGTACAAACAGTTTCAGACACTCACTATGTGTGAGGTTACACAACACAGTATGATCACACACAAACAGTCACAGTTAGGTGAACTAACTAGTGTACACGCAAAACAGTTACATTGAACGATCACAATTGAGTTGTGATGTTGCAAGCATTAGACTTTGTGTGTGAGTACACACAAGCACACAGAATGATCAAATCACACTAACACGTACGATTTAAACTCGTAAGTAGTTTCCTAACTACTCTTAGCACTTACTAATTTTCGGGACGAAAATTTCTTCAACAAGGGGATGATGTGACAATCCGACTTTTCACACTAACCTTGTTAACGGAAGTTGGTGCTATCACAGGCCCAACAAGGTCAATCAAGGCCAATAAGACCAATGAAGGTCCAACAGGCCCAACAAGGCCAATCAAAGCCCAATAATACCAATGAAGGCCTAACAAAATCAAGGAAGGCCCGGTAAGGCCCAATGGAGTCTATGAGGGTCCAATAAGATTAATTTAGGCCCAGTAAAGCCAAAGAAGATCCAGTGAAGTCAAGGAAGACCCAACAAGACAAATCAGTTCCAATAAAGCCTATGAAGGCCCAACAGAACTAAGTTAGGCCCAACAGGGGCAAATGAGGCCCAATGTAATCAAATTAAGGCCCAATAAGGCCCAGGGAGGCCCAAGGAAATCTAGGAAGGCCCAGTAAAGTTTAGATAGGCCCAATGGTAATTAAGAAGCCCAATTGAACAAATTTAATCTAGCAATGAGTTAAATGACTCAATTAATGAAAATTCGGAATTTTCGGTTTAACTTTGTTAACCGAAATGTTAAGTTATTGATCTAGAATGATTTCTAAGGGTTGAATTAAGTGAAATAAGTCTAAAATACTTAGATAATAGGATTTTAATTTGTATATGATTAGAAGGATCAATTTTGACTTTCTTAAAGTCAAAATTCGGAATAAAAGTGGTGAATAATTGCAATTAAACCCGAAATCAATCACAAATTGAGTTGTAACTGATCATTTACCCTCCTTAATCATCATATTGATCATTATCATTAACGATTAGCGGTTACAAGAGCAAATAATGTCGAATTGGTTTCCAAGGGGCACAAAAAGTTGAAACCGTAGCCCTATATACCTAAAACCCCAACATTCGACCAAATTTCGCAACATTGAACTCTCATAACTCTTATTCGGCATCTTTAGGGTCTACATCATTCATCAATTCGATCTTATAAGCAGCGGGAGGAAGGATTCGATCGGGTATAGGCCGAACCTAGGGCTTGAAAGTGAACTACAAGAATTCGGTATCAAAACAGGTAA
Organism: Mikania micrantha; assembly: GCA_009363875.1. Classification (NCBI taxonomy): domain Eukaryota; kingdom Viridiplantae; phylum Streptophyta; class Magnoliopsida; order Asterales; family Asteraceae; genus Mikania; species Mikania micrantha. The sequence goes on from CM018685.1 coordinate 37,439,532, forward strand.
GCTATCATTCCTGTACACTCTAAAACTTCCGAATAAGCATAAACCTATATCAATTTTAGGTTCCAACAACGAATTGATAGAACTCGATTGCTAGGGTTCTTAGCAAAGTCGGTTTTGGGGGTTTTCTATCAAATGAGTTTAGAAACGAAATTAAATAGTTCTATTAGTTTCAGAAGGATCCGATTGAGGTTAATCCTATGTTAATTATATCAAAGTTCAACGAATTAGGAGGTTTCGATTCTAGGGTTCATAAGATGAAAATGAATTTGGGATTTTTACTTATAGTGGTTATAATAATCGAATTAATCATGTAGGCAGGGTCGAAATGTTTATGTTAATGAAAACCCAATGGTTTTAGGCTGGATCGAATTCGAATCAAGGTTTAATTTGAGTGTGTATGCTTCGGCTACAATGGAAAAGGGGGGAACCGACTCATCATGGTTTAAAAGATTTAATTCTCAGATAGTTAACGCGAAACCCTAGCGGGCGAGATGGTTAGATGCTGTGTGTTTGGAGTTGTGGGTCGCGGGTTCGAGTCCCGGGCCAACCATATTTTTGAGTTTTTAACATTTTTAGTGTTTTAATCATAAGTCATTCATTTTAACTCCGAATTAACCCGTTCAAGTTGCGTTGGAACCGTAACGAGAATACGAATGCATTAGAATGATAAAATTTATATTTTAGTCCGAACACGAAATCGCGTATAATTACGGTTAATTGAATAAAATCAAATATGATTTTATTTAATCGATTTCAGTGACACGCGTACTTCCGTATGCCTAATTCTCACACTTTAACACACGTGTGTTGACACGTATGTGATTTCAAGCACAAAACGATTATTCGAATAACCATGGGTTATTGTTTAAATCACTGATTCTTCGTAGAGGATTTCTACGCGAATTTACACATACTTGATCATTCTGCTAAAAACAAAGGTGCGTACACGGCCCCTTTCTTATTTTAAACTGATTTGGGGGAGAAAACATGTGCAACAAACTGATTTTTAGATACATAACACTTGCATGAGTTATCTGTTTACATTATGTGAAAACACATCAACTTGAAAGTCCTTACACACCTCGAACCGTTTAGTTTGCTGTAATGCAAAGCGTGGTAGTTGGAAATAGATCTATTAGGTTTGACAAACCTCACCTGGTAGATGGGATCTACGCAGGTGTTTGACTGACCAAACACACATTTACTATTGTTGTGATAGACAATAGTGGCAAGGCGAAAACATGCTATAGCATGGCAACTAGTCAGCTTCGGTGTCGAACACGTATGTAAATAGTTATATGACTAGCTATCATGACTGTGCAATTGTGATTATGTTATCTACAACTTGTTATTCAAACTGATGTTTTGAACACTATGATTACTTAAAACCTGTGTTATGCACCAACCTTTGTGTTGACTTGATTTGTATGTTTTCTCAGGACGCTAAGGCGCGCGTAACAGTTTTTAAACGCTTCCGCACTTTTTGTAAACTCTGGTTATTATGTTTGTTTTAAAGACCAACGTATGTTTTTTTTTTTTGAAATTCATATAGAGGTCTTCGCTATGTCTAATGATCTGAGATCCTGGTTTGTCATGCTCCCAAACGGTATGATTCCGTTAGTTGAAATTGGGGGTGTGACACTTCTCAGCAATTTCTTTTTCAATATAAATTAACAAGGAATCCGCAAGATACTCATCCGACATTTTATTGCGAAGGCGGTTCTTGATAATTCTCATTGCTGAAAATCCCCTCTCCGTTGTGGCGGTAGATACTGGAAGTGTCAGGATTAACCGAAGCACTCTATCAATCAAATAATACGGATCACATTTTTTCGTTTCCGTCAAAGTTTTGCATAGATCAGAAATGGTTGATACACCACTTAGCTTGTCATTCTTCGTCATTTCAACATTAAAAATCTCCAATTGACCTCTTAACAAACTCCTCTCATGTTCTGTAAAGTCTTCTGGATAATACTTCTCAACAAGAAGGCAAATTTCATTAACATTAATTTCTTTTGAAACCAAACTAGAACTTAGAGATAACAATTCCATAGCCTGATCATTGAATCTGCTACTCAACTCAAATAAATGTTTGTCCAATGTGGCCTTAAACACATCTACTCGGTAATAATGTTCAAAAGTGACATGAAGATCTTTTTTGCGAGGCCTAAGCCGAGTAGAAATATACGGACTATTCATATCTGGCATTTCTATTTGATGCTTGCTACAAAAAAAAGTAACTTTAACAAGAAAAGAATCCCATCCATTGTTTCTGAAATCATTTAGTTTAACCTTTGTTGATGAAACTAAGTCAATGGCGTTAAGAATATCTTGGGTTTTCTTTTGCAATGTTTGAGAAAGTGTGTTAGTTATTTCCATCACTTCCTTTATCAGGTGAAGAATAAACACAAACTCAAATGATTGCATGTGACCATAAGCTGAATCAGCATCTCCACGTTGAAGATAAGTAGTATGTGATGTGGCTTCAGTTATTCCTAGCAAAACAACTCGAGTGACATCAAACATGTTAAGCAAACTATAAACTGAATTATAATGAGAACCCCAACGTGTATCACCAGCTCTGCTTAAAGTGCCAACTTGATTAAGTCCTTGCCCGGATTTAATTTCACCAAGTTCCAATAACTTTGTAACCTCATCAGACTTTGCCTTTTGTAACTCATCATGTCGTTTACTAGAAGCACAAACCACATTAATTATAGAAACTAAGTGTGTAAAGAATTGGGATATTGGAATAACCTCCCTTGAAGCACAAACCAATGTAAGTTGTAACCTATTAGCAAAAAAAAACAAGAATTAAATAAACATAAGAGTATTTTACGAACTGAAGATCGATTTCGAAGATTACCTTGTGAATTGATGGGTGCGTGCGGCTGCTGCTGTGCGTCTTTTTTTTCTTTCCCAGGCTTCTATCGAGCACCCTGTAATCTTGCCCCTTCAACCCGTTGTTTTTAACTTAAAATTTACATATTGCCCCCTCAAGCTTTAACCTTTTTATAAATTAAATTTTACACTTATATTTAACTAAAAAATGAGTTTAAACAGTAAACCGTTAAACACTTAAACGTATTATTAATATTCTAGTTTAACTTTAGTATTTTTTTTTTAGAAACTAAGGGGGCCCAAGGATTTTTAGGAAGAAAAACCGAAGGGGCCGGACTCTATTAATATAAAATTTTCCGACAAAATTCTACTAAATATCTGCTTCTGAGCCGAAAAACAGCAGGGGCCGGGGCCACCCCTGGCCCATTAGATCCTTCGTCCCTGTTTCTAAGGGTGAGACCAATTTTTACTGGTCAAACCTTTATACGAGGTTCTTTTAAAGTTTAAAAGGATCCTTAATTATAAGGTTTTCTTTCTTTTTATCTCTTTTGTGAAGGAAGTGGCATTACATATTTTTCCTTTCTAACTTGTTAAAGTTTTTGATTCAAGGGAGGTCTTGCATCTCACAAACAGTGGTAGTTCTAGAATTTTTTTCCATAGGGGGCGAAATTATTCAAGCATGTTTGAGGATCACTATATAATAAAATTTTTTCTCCTCTGTTCATATTGTGCTAGGTCGAATCAGGTTAAGTTATTTTAAAAAAAGACAATTAAACTAAATTACATGTATAAAAGCATAATAAAAATACAAACATCTAAAATTGTTCATATGCCTTGCAAAATGAATGGGTTGGGTAACAGCTCAGAACAAGTGCAGGTCAAGATGAGTTTTAACCATAATCATTTTGGGTTTAAATGAATTATTTGAAAAAACATCAATTTTATTCAAGTTAAAATGAATTGTAACTAAACAAATATTTTAATTGATTAATTTTTAGTGATTTTCTCAACAAATATATTATTTGTAATTCTTGCCCGTTTGAATTTATTATATTCACATATTTTTTAAGTTATTTATCTTGACGTACATTATTTTAAAGTATTATTATCTCAACTTATTTTATGTTATAATATTATCAATTTCAACTCAAAATCTAATAATTGTTTACTCAAATTTTCCTATTTATCTTGTTATATGTTAACATTATCAGACCTAGTTATTCTCTACGAGGTTTGTTTTTTAAAATATATCAAATACAACATCTATGGAGACTTTTTCAAATAACTCTTTTTTTCCAAAACAAGTGCAACTATCACTTGGAGTCTTATCACAAGTCCAATATTAAAATTTTAGGGGGGCTGATTATAAAATATTGAGAGGGTCGATCAGAATTTTAACATATGTATAGTATTGAAAAAAAAAAATAAGGACGGCTACCAATTGTTAGTGGGTACGCCACTGCGCACAAAGGGCGTCTCTCCTAGACTATTTGCTGTCGTGTATATGTTGGCATCTAGAATCCATGCGAGGTAGTTATGCACAAAGATGTCTAAGTGTTATTTGACATTATATGTTAAATTATAGAAGTTTTTTTGTAACGAAAGTTCTTGAATACTACGAATTAAAGATTGCTTTAATAATTTAAACAGAGTTAAAATCTTTACTGTGGTTACATATTCAATTGCAGATGATAGAAAAAACACAGAGCTAACGTGTCTATGTTTTCTTATCTAGCATTAGTCATAAGACTTGTCTAAGCTAGAGATTATCTATATTTATTTTACAGGGTGAGGTTAATGTACAAAGTAATAGTTTTATAAAAAGTGTAAAAACCAAAGTGCTATTATAAATAACAAATTACTATTATAATATTTAACAGTTCCTTGTTAATAATATCACTTTGTTATTTATAATATCACTTTGCTTTTTACGCTTTTTTTACAAAACTACCAATTTGTATTTGATCCTAACACTTATTGTCTATTCACTACAATCCATTAAGGCTATGTGTTACGCACCGTGAGAGAGGCGTGAGGGGCACCGGTCGCGCTACACAGGGGCGTGAGGGTGGCATAATGGGCCAAGGTGTGAGGTGCTTCAAGGTGTGAAGGAGAAGAAAGGGGAGAAAAAATGGGAAAAAAGGTGGTGATGACGTGGAGTGATGAGAGAGTGATGGATAACACATGGGATGATGACGTGGAGTGATAAGAGGGTGATGGTGTTGGTTGATTATGAGGCGCCTACGTGACACCTACGTGGAGTGATGGATAACACATAGTCTAATAATGTGTGAACATAATCATCTCGTAACTTCAATATTCTTTTGTTGTATATTATTTGTATTCATAAAAAATTTTCATAAAAACATAAGTAAAAAAATATGAATCATGTGTCCCCTTTTTTTTTTTATCTCAAACCATTATTTATCTTTTTCTTAACGATATATGTATATATCTTAGGCCAAAACTTAATCATAAATAAGGGTAAGGATAGTAGATAATCTCTGTAAACAATCATTTTTGAAGAATAACATAGTTCTAGTTGATGAGTATTATTTTATTATTTTATTATTTTATGCTAAATTTAAACATAGAAATTGATTAAAATTATTAGAGAAAATAAATATCAACCAATCAAGAAAGCCCAAATGGGTAGGCCACTTATGTTCTTTAATAGAGACCCAAGTTCAAGCTTCATTGTTAGAGGATTCAAACATCTTGAATGACCGGCTAACAACAACGATTCGAATGAGGAGATCAAGTGACCAAGTGTAATGCTTGAGCGTGATGTCATCCAGTCGCTTGTCTTCGAGAACTCAGTGAGTTGCTTGTGTCATGAGTTTCACCCTTTTATCCAGAGGTGCACAAATCGGGTTCTTTTTTAACCGGTTCCGACCGGTTTTTGGCCGGTTCCTGTTCGGGTTTTATCCAAGTACAAGTGGAACCAATTCCGGTTTTTCCGGTTCTGATTTTCTAAAAAACCGGACCCGTTTGTACCCACTAGTTCCGGTTCCGGTTGTCGGTTCCGGTTCCGTTTTTTTCCCACCTCTACAGTTTTATCATGAACGTCACAGGCTGGTTAACATATCTGGTACACACATCTATAGAACAACTATCATGGGCAAACAAATTTAAGAACCGAATCAGTTTGGTCAACGGATGGTTAAAACCGGTTTGGCGAGATGAGGATGTCAAACCTATAGAACCGGTTTGGATAGGTTTGAAACCGGTTTGAAGGGGTTGAAACCGGTTTGGGTGATGAGGATGTCAAACCTATGCCAAACTGGCAGTTCGGACCGGTTTGGGAACCGGTTTGGATGGAACATGTTTGAGAATGTTAGAATACCGGTTTGTAAACCCAGACCCTTTTTTTGCCCACCTCTAGCCCCAACTCCTAAGGCCCAACAAAAACTAAAACCTCTTTTGACCCTTGCACTCTTGCAGTGACAGTTTGAATGTAATAAGGAAATTTACGGAAACCACGTTACATTTTAATTTTTTGAAGCATTTGAAACAAAAAATAACTTTTCGGTCGAAAACTTAACACTATTGATAATAAAAAGAGGGCAATCTGTTAACAATGATTTTTGTCTATATAAAGTGTACTTACTAGGTTCCAACGATCCGGGTTGTGTCTCCTTCAGTTTCCTCAGTTTTTAAGCCCCTATTATCCTTCACCAATGGGCTATTGTTGTTGTATAGAACACCAAGAGGATCAGGTTCCGGGTAGGGTAATTAAATCCATTCTGAAACCAGGTTTTTTTCCCACATCTAAAACCACCTAATCACTTTTCTATTTCTACAACATTCCAAAGGATTTCGACATTCCTCAAACCCTCGACTACATATCTTAGGAGGATATTAAAACTTTACAAATCAATTTGGCATATAATTTGATTTTTGATAGAATGTTGTACATAAATGTCACGCTTGAAAATTAGGATTTATCATTTCATTTGACCTTAGATACAAAAAAATATGTTAATTCTCCATTAATATTCCCTCAATATTGCACCTATATGTATAAAAAATAATAATAAAAAAAAACAAAGCAAAATCACCCACAAAATAAAAAATACATTATATCTATCAATATTGAATTAGCCTCAAATGTTATCCAAAACAAAACAAAGATGTTACATGTCTCATAAAACATAAGGAATTAAGTTTGAGTATAAATAAATGGATCATGCTTATCAAAAGGGGAAAGCCCCTCATAATTTCCAGCAGGATGATACTCACATACCATATATGTGCTTTTACCATTGCAATTACATCTTGCACACCCAATCTTTTTTGTGTCACGCCACATAATTTGTGTGTAATGACCACATTTTTGACCCGGCATGCACGTATTTGTTTTCTTGTTATAATACTTTTGTTCTTTCATCCAAGCGTAGACCGCGTCTTTGGGGCTCCATTTCAACGACTTGGCAGCGTTACCCCAGAACAAATTTTCTCCATACGGCCCGTCTGAGTGCTTTAACGCACAATCGCGTGCGTGGGACAACGCATGCTTGTTTGCGTATTTAGCGAGTGTCTGATCATAGGTAAATGGTGGCATGCCCGCCTGGATTCGAGCCTTGTTATGGGCCTCGAGGAACTCTTTGTCATCTTGTGGTGTCGCGTTTGTTTTATACGCTACCATCAAAATAACGACGGTGAACGAATGAATTAGGTTTTCGGTTTGTATCATTTCATTGTTGTGTAATGTGAACAAAGAAGATAGAAGGAGATAGAATTGAAGAGAGGGGATGAAACAAAATATTTAGCTAAAATAATTCCTTAAAGAAGGGTCAATCCATTTGCTATTTATGTGAATAGCATTTTACCAACTTTTTGTTTTGTATTTATATTAGCTACCATCGAATACGTGCATCACAATCCACATTTTTCCATAACGTTAATCTGTTCAGATACCGGTTTATTCGGTTCAGTTTATTTGACTTAGATGTGTTTTTGTGCCTATCCAAAATCTTAATTGATACTAATAAAAATTTGTCTAATTGAACCAAATTTAAATGACTTCGATACGGTTTTTTATGGACCGAGGATAAGGTTTGTGTTCATTTCTCCACTAGACCTCAAAAAGTGAAAATATACCGGGTATGTTTGTTTGTTTTTACTAAGTAGTCATTACTTATATTGTATTTATTGTATTACTAGAATGTTCTTTTCCATTGTATATATAGTTAATACTTGTAATTGTAATATACATTGAAGTAAACATAGTCTTTACTCTCTCATGGTATCATTGAAGCCTTGAGTTAAGCCCCTTAATCACCCAACCTTTTCCTCTTTCCCATCCGATCATCTTCCTTCTTCCTTATATTCCCATCCTTCTTCAAATCTCTTCCTTTCACCATCAGAGTAGTTCCCACGGCTTCTTCATCCAAAACCGATATCACTTTTCCTATGAATTCTATCATTCATATGCTCACCATCAAGTTATCATCTTCCAATTATTTGCTTTGGAAAAACCAACTTCTTCCTATACTATCCTATCAATCTCTACTTTGTCACATTGATGGCTCCTCATCAGCCCCTTCTTCCACCCTTGTCTTAGACTCCAAATCCACCCTAAATCATGCTTATGAAGCATGGCTTCTTGCTGACCAAAGAACTATCATCCTTCTGCATGCCTCCCTCACCGAGGAGGCGGTCTCGGTCATAGTTAGACTCACCACGGCTCGCCAAATTTGGTTGGCTTTAGAATCTGCTTATGGTAACACATCTATCAAACGTATTCACAATCTTAAGGATCAGCTTTGCATGATCGAGAAGGGTCCTGATTCTGTCCCGGTTTATGGCAGAAAGTTTAAAGCATTGCTTGATCAACTATCTTCTATTGGTCACCATATTGATGAAGCTGATCGCCTTCATTGGTTTCTTCGGGGTCTTGGTACTGACTTTGAGACCTTCTCCACCTCCATTAAAGCTTCCAGGCCATCTCCATCTTTTTCTGATCTCCTTGCCATGGCTGAAAGTCATGAGTTGTTTAAAAAATCACTCCATGGACCTACTTCTGGTCCGGTTGCTTTCGCGGCTCAATCAACTCCTCCTTGACCAACTCCCTTTGCTTGAGGACGTGGTGGCAGGTCCCTTAGACTCAGTGCTCGTGGTGGTAACACCCGTGGTCGTCGGTCCCCTCACTGCCAATTATGCCGGCTCGATGGCCATTATGCGAATCGTTGTCCTCAACTTGGATCGTTTGCCTCTCAAACTGTTCCCACTGATGACTCCCTTGCAACAGTTTTCTTATCTCAATGTCATGTCTTTTCGGGTGCTCCTGACTGGTATGTTGACTCAGGTGCTACCTCTCATATGACTTCAGATCCAAATATTGTCACGAATCTCTCTTCTTCCACGGGTAATGAATTGGTAACATTCGGTAATGGTCACTCTCTTCCCGTTAAACACAAAGGTTCTTCAATTTTTCCCAACAATCTTCAATTAAATAATATTCTTGTTGTTCCTCATCTCACTAAAAACTTATTATCTATTAGTCAATTAACACAATATAATTTTGTTGATCTTTTATTATCTTACCCTTCCTTTTTCATTCAGGATCGACAAACCCGTCAAGTTCTGGCGGTCGTTGTGAAAATGGACTTTATGTCCTTCAACCCGAACATCAAGCTCTTGTTGCACTCAATAAACGACCTACGGCATCTTTTGAAGTTTGGCATGCACGCTTAGGACATGTTAATTTTAAAACTCTTATGTCTTTACGTGCTTTGGGTTATTTATCTATTAATGCATTACTTCCTAAACTGGTTATTTGCTCTTTTTGTGAACTTGCTAAAAGTAAACATTTGCCCTTTGATCTTAATGACAAACGGGCTTTGCATCCTTTGGATTTGATCCATTGTGATCTTTGGGGACCTTCTCCTATTACATCTCGTGATCATTATCGTTATTATGCAATTTTTCTGGATGATTATTCTCGCTGTTGTTGGTTTTATCCCCTAAAATCAAAATCTGATTTTTATGATACTTTACAAGTCTTTGTTAAATTTGTTCAAACCCAATTCTCACGCAACATTAAAATTTTCCAAAGTGATGGTGGAGCGGAATTTAATAATCATCGTGTATGCTCTTTATTTCAAACAAATGGCACGCTACATCGTTTTTCGTGTCCGTATACACCACAACAAAACGGACGTGCCGAACGGAAACATCGTAACATTGTTGAAACCGGTTTGGCTGTGCTTTTTCAAGCAAAACTCCCACCATCTTTTTGGGTTGGTGCATTTTCTACCGCGGTCTATATAATCAATCGTTTACCTTCAACCGTTATTGCCAACAAGTCTCCTTTTGAAATCCTTTTTTTCTCAAATACCCTCATATGATACTTTTAAAGCATTTGGGTGTCGTGTTTTTCCATACCTACATGATTATGCAAACCATAAACTTGCTCCACGTAGTCTTCCTTGTGTCTTCATTGGGTAGGATCGTTGTCTTGATCCTTCTACATCTCGTGTATATATATCACGTCATGCAAAATTTGATGAGACCCATTTTCCTTTTGCTTCAGCCACTCAATCAACCCTCATTTCACAACTTGAAATATCTAGTTTTTTAACTCCTTCTGACAATCAAAATTCAATACCTTCTGACATCAGCTCTTCATACTCCACACCTTGTCTCATGTGTGTTAATTCTTTTGATCACTAGTTCACCCGAGAGCTACTTCCCTTCAAATTTTGCTCATCAAAATCCTCCTAATCACTCACTGGCCCACCCTCCTACCATTTCATATCCAAACCTTCAAATTCAGCCACATGATCTTCATTCTCCTACGCCTTCAACACCTGGCCACTCAACAATTCACCCACCCGAACCCCCCACCACATTACCCTAGCCTATCTCCTCACTAACCAGCCCATCCCACATACCTGATCTCACCACTCCTTTACAACAACATACTCCAAACCCACACCTCCCCCACCACCTCCACCCCTTCCCACTCATTCCATGATCACCCATGCCAAAGCCGGTATCTTTAAACCTAAACATCGAGCCGATATTACCATCCAGACACCGCTCCATAATGCTCTTCTTGCTAGGGATACTCCAAAGTCTTTTAAACGTGCAATCAAGATCCTATTTGGCTAAATGCCATGCAACAAGAGCTCACTGCTCTTAAAAATAATAACACATGGGTACTTGTTCCTCGACCAGCAAACCGTCCCATCGTTGGTTCCAAATGGGTTTTTCGAACCAAGTATCACTCTGGTAGTTCCATTGATCGTCATAAGGCACGTCTTGTGGCTCAAGGATTTAGCCAAACACCCGGACTTGACTATTCTCATACCTTTAGTCCTGTTGTTAAAGCTACTACTGTTCGCATTATTTTGTCTCTAGCTATGCTTAATAAATGGCCCTTGCGCCAATTAGACGTAAACAATGCCTTTCTTCATGGACATTTACAAGAAACAGTTTACATGCAACAACCTCCGGGCTTTACTAATACTCAGTTTCCTGATTATGTTTGTAAACTTAACAAAGCTTTGTATGGACTCAAGCAATCTCCTCGAGCTTGGTTTTCTCGCTTGAGTTTGTTTCTATGTGCTAATGGTTTTCTTTGTAGTAAGGCGGATACGTCACTGTTTATTTTTAGACAAGACAATTGTATCATGTACTTGTTAGTATATGTTGATGATTTAATTATCACAAGAAATCAAGAATCAGTTCTCATGTCCTTTATTACTCGTCTTCATCAAGAATTTACCATCAAGGATCTAGGGGAGCTTAACTACTTTCTTGGGTTAGAAGTTGCATACACCTGTGATGGTCTCTTTCTTCATCAATCCAAATACGCTCGGGAAATTTTGAATCGTGCCAACATGATTGATGCAAAACCAGTTCCTACTCCACTCGCCACATCAATAACTTTTTCATCTAATTGTGTTCCTTATCCAAACATAACATATTATCGTTCTCTTGTGGGTGCTTTACAATATTTAACTATTACTAGACCTAATATTTCTTATGCTGTAAATCAGGTTAGTCAATTTTTACAAGCACCCTCAAATGATCACTTTCAAGCTGTTAAAAGGATTCTACGTTATGTTAAAGGCACTATGTCCTATGGTCTCTTCTTTTCAAAACCCATCAAGTCCTCTCTGACTGGTTTTTCTGATGCTGATTGGGCTCGATGCTTAGAAACCCGGCGTTCTACTTATGGATATTCTATTTTTTAGGGGGGAATCTCGTTGCTTGGAGTGCCAAGAAACAACCTACCGTTTCCCGATCAAGCTGTGAATCTGAATACCGTGCTATGGCCAATACCGCAGCTGAAATGATTTGGATCTCCCATTTACTTACCGAATTACATGCACTCCCGCCAGATCGTCCAGCCTTGCTTTGTGATAACAAAAGAGCATTTTTCTTAACACAAAATCCAGTCTCTCATAGACCGGTAAAGCATATCGAACTTGATTATCATTTTGTTCGAGAACTTGTTTCTAAGGGAAAGCTTCACACACGCTTCGTGCCTACCAAGCTCCAGGTGGCTGACATTTTTACTAAGAGTTTACCTCGTTCCTAGTTCGAATTCTTTCGGAACATGCTACGCATCGGTTCACCACCATCTCGCTTGAGGGGGGATTTTTTTTTTTGAACGGCCAACTAATTAACTGCCGGGTACTCCGTACGCAGCCCCCAATGGCTAAAGGATGCCCAAGCTGGCCACTAGTCCAGACGGACGGAGCCCCTAGCCCACCAGCCACCAATTCCCGGGGAAAACTCGACCCAAGCACCCGCCCAAAGGCACGACGGTGAAAGACCGGTAAAACCGGGTGGGATCAAGAATGAAACCCATGACCTGGGTCTTCTATCACTTCCCTCATACCTCCATCTTACCACTAGGACAAGACATCATTGGTTGAGGGGGGATATTAAGTAGTCATTACTTATATTGTACTAGGTTATAAACCCATGTGTAACACGGGTCAAATAAAAAGTAGAAAAAATTATTAAAGTGTAAGAGATTTAAATGACTAAAATTAAATATTATTACATACAATAAATAACAATATAAAGTTACAACAAAAGTTTATAAAATGCTTAAATACTTTTTTTATACAATATTTGTTTTTATATTCATAACCTTACTATCCACAAAATTATAGTAGTTTAAACATTCTCTACTTATTAAAGCATTATAAAAAAATTAATGAAAAATTAACATAAAATATGAAGACATACCCAAGAGTCTGTACACATATCACTATTTTAAATTGTTCTCAATAATTTTCAAACTTCTCTCTTATTTAAATTATTGTATATATTAAATAATAAAATTAAATATTAAATATAGCTGTAACAATTGTAAATTAAAAAAATATATATTTTTATGGCATTAAAAGATATATTAATATTAAAAACACACTCTTTTCAAAAAACCAAATTATTATAAATATGAAACAAACAAAAGTAATTTTATAGAAGAAATGTTTTAAAAAATTAATCTTTGAAGAAAATAGTGTTTAAAAAGTTAAATTATTATTTTATAATTAAATTATTAATTATATTAAATTTTGATCAAATTTTTATATCAAAAATTACCTTATACTAAATTTTCATTGGTAACTATATACTATATTTTTAATTAACCGATGTAATAGATGGTGCAATAAGCTAGTAAATGTGTATATCCATCTGTATTTGTTTCGTGCACCTTTTTTTACTAAATATCGTAAACACTTTTATTTATTTTTTTTTCTCATTTTCCTTCAATCAAATTTTAATGATTTTATTCAATTTGGTAAATAATATAATTATAATATAAGTTATCATATAAATTTTTATAAATTATTGAATGAGCTAGTTTATAATTTTAAATCAATTCTATAATGATTAATTTATTGGAAAATTTAAATAATTATAAGAATCATTCAATTAAATTTTAAAAAATTTATTTAATAGTACTTAATAAATGTATTTAATTCAAGGTTGTTTTATTAATTGACATGTGGCAATTGATATGTGTTGTAATGACACGTGGCAAAAGAAGATTTTTGTTTATTAGTATAGTAAGATTTATTGTATTACTAGAATGTTCTTTTCCATTGTATATATAGTTAATACTTGTAATTGTAATATACATTGAAGTAAACATAGTCTTTACTCTCTCAGTTTTCATGAAAGTGTAGTCTATTATTAGATTTAGGGCTGAGCCCGACCAAATTAGACCGACCGCTTGACCATACGAATAAAATGACAATATCGTTTGTTCAATTGGGCTGTCTCAGCAGTCAACTTACAAACATGCTTAGATAGTTAATCCGTTAAACACTAAAAACCACTTGGTCCTGTCATAGTCTAATGAATTTTTTGTTCGCGGTCATGTTCTCGTCTAGAGCAAAAATTTGCTATAAGTTAAGCCAATTTGTTTTTCCAGTTGCGGATTTCCTGTTAGGTCGGGTTACCATGTTAACGTTATTCACACTAAATCAGATTTGTGTTAGAAAAACCATGTCTTAGTTTTACTCTTGTATTTTAAATCAATTTTGGTTTCGATTTAATTTCTTCTCCACCCCATTTTTGGGTTTTCACTTCTTAAAGGCGGGGTAAGTTTTTTAATTAAAGAGGTAATCATTAAACTCTACATTAATGGTCTATAATTCTCCATGACCATACATGTCTCATAAACACAGAAGACGTAAGGACGAAGCTTAGTTAGGGCCGAAGGAAACGACCGTTCCTCCTGTTTTTCCATTAATCCTCTTCATTTGTCAGTAGATTGGTTAAAACTTTTTACAAGTATTGATTTTGCTATTTATCGCTCATGCTTTAAAATTTACACGCCTCCTTCTCTGCTTTAAAAATATTCAAGCTCCGTCACTGATAAGACGAGACTTTATAATAGAAAACCTTGTTTTATTTAAACTAGTTAAAGTTTGTTTTATTTTAAAATTAGAATAATTATACTAGTGAAAGTAAATTAAATTTAAACAAGGGTGTTTCACTGTTTCAGTTAAATTCTTTGAAAATTTGGTGGCTTGGTTTTGGGCTACAATACTTAAGATTAGAGTTAATAAATTCGTAATTATGAACAAATGGCCCATTAGCTCAGTTGGTTAGAGCGTCGTGCTAATAACGCGAAGGTCGCAGGTTCGAGACCTGCATGGGCCAAAAATTTTTTTCCTTCTATAAAGCTTTCAAACGAAAAATGGACATTTCTTTCTTTGTTATAATAATGCAAAGTACAAGAAGACCATGTTTGATATTATTTTAAAATAAACGATACAAAGTGCATAAAAATAATAAAAATAAAAAGGAGGGGTCTTCTATCAATGTGATCTATTAAGGGCAGTATTGCAAAGAATCTAGCCGTCGATGGGTTGATTAGTGAGTGTGACAATGTTTTTAGAATCGGATGATAAATTTGTAAGATTTATGTATGTGATACAATAATTAAAATCCGGTTCAGCCAGTACGGTTTATTGGTGTAACCATCTAGTTCACCAGTCTAACATGTTGGTTCATTAGTTCACTTGAAATCATGGTCCAACTGGTTCGACTAGCCGGTTTAGTTTGATTCTGAAAACGCTAGACACCAGTTTCATTTTTCTGTTTTGGTAGTTTGAAATGAGAATTTATGTGAACTAGGTTTATTCACCCCGTGCGTTGAGGCGGTTTATCACATTACACTCTTGAGAATGGGAATTATATATCATTTTAAGAAGCATAAGTTGCATAGCAGAATCAAATCTATCATCACGAACTCTACACAATTTTTTCTTAAAAACATTAAATCATACAAAATTCCCACAAATATGTTATAAAAATAATAGAAAAATTACTCACAAAATCTGGCATACCAATCGTTTGAATTAAAAAAAAAACTCAAATATCTCAAATTTAATACCTTTATCTATGTTTACTACTTTTTAAAATTAAAAAAACTTCTGATGGTTCAAGTTAAAATTTCAAAACGTCACTATATGAATCAGACACCTAAATAATATATATATATATATATGGTCCACTAATATATAATAATAATATTAATACTATTCCTCGTCATCTAATTTAATTATATATATATATAGTAATTGTTGTCCTGAATGTACTATTTAGGACAAATATTGGACCATAGTCACAGAAATCGCCAGGTTACCCAGGATTTCCGATCCCGTTCGTACGTACCCAAACAAGGTACCATCGCGTTTCCGGTACGTTATGGATCGCGATTCCGGCCACAAAACTGACGATCCCATACCACGCTGTAAATCGTTCCTGGTGCTATTTGGTTCGTCAATTATTGAAATTTAATTCACGTACCTAGGAAACTTGAAATCACTGGTCGGGAAAATTGGAAGGTCGCCAGAATGTTGCGCCAACCTGCTGTGGAAGAAGGTTGTGGAGGAGCTGCGATGAAGGTTGTGATAAAGGATAAAATCATAAAATTTGAACTAAGCTGCTAAGTATTGGAAGAAGAACGTGTACTTGGAGGTGAATAGATAAAGGCCGAATACTAATTAGGCACGTATTTATTTTACAAGGAACTGAAAAATTCAAATAAATTCAAATATTTCTATTATTTTTTTATTTTTTAGTAAAGCTTCTTTTTATTTATTTTAATATTAAGCATAAACTTGTTGTACACAAAGCTTCTTTAGTGTTACCTGAACTTTGAAGTTTGAATTTTTAAGTTACTTGTGAATTTTGATATGCAAAAATACCAGAAAGTTTAACGGGTAAATCGTACCATACTATATGGTACAACGTACCGGAAATGAACCGAAATGAGCCTACCCTCTTGCGTACCGAATTTTAGTGGCCTAGCGAATTACGATCCCGTACCACGTTCCCGTACCGCGATCCTAGTGACTATGTATTGGACTTTAATTAGGGAACACGTATATGCAGGGTGTAATCGAGGCATCCGAGCTCAAGTCTGACACTATTTGAGGCCGGCTCGTGAGCTTCTCCTAAAGTTCGAGATCAAGCTTTTCTGGATTTGAGCCTTTTCTTTAATATTGAACTCAACTCACAACCAAAACGTAAAGCTTGAGATCGGCTCGGCTCTATATAAACTTATTTTTAGAGTACTGTTTATATAATGTAGTCTTCTGATAATAAGATCAATAATAATGAAAGATTGCAAACCCATTTGTGGATTATTGAAAAAAGACAACCACCTGTGTAAAACATTGCTATTCTTCTTCTTGAACTTCTGTTCTTTTAAGGGGACAAAAACAACAAAATAGTGTACGTTAATACATATATAAAACATGAAAATTAAATAACTTGTTTAACACTTGACTTGATATTTTTTTATAACCATGGGAGCCCACTTACGTGGTAAACCATGGATCCCCGCAATATCTGACTGACTGAGAGGTGCTTAATGATTTAAGCAAGACAGTTCTATGTTTTATGTAGCAAAAGAGGGAAACGATGAATCGTAGTCTCCTAATTTTTATTACTATAAAAAGTATATAATTGAATATGTATTTTTTGTCACACATGTCTAATAGTGTCTTATCATGTATTTGTTTTGTCACCTCTACTCTTAAGGGTTAAATCTCAAATTTTGAAACGCATTAAACCAAAGTTAAAATATGAGTGTGTGATGACACCTGTTGTTTACAAACTAACATGGATTAGCTGGAGGTGGCCAATGTACCCGGAACCGGAATCGGAACTGGAACCGGTCTTACCCGAACCGGTGGGTACGGGGCGATTCCGGTTTTTAGAGAAACCGGAAAAACCGGAACTGGTTCCGCCTTTAAACCGGTCAAATCCGAACCGGAAACGGCAAAAAACCGAAACCGGTTCCGGTTCCAAAAAAACCCGGTTTGGGCACCTCTAGATTAGCATGTCAATATCCTGTGTTTTATGATGATGATTGATGATGCCTGATGGGCAGGAAGATGCATGCAAAACCGCAAAAGAAATAGGATAAAGATTTGAGCATAAAAGAAGAAGGGATATGAATTGAAAATATGGATATATTTTGACTCAAGAGAGCTCAAGCGCTTCTTATTAAGATCTTTATTTTATAAAATTCGAGCTCGACCTATAAGAATATTTTCTAACTCCGCTCAACTTGACTTCTTTAATATTTAATTACTTAATTAGTATATTTTTACTTTTAATATAAATATATATATACACACACACATACATACATACACAGGGGAGGGTTATTTTGAAAACCTATTTAAATTGAGAAAATTTTGAAAACAATGAAAAAAACCATCAAAATTTTGTTTTTTTCATTTTTTTTACAGTTAGGTTACATCATTAAGGTCATTTTTATAAAAAAAAAATACAAAAAGCGCCGACTAGTTTTTTTTAAATTAATAAAAAACCGATGTAACACAGACGTAACATCGCTATACAGTACTGAAAGAAGGGTTTACGTCAGTGTTATATTTTTGTTTTATTAATATTTTTAAAAAATTGAGTCGGCGCTTTTTTTTATATTTTTTTGATAAAAATGACCCTAATAGTGTTACAGAACTATAAAAAAAATTTCAAAAAAAAAACTTTTGTTACATAAGGTTTTTTTTGAGGTTTTCTCAACTCAATTGAGTTTTCATTTTATACATGCTCTATATACATACATACATACATATATATATCTATATATCTAGGGATTGTATCATTTGAAAACCTGATCTTAGGGAGAAGACTCTTAAACCTTATATGAGCCATTGATTTGGAATCTTGAATATAAACATATGGTCCATATTAAATTAAACAAAAAATTATAATTTGAATAAAAAATATGTTTATTTTTAAAGATTTCAAATCAGTAACTTATATAGAGTTTAAGGTTTTCTCTCTAAGATCGGGTTTTCAAAAGATACAATATATATATATATATATATATATATATATATATATATATATATATATATATATATAGTTAACCCATGTTTATTGCGATAACCGAATAACTACTACATATTACTTTGGGGCCCACACTAAAGTAAATCTAAAGGAGCATGTTTTTCTTATTTTTTATTACTGTAACATTCGAACCATTCCCTATATATATAACTATATAATTATAATTTTAATATATAACTCAATATAAAAAAATTAGATGGAAGTGAGTCTAACTACTTCATATGAAGAATTTAGATTAGTGTTAATAATATAGTATTTGTAATCATAACTAAAACATTGATTGTCTTGTGTGAGTAATAAAATCAATGTTTTGAAAACCGGCAGGTCGGACCAGTCGAACCGGGAACCGGTTGTCGGACCGGTCCGGTTAGGGGTACTGGGCCGTTTTGGGTGAACCGGCCGGTTGAACCGGCGAACCGGTGGTTGAACCGTTTTTTTATATTTTTTAATTTTTTTTGATTATATATATATATGTATATATTTATAAAATGTATATAAAATCATCTGGTTTTTAAATCCGGTTCGACCGGTCCAACCTCTGACCAGTAAGGAGACCGGTTCGACGTCCGGTCCGGTTATAAAAACATTGAATAAAATACAGAGAAAATAGAATAGTCAATGAAATGGAATGAAATTAATAAGGAAAAGAAAATAGATTACTACTATTTAATTGTCATATCTGGTTGCTTAATCTGCATGAATAATTTATTATTATGTTGTTTAGTTGGCAAGAAAAACGAAAAAATGAAATACAATTAATGAGTCAGGTTATGGTTCAGGTTATAAATGGGATCATGGGTCTAGTCATAGTTTGGATCATGGTCAGGTTATAGTTTGATTCATATGTCAGGTCATGGTTCAATTCTTAGGTCGGTCGTGTTTGGGTCATAATATAGTTCGTGGTTCGAGTCATGTTGGCTTTTATTTCAGGTGATGGTTTGACGAGGGATTCAGGTCATGGTTTTGACCGGACGATGCCTTCAACTCATAGTTTGTATCACATCACACGTCAAGGCAATGTTTGGTTACTCCACTTCTTGAAGGAATGTGGAAAACATCCTCTTTCTAGAAAATGAAAATTATTAAAAAGAAAACATAAATCATATTTCTTATAAAACTATTCATTGTAATTTTCAAACAATTTGTTTTATTATTCTAACATAATAATTAATTTCGTTCCTCATATTTTATTTATGTGTACCAAATCATACCGAAACATTTATAACCTAAATAAACCATTTGTATAAAAGTGCTTTGGGACAATCTGCAAGTCTGCAACCGGTACAAAAATTTACCCGGCCGTTTGATTAATCGTTAGTTTTTACTTAGCACTTAGCACCTATATCACATATTTTTATAAAATATATTCAATAAAATCAGTTTTTATTAATAATTTCTATTAACTTCTGATCACATAATTAACAAAATAATAATAATATTATTATTAATAATAAAAAATTATACATGCGTGAGTAAAAGGCTCAGAGCTCCAGTTTGGGTGTCAATACAGGTAGATCATTCTCGACCCATGCAACATAGCCTCCTCCCATGTTGTACACATTCTTGAATCCCTGAAAATATTTATATGAATATATAATTGCTTCATTATATTCGTAAATTACATATTTTTTTATTAATTTTTTGAAACAAAAAAAAAACATTTTTTTTAAATCGGATATAAAAACAAACGTACCGCTTCAAGAAGAATGTTTGACGCGTATACAGAACGAATCCCTGATTGACAGCCCTTTACACAAAACATCACAAAATATGTCACATTTATATATTAGTTGCTAATAACTATAATAAAATACTAATTAGAAAGCTCATAAGTTGTATAAACCATGAAAAAAAATCATTTAAAAAAGTTTTATTTATTTATTTATTTTTTTACATGCTTGTAACATTATTTGACTTATTTTTATAAAAAAAATATTAAAAAGCTCCGATAGAATCTTTTTAAATTTTTTTTTTTTGTAAAATCATGTAACAAATATGTAACATTGCACCCAGTTGTTACAAAGTTTTTTTTTAAATTCTATCGGTGTTTTTTTGATTTTTTTATAACAGTTGACAAAATTATGTTATAAATATGTAGAAAAAAATTTGAATGTTACATAAGTGTTTTCATAGTTTTCACAACTCAATTTTGTTTTAAAATATCCTTACCATATATACATAAATAAATATATGTTTTTAGTAATAATAAGTTGCATTCATTTATTTTCTGTTTTATTTGGTTTACCACAACAAGATGATCACCCTTATTGCACAATGACAAGACTTGTTCCAAAAAATTCTCATTCTTCACCCTACCTGAAATTGAATAAAAGTTCTACTTATGAAATATATAAAAAGATTTATTGATAAAAAGAATAATATTTTTGTATATATTCCATGCCAACCATAACCAGGCTTTTATATAAATGATACTAAATACGTTATATGATACAGTTCAGATTTTTTTTTTTTTTTTTTGGGTTTTGTCAACGGTTTGTATAATACTTTATAGGGAGTGCCGGAGTGGTACATGGTAAGATGTAACTTATTTTTGAACAGCAAACGCCCGGTCATCCGTGATCACTCTGGCAAATAAATCACCTTTCCGTCTGAATAACAGAGCGTGGTGACCTAACACAACCGCCCAGGAAGAAACCTACAACGAAAAACCTCTTAACTCAATCCAGAACAACATTTGCTCTAGATGAGACTCCAACCCAAGACCTCTTATAAAAAAAGTTAAGAGACTACCACTAGGCTATAAACCCTTTGGTTGGTAAGATGTAATGTAACTACTTGCAAGTTGCAGGATGTGAACTTAACATAAAAGTAATCAATTTTGGATGGGTTAGTTTAGCCCATATTATCAAAGAGGACCGGCGTTATTAGGCTAGGGATGAATATAGAATGATGTGGGCAAGCCGTTTTCTTTAACCGGTTCCGATTCCAAATCCGATTCGTCTTTTTCAACGAAGTCGAACCAATGTGGTTAAGTTTGGGTTTTGACAGGTTTCGGCTCTAGTTTTGACTGGGTAAATGTCGAATTGGTTTCGGTCACGTTTTCAATTAGGGGTGTTCAAAATATCCGAAACTCGAAAAAATCCGAAATCCGAATCATATTCAAAACCCGAAAAAACCTAATCTGAAATCTAATTCGGGTTGTTCGGGTCGGATAATATGATTTTAGATTCGTGTCGGGTTTCAGATATGCAAAAGTTAATTCAGGTTGTTTGGGTTATTCGAATGTAAGAGTCACTGTTTTTTGGGTCGGATGATATATTCTAGGATTCGGGTCGGGTTTCGAATACACCAAAAAATTTCATATCCGAATAACCAAGTTCGAAAAACCCGAATAACACGTTAGCTGACCCGATGAACACCCCTAATTTCAATGAGCCAAAACCGCATATGCCAGTTAGTTAATGCAGATTGGTTCTGAAAGCGGATTTTTTTAAAAAAGGGGTGAGCTTACCGGGCAACCCGACCCGTTTTTGAGACTACCCGGACCGGACCGGACCGAACCCGGTTGAAAGGGAAAATGAAAACCGAAGACCGCCCAAGGGGAAGAAAACACAGGTTCGGTTATTAGTGTATCGGGTATATGTTCGGGTATTAAAAACCCTAAGGCCGATGTGTTCGTGAATGAATCCTACCTACTTGCAGCTGCTGCACAAAACTCCACTGCGGTACTCCATTTCGACCAGCCGGAATCGTCCCCCTACTCCTCTGATGACTACGTCGCCGGTTGAAACCTCTACAACCACCCTCCTCTGCAGAAATAATGGCAGAATTAAAGCTCTCTGGTTCCAATCGAGCTCATAAATTACACACAAGGGTTCAAAAAACAAAACCAACACGGTGATCGCAATTCTGAATTTCATCACCTTGCGACCGGGCGAGGTCCCCGCCGGCGTAGGAAGTCCATCATCGTGCCCTCAGGAGCCTCAAAACGATAAACCATTTCATATATTCTCCGATCTGTGTTTGCCTCTTATGCATTTTATAAATCATATCACAGTATTAAGTCAATTCCGTTTTGTTGAATACTGATGGTTGGGATCTGCAATGATGGACGCGTGTTCTAATATTAATTGCAATTATTTGTTGTAAGCTTTTGTTTGTTACACGCAAGAATTTTGGTGAAATTCATTTTTCGGTCCTGCCTTTTATTATCGGGTATCACGCATTAAGACCGATACCCGGACCGAACCCGGTTTGTATCAAATTATAGGACCGATATCCAAAATAAAAACATGCAGCCGGTTCGGTTTTCCGGTTATTTCCGGTCCGGTTATTGGGTATATTCGTGTAACCGAATAAATTGCTCACCCCTTCAAATATTGAGTTGGTTGGGCTTAAATCAAATCAAAATTTTGGAGTGTGAGTTTATGTAAAGTTGAAAACCATTAATTTTTTTTTATTATTTTTTTATTTTTACAGTGGGTTTGATTCGGCTTTTCCAAATGGAATTGAAAACTTTGAGAAAAAAATAACCAAAAAATATTAACTAGTTATTGCACATTTGGGTTTAAGATTTTGGACTTCAACATTTATTAACTTATAATATGTTATTTTGTAATAAAGGACAAACCTTTAAAATAAATCGTTAAGGATATCATTTTCATATGATATGGTACGGCTTTGTTTCTTTTCTTATCAAAACCAATACCAAACCATAATATATATTTTAGAAGGGTTTTTTTTTTCTTTTCTTTTCTCAACCATTAGTTTGGGTTAGCCCATTTATTAAAAGATACGTGTTTGGGTTAAAACTAAATGATTAAATTAAACTAAATAAGCCTCTTAACCTAAAAAGTTTAAGAATGATCTTGAGACATTATATCATTAATCAATGGATATGATTAAATGAAGTTGTTAGAGGGTATTTTAGTCATGCATACTTTTGTTGACTTTTTATCAAATTTTCCATATTCTTTAGACGTTCATAACTTTCATATACGAAATTATTTTTTGAAAAAAATATACCATAAAAACGAGCATTTTTTATCTTCAAAATTAGTATAGTTTGGCTATAGAAAAAATTTTGTTTTTTTAGCTCATTGTATCTTTTGTATAGGTCATTATGTCTTTTGTATATGACATTGTGTCTTTTGTGCAGCTCATTGTGTCTTTTGTGTTTCTGATCAATGTTGTGTTTTCGTGAACAATTTAAGACACAATGATGTTGCATGATACATAATGTCAAGCAAGGATGACACAATGACGATTATAAATAACACAATGATCTTTAAAAGACACAATTACCTGTAAAAAAGATACAATGACGAGTATGAACAATTTTGTACATGTCATTGTGTCTTTTGTGTAGACATTATGTATTTTGTACAGATCATTGTGTCTTTTGTGTTTCTGCTCAATATTGTGTTTTTGCTCAATATTGTGTTTTCTTAAACAATTTAAGACACAATGATGTTGCAGAATACATGATGTTAAGAAATGATGACACAACGACAAGTATAAATAACACATTGATATTTAAAAAAGACACACTTACCTATAAAAAAATACACAATTATCTGTAAGGAAACACACAAAAAGACAATTATACACAAACGTTTAAAAAAACACAATGACGATAATTAGACACAATGAGCTGAAAAAATTTAATTTTTTGTAGCAAACATTATACTTATTTTAAAGATAAAAAAATACTCGTTTTTATGATATATTTTCTTTTTGAGAAAATAACATCGTATTTAAAAGTTATGAGCGTTTAAAAATTGTGCGAGAAAGTGGTTATGGCTAAATTATTATCTAACAACTTTTCTCTATAAAATTTTAAATTTTTTCTCTTAAGTTTGATATCAACCAATATTCCTTTTTAGACTTTTTAGGTTAAATAGACTATTTAGTTGAACATAATCCTAAAACTAAATGAGTAGATTGTGTTTAAGTTCTACTCAAATGAACGTAATTTAATCGTTAACTTGTCTAATATAAGAATAAAATTATATATAATGTATAAGTTCAAGTATGAAACATGTCTACAACTTTACTACAAGTTGTTTGATTATAGTTTATTTACAAATTGTAATAAAATATGTATGGGTTTATATTATTTCCAAAAATGATAACTTAACCTTGATGGGTCACGAACATGTATGGAATATTAAGAGCATCATCAAAATCAACGTGTCCTTTCATAAATTCTTCCTTGGTCCTATCACATAAACCAAAAGGTGTTATACTTACACTTTTATTTTAATCTAACTTCGTATCGACACTAAACCTTTCGTATATGCTAATACGAGAAATATAGGTCCACTGTCACAATTTTCTGAAAATAATACGAGATGCATAAAAATGTGAAATTATTTTTGGTGCATTGGTCCATTTTTTTTTAAATATTTTAACTATTTTAACTTAAAATATAATATTTTATCAATGCAACATTTGTATTTTAAATAGTTAACCGTTTTGTCTCCTAATCATAGTTAGGTTAGGAGGCTAAAACAATTAGAATAGTTGGGCTATATTAATTTAAGATTCTGTTGTAGGTTAAAACACTTCAAACAAATGACTAAAACCGAAATTTACTCTTTATTTGCAAAATCAATGAAACAACGAAATCAACAATAAACACATATACTCATTACCTAACGTCAAGATAACGGTAATCACCATTGCGGAGAAGGTGATTCGCTTTATGAACATCAATGGTAATCACCTCCGGTTCTGATCTACATGAACGAATTTGAATCAGAAGAAGAAGACAGATGATAGAAATCCATGAGCGATTAATCTTGGTACCAATGGTGAGAATCAATGATAGCGAACCACTATATGGAATCAGAAATAGAATACAGAGAGAGGATTAGATACAGTGAATGATTGGAGTCTGTGGGTTGCGTAATTGCTAGCTTGCATACCTTGTTTGAGATTTCATGGCGGAGATTGGAAGGATTTGAAGATTGATTGAAATTTTGGGGATGAAATACGATTAAAACGACTTTATGAAGAAGACGATGATGATGGTTTAACTGCATGATTACTTTGTGCGCCTGCAAATTTTCGTTGGTTTGATTTTGACTGTTTTGTAGACTAAATTGCACACAGAATTGAGTTTTCGAATTAATTATTATTGCATTCAGGAAAAACTTATCTTTTCCTACGTATAGTTTGGCAATTTTTATTTCTTTTCCCCCAAACTTTTTAAAATGATTATTATGCTCTCTGTGATTTGACAGTTTAATCATTTTCTTCAAATTTTTTCAATATATCTCCATTATACTCTATTTTTTTGAAATCACAGGGAACAAAAATATTATAATTGTCAAACCATAGGAAGAATAATGGTTATTTTGAAAAGTTTGAAGTAAAAATGTCAAAACTGTCAAACCAGAGAAGTTTTTCCTTATATTTAATAAAGGTTTTTATTTATTTTTTATTTATTTTTATATAAATATTGTCTCAAATAACCTTTGTAGGAAATTATAAAAATATTTCGACAAAAGCCAACCTAATCAATTTTTTTATTAAAATGACCTTAAACCCAATTTGTGATCTTATGGGATTAGTGACGGAGCTTGATCGTGTTTAAAGGGAAACGGAAATTTACGAGACTCGCGATACATGTTAATTTTTTGAAAAAAGAGGACGAAATCGATGATTAAAACAAAAAATTACTTTTCAATCAAAAAATTAACACTACGGACGGAAAAAATAGGTGACAGCGAACCCCACCCCTACCCTTATTATCCTTCGTCATTGTACGAGATTATCAACAACTCTTGTAACTAAGAATTTTTGACAAGAACTTGTTAACAATTTTTGACACAAATGAGTTAACATGAGATGAAGCAATACGAAGCTAACAAGTTTCGTGTTTGAACTTAATAAGTTTCATGTCATAAACATGTTAATGAATTTATAACGTGCTAAAAATCATGTTTAAATAGGTTAAGCACTTGTAACTTGTTAACGCTATTTTAATTATGTTTAAACACTTGTTAGCCTTTTTGAATATATTTCTCTTTTTTAATTTTTTTTAAAATAAACATGTAGATTTTATCGTGTTCTTAAACAAGTTAAACATTTTTATCTTTTTTTAAAAATTTTAAAATAAATGTGTGATTTCTATCGAACTGTTATCTTGTAACATATTTTTAAACACATGTTTGTCTTTGTGTTTGAAAAATAACACGATTCATTATCATGTCATGTTCGTGTCTAACACATTTTTTCATGTCTTATCATATCTTGTTTTATTTTTTCGTTTGTAACCTACTGATAGTTACTAAAAGCTGACTACTTTGCTTAATCACAAGGTATAATTAGGGTTGTAAACGAACCGAATAAACACAAATGAGCCATTGTTCATGTTCGTTTGTTTAACTTTTAATTTGTTCACGAACGGTCCACAAACAACAACTGAACGAAAATTCTTGTTTGTGTTCATTCATCAAGGGATTGGACTTGTTTACGAATGCGAACGAACATATATTATTTAAAAAAATAAAAATCAACATTATCAATTTTAAACATTATTTTTACATAAATAGAAAGTTAAAACTTGATATAAAACTCAGAAAATAATTATCATAACAAGAAAAAAGTTACAAATAATAGTCTTAATTGAAGTTAACCTAAACTAATGTTTCAAAGATCTTAGTTTCAAATTACTATGTTTTTAACAAGATACAACTTTCAAATAACTATAATTCTGGTTTAAATATTATTATATTAAACTAAAAATAGAAAATTTAAAAATATAAAACATATTTAATGAATAAACACAAAAAATGAACATTGAACGTAAACAAATACATTACTGAATGTTTATGAACACAAATGAGCGAACAAACCTCAGTTCATGTTCGTTTATTTAACTAAACAAATGAAATTCCTTGTTTGTGTTCACTCATTTAATAAACAAATGAACATAAATGAACTCTCCACCAAATCATTCACGAACTATTCACTGAACGTTCAATTTATTTACAGTCTTAGGTATGACCGTATGATAAAAAAAATTTTTTGTATATGCACCTCACCTGTTTATAGAAGGTTTAAAAAGTAGAACGAGCCTTAAATGGACGTTTAAACGGCGACATCTTTTTTAAACAGACGTTTTAAACAGCATTAAACAAGATTCTCAACGATACCACCTTTTCTAACGACCGTTTAGGCAAATCGATTGTCAAAACTCTTTGAACTTCTTCAAGAGTTCTTGCATGTTGTACATATTTTCAAAGGATTTTATAGTGCAATATATTTAATTTTATGGTACTTTATATGTTTTAAAGTAGTTTAGTTGTAATTTTATTGGGGCTTATGATTTTGTGGTTTTGAGATATTATTATCACAGTTGGTTCAAGCTTTTTAAAGGATCTAGACTTAAACTAAAATTAAGGTCTCTTTTGTTAAAAAAAAAAAAATAGTTTGCTTTTGACCATAAATTGTAGTTCATAAAAACAAAAAAAAAAACCATAAATATTAGCCCCTTGCCATAACGGTTAACCATACATTCAATCTAACTTAGAATCAGTCTAGTCTAAAATTAACAAAATCTGAAACTTAACCAATCTAACACTTGATGAGTAAACAAGTCACACCAAATGAACGATTGTACAAAAGAATAATAATAAAGCGATTAACTGATTGTAAGTGAGAGAAAGATCAATAATCAGATTTCAGGAATGAAGAGTTTAATCGTCATTGAAAGAGTTGTCGACCTCTTTAGATTTAAAGGTGGAACCAATTGAACTGTCCTATATGAAATGATATGGCGTACAAGTAGCTCTCATCTTCAAGCTTTATAAATTCTAAAACTTTACGAATCTGACTCGAGTCTCCTGTTCCTTTTGAGACCCAAGGTGTCCGCCTATAATTTTACTCACTTGGGCTGTCTCTAGTTGTTGCTAATTTCATGATACTTGTTAATATGTACTGAAAAAGCCATTATCTTTAGCATAGTTGGATGATTCTTATCTTTTTAAGGAATTTTATGAAGCCAAGTGACATGTAAGGGACATATTTTGTTTAAACGGTTCCTTTTTTGAAAAAACCAGGGGCGACGAGGTTGGTTAGGGCCTTATGTTTCGGCCTTTTGGGCCTTGTATAATTTGATTTTACAAATGCGTAGGATTGTAGGAAAGCAGGATGCATGATAGCAGCATAGGTGCTCAAACGGGTTTTTTAAACAAATTTCTGGTGGGAATTGGGTAGGCTAAAATCGGGTTTTTAAACTAGTTGATTAGCTGACACTTATCCGAAGTAAAGCTCATACATCAGACACATCACCTATCTCCCATCAATGTCGGAAGAAACCCACGACTGAGAAAACCCTGCTCTTTTAGGAACAATTGCTTCCAGGTAAACTCGAACAACTTTCATAAGAAAAGTCAAAGGCTAGTCCAAGGTTAGAAGCCTTTTGGTGTGTGTGTAGCGATTTTATCCTGTGAAAACCCGATCTTACAGAGAAAACTCTTAAACCTTATATGGGCAGTCAATTTAGAATCTTGAAATAAACATGCGATTCATATTAAATTGAATAAAAAATTAAGAGTATGTATGTATATATATATATACACACATATTTATTTTCAAGATTACAAATAGACGGCCCAATAAGGTTTAGGGTTTCTTTTTAAAATCGGGGTTTCACGGGATACAATATATATATATATAGGGGCAGTTAACATACACAGGGGAGCAGTTGTGCGAGACATTGGAAGGAAATAGAATACGCCACGTGTCATCTAGGGAATGATATTATTCTCCATGTAAAATCATGAACCGCTTAATATAAAATCACGAGCTGCCATTTAATGCGCACAATCAAGTATCAACTGAATAATCACAGACTAATAATCACTAAACATATGTAATAAATCACGAACCACATATAAAAATCGCAATAATCAACGAAAAACTGGATAATTAGGGACCAATAATCAGGGATCAAATGTAAAAATTATGGATTAACTGAATCATCATGTACCAATAATCACGGACCACATAAAAAACGAATAAAAACTATAACAATAATAAACTCAAATAAAATATAATAAACTTCTCTGTTTTATGGGATAATTTTTTTCATAAAAAGATTAACCGTATAAAAGTTATATGATTTTTAAAAAACTGGTGCAACATGATTAAACCACATAAAAGTCAACAAAAGTAGACTATTTCTTTTTTATCATTCAACTTTTAATTTAAATGCCTTAAATGAATAGTGACGACCACTAAATCTTAACAATTAATTAATATGATAAAGGACCTATAATCATTCATATCCTTCTCACCAAAAAACATCTTTATATTTGGTCTGTCTTCTATATATATGTGTGTGTGTGTGTGAGCGTTTTTAAGAAAACTATCATTTTGAATAAAACTAAGAAAAGTAATCACAATCATTAATAATTAAATTTTTTCTTTTTTATTTCCTTTATTATAAGATAAGAAGTGTAAAAAAGGAAAAAAAAAACTTAAAAAAATATGTATTATTAGTTATTACATATATGTAGCTTGTATGCTACATATATCTAACTTCGTTATCTATATATATATTTTTAAAAAAATTTGTATTATGTTGTTTCTAACCTTATAATAAAAAATTATCAAAAATTTTTAAAAAAATTTACTGGTTATTTTGAGTTTTCTTGGTTTTTTACAAAATGATGAGTTTCTCACAAAACTTCCTATATATATAATTATGATCTTTTGTTAACTCACGCTTAAAGCAATAAACCACATAACTTCGTCAAAATGAAGTCAAACCTTAGTTTTTTTAACATTATTGTAACACATTTAAAACACTTTTTTCTTTTATAATTTTGCATAAATTTATCAACCTTTAAGACGTATCATCATTGTATGTTTTGGATTTAATACAGTTACAGTAATATAAGTCAAAAACTTAAAACGATGTTACATTTTAAACAACGATGAACGTACGCAAACTCATAAAAGAAGAAAGTGTTGTAAATGCGTTACAATTATATTAAAAAAACTCTAAGATTTGTGATGCACGTTAAATTATACATGTTTTTTGACATAAATTCCCTCGGTTTTAATGTTAACAGCAAGCAAATTCATTTGCAAATAATCCTAATTATTGTTTTTGTAAATTTGTAGAATAACGACTTTGCTCGAAAGAAAATCAAGCGTTATATGGAATTTCAGCAATTTCTGAGCAAATCCCTAGATGCGTATTATCGTGCCAATTCTTGCACCGACAGTGCTGACACACGCACGACCGTGCGTCCGTGCGTGAACTTTGCATGACCGTGCAACCAGGTAGTGCCGGACCATGCATGGCAGTGCTGACATATGCACGACAATGCATGAGCCTTGCACGACCGTATAGCTAGCTAGTGTCGGGCCAAGGGAAGATAGTGACGGCCGCTTTGACTTGCGCACGACCGTGCCTGACTCCTCGAGTCGATTTTCAAGACTTAGCTGAAAATGGCAACTCCAACAATGGCCCCAGACGAAAAGCGAAGCACTGTAGCACCTTGCACGATCGTGCACCTATGGTGCACTACTGCCAAGTCCCAGACTTTCTATAAATTTAGCTTTTCTCTTCATTTGAAAGGGCTGGACTTCCTGGAGCAAAATACCTACTGACCATAATTTTCGAAGCATTCCAAGAGAGATTTTGAAGGTCTTGAAGATCCAAGGAGCATCCAACAATATTTTGTTTCCAATCCTTGCTTGCTTGTGGTTTGAATTTGTCATTTCTATCATGTTTCTTCGTTTATTTTGCATACTTTATTTTTGTTCTTGCAAGCCTTATGGGTTGATTACTTTGTTGTCTAGATTATGATAAAACTTATGTTCTTGTGATGATGATTATGTGAATTGATTGAAATGGTTTACGTCAAGATTCAAGATGAAGTTATGATTTTATTCCAATGATGTTGTATGCTTGTGTAGGTTGATTAGTGCTCAAGAATGATGAATGTTTAGTCATACTATGTTGGAAAACCATGATCAAACATTTGTTTATAATCTTACAACTTGTTTTTAAGATTATGCCATGAGATTAGGAATGTTAATTGGCTTCTTGAATATTATGAAACTTGCATAAGTATACTTTCTTTCACTAAAGTTTGGAAAAAGCATGGTGATATTATGATTTGTTGAATATGATTAATATGTAAGTTATGAAATTATGGCCAAATGACCTCATTTGCATGATTGTGTTCATAAATTGTAAATTGGGAGAAATTGTGATTTTGTTGAATTTATGCAACTTAGGGTGATTAGTGTGTATAAGTCATATTAGTTTTCCTTAAGTTGTAGAATTAAGATTATTGAGGATGACTAATTCTTGGATAAATATTGACATAGACTTTGACTTTAGGCTTCATAGAATAATCCTAGGTGATTATAATGTGTTTGTCATTTTAATTTTCCAAAAGATTAGAAGATTAGATATCATTGACCAGAATCTAGTCAACATTTGATTTATCAATTCATTTTAATCTCGTCACTAGACTAGGTGGATTAATAATCTAGGCAATTTTCTTAGACTTTAGATTGTTTTCAAATCTTGCTATTTAGTTATTAGTTTAAATTTCACAAACCTGACTTCTTAATGTTTTTGCTAAACATTGACTAAGGTTTAGTATCGAGAGCTATCGTGTCCACGGATTGATATTCGGTTCTTACCATAAGCTATATTACTATATGATATGTACACTTGCCTATTGTGTGTGATTTAGTTCTTAGTAAAAACCATTTTAAAACTAAAATCTGTGTGAAAAATCCATCATATAAAATATATAGTTTCACGCACATCAAGTTTTTGGCGCTTTTACCGGTGACACGGTGATTTTGAGAAAAATTAGAGTTCATGATTGTGACATCCAGTACCAGATCGTCCGGCAAGTCCGTACGGTATGTGTACTTTCACTATTTACTATGTGTAAATACATGTTTGTGAACAGTGCTTATATTAACAGAATTCAAAATACAAGAAACAGTAGTACGTATTTATGTGTAAACTTAAATGCCGTAAGTACAACACTCATTATAAACAATAGTTGTTTGTATTTAGGTGAAAACCTAAGTGCAGTTAATACAACGAACCGAGAGAAACAACAGTATTCAAGTAAATAACAATTACAAGCCGGTTGCGATCTGATATCCATAAATGACAGGAATCAGATGGCCGACAAATCAGTACGAAAACAATGTGAAAACCGGATGGTTAGTTGAGTCCGTTAGTGAGGAAATACAATTTAAAGACATAATTGCAGTGTCGTTACAGAATAACGAACTGACAGTGTGTTCGCGTGGGTGACGATTCACACAAACATATCTGTGAGTTTAACGTTCTGAAATGATAACTGGAACGTAGAAAACAAGAATCAGAAAGCAAAACCATCGTCGTGTTCGTTCGAATGACGATTCGAACGAATACGCACGATGGTGACGCGTTCTGACGAAACGAAAACGAAAACGAAAACGACACGAACAATAATTAATTTAAGAAAATATAATATTTTCGTGTTTTACAATTTTGAAACTCATCAAAAAGAAATAAAAAAGTGATTCTTTTATTTATTACGCGTAAATTACACGTTACGTTCCGGAAACGCAATGAAAACACGAACTGAACAACCGAAACGAACCCGAATACCCCGAGGGTATATAAACATCAAATGAGGCTTTTCCCTCATATTTCCATCAGCTCTCTCTCTCTAAAAACGTGATTCCCGAACCTTCTCTCTCTCACTAGGATAATCACTCTTCAAATCGCGATATCTCACTCGTTTCTCAACGAAATCGAACGTTCTTGGTGTCCAAACGAATCTCTCAACGCCCTCTACCTAGAAGTACAACAAATCTGGAGTTTCATCCAGCCAAATTCGAGGTATGAGCAAAAGAAAATCACGGGAAATAGGGTTTTCATGTTTATTTGTTCGATCCATCACCTTAGTCGGCCAAGAACCCACACACCTCTGTCGACCCTCTAACATGTCCACAGCCATGGAACAACTTGTAAGCTCACTGGGTTAGAAGTGATACTACTTGTGAATATAACTATTGAGAAACCATTGGGTGAATGGGTGAATCAAACAACATACACACAACAAAAATTACATGGTGATTGTGCATGTGAACAAATCAAGGTTTTCAATTACAATATTTATGAACTCACCAACCTAGTGTTGACTTTGTTTAAATGCATGTTTTCTCAGGTGACGAACATGTTTAGTCACCAGGATTACAGGGACTTAGCTAGTGGACTATAAGAAGGCCTAGCTACTTTTGTGTTGCATACTTTTGGATGACAAAACCACGAATCATCTTTTGTATATCTTGTACAGATACAAGATATGGACTCATTAATTCTTTTGATTAGATTTACTTAGTTAAATTATGAGGAAGCAATGTAATTTAACTTTGTAATTCTATTTCATTGTCATGTTAGCATTTCTCATTTGATTATCATGTGCTATGTAAACAATCTG
Source organism: Mikania micrantha (assembly GCA_009363875.1). Taxonomy (NCBI): domain Eukaryota; kingdom Viridiplantae; phylum Streptophyta; class Magnoliopsida; order Asterales; family Asteraceae; genus Mikania; species Mikania micrantha. Next base: position 37,473,695 of record CM018685.1, read on the forward strand.
ATCATTTCGATTATCATAACGATATTGCGCCCCGGGAACCTTCCACCCGGCGGGAATGTCGATCCAACCCGCCGGCTCGGGGTGTGACAGATTGGTATCAGAGCCATGGTTATAGAGAAATATATGTCATATTATTTAAACGGTTTGACCTAGACTATAACCTAGGGACCCTCATGTAGAGATCATATGACATAGGATTCTATTTGCATGTGTCTTCTGCATCTGATCGCTGCACTAACCGATTTCTTTTCGGTTATGATCAGAATACCGCCAAGAAGACCACCACTAGCTTTACTGCCACCACCACCTTTACTGCCACCACCACCTCAAGATTCTGCTCCACACTCATCTACACCATCACCATCTGACTCTCCTGTCTCCGCCACCGCCAGTTCATCAGTTGGATCCTGCTACGATTGCACTGGCCACATTGTTGACAAGTCAACTGAGGGAGGTTATTCCCGATATGATGAACATGATCAACAGCAACAACGTTGCCAACTCATTTGGAGTAGGCAGCGGCAATACCCGTCATCATCAGGACTATTCCTACAAGAACTTTGTAGGATGCAAGCCACCTAGTTTTAGTGGCAGTGAGGGTGCCGTCGAATTGATCCAATGGATCGAGAAGATGGAGACTACCCTTGATATCAGTGGCTGTCCTGACCGGCCCAAAGTTAGATATGCTGCAGGTTCATTCAACAAAAGGGCGTTAACTTGGTGGAACGCTCAAGTTCAGACAAGGGGCAGAGATGAAGCTCTGTCCATGCCTTGGGATGATTTCAAGGCGATGCTAAGGGCAGAGTTTTGCCCGAGGAACGAACTCAAAAAGGTTGAAACTAAGCTGCTCAACCTTGTCATGATTGGTGCTGGGCATCTGGCTTACACCACCCATTTTCATGAGCTAGCAACACTGGCACCAGACGTGGTGCCAACATTGGAGAAAAGAATCGAACGGTACGTCGGGGGACTACCGTCTTGCATTCAAGGACATGTAATTTCTTCCCATCCTACTACCATGGAGCTAGCTGTTACTCTGCCAGCATCTTTGACATACATGATGGTTGCCTCTAGGTATTTGTAGGATCAGATGTTCTCATTTGATCAATATTAGGTTATAGCAGCGGAATTCAACGATGAATTAGCTCAAAATTTGCAAGAACAAAGTTAATCTAATAGAACAGTAAAGCACAAGTTGTTATAGAAAGAGAATTCTGCAAAAGGGATAATCTCATTCAATTCGCACTAACTTCGTTACAGATACAATATGTCAACTGCCCTTATATAGAAACAGTGACGTCTGATGATGTCACATGATGTTGACACCTAACAGACAAAAGATAACAACTGAAATAACCAAAACTACTGAGGATGTTTACAACTACTGAAGACAACCTCTTACAACTACTGAAGAACTAAAACTACTGAAATTAAACTTCAACATCTGATGAGTAAAATACTCATCAGACTTTTACAAGTATTGAAAGAAAACTACTAAAGACAAAAATTAACATCACAACATCTGAAGACTAACACTTCAGCTGTTGTGAATAACTTCAGATCTTGTAACTCTGCAAAGTGAATATCAGCTGTTGTGTTCTTCTTCAGTTGTTGTGTGTATTGTGAGACTTAGAGGTTTTTCTGATCAGGCTCATTGGTTCTTTTAGTCCAACAAACTCCCCCTGAACCAATGCAGCCAAAAACCTCTAATTATTGACTGTCTCACTTATTTGGTATCCCAGGCTGAAAGATCTGTCTTTTTCTTTGAGATCAGCTTCAAAATGACCAATTTAAGTGCAGGCCTGGTAATCAACAGCTTTTGAAAATCTGACTGTCAAAGTATGAGAGGGAACTCCATTGGGAAATGGACTATGAGCATTTACCCCTCTCATTGAAGCTATTGATCATAGATAAGTCTGAAGGACTCCATGACATAGGCTTCCAGCAAAATCACCTTTTCTTCATGAGTCAGCCTTTCTGGTTCACCTTCAAAAAATGACTCAGGTCCATAGTACTCTGATAAGTACCTGGCCGTTGTCCCATCATGTAGCTCCACCCTTGTTATCTCTCTGTACACAAACTCATCTGGATGCTTCCCTTCCAGAAATAATGGTAATTCATTCTGTTTTACCCCTTCCAGTTTCCTGTATACCAACCCTTTCTTGATCATCTTATTCTCTAGAAACTTGGGGGCTTTTAAACCAGAGTTATAAACACTTTTAAAATCTCCTATGATTTCCCAAGGATCAAGCACAGATCCCAACATAATATCAGCACTTATTACCTTTTTAATTCTTCTTGCATAAGCAGCTGGAGCATCTCTCCTGTGGATCCTGTCTATCATTCTTGTATCAGGCCACATCCTGATTTGTTCTTTCCTATACTGATATGTAAACCTCAGAGCATACAATCTTTGTGCTTCTTTCTTCATTGCTATGATGGTTGATGTCTGAAGGTATTCCTTGTCAACCAATCTCAGAATGTTCTCATCATGTTTCTTCTGGATCTCTTCCTCTTCAAGTTTGACTTTTATTGCTAACCTCTGAGATTCTGGTGATATGTTTGGATTCTGTCCAAACATCAAAGGTTTTTCTCGCACATAGTTTGCTGGTAATTTTACTACCTTTTTCTGAACCACTAATTCTGAATCAGTTTTTGAAGACTCAGGCTTGTGAACTTTTGTTTTCATCACAGTAGAAATGGGAAGCCTGTCTTCTTCATCAGTCTCTTCTTCTTCTTGAATCCTCAAAAATCTCCTTTTCTTGGGAGGTGCATCATCATCAATAAGTTGAGCTGATTTGGTAGAAGGATCAACTTGTTGCTTTTGAACATCAGTTACATCAGGTTCTTTCTCCTTCTCAACCCCAACCATATGATCTTGACCTTCCTTTGCTTGATCTTCCTCTGTTTCAACCTCTTGATTTGCAGATTTCATTTCAGATACAAAGGTTGTTACCTCTTCTTCAGTCTCTTTCTCAACCTCCACCTCAACCTCTTTCTCAGTCTCCTCCTCAACATTAATAGCAACATCAACAGACTTTGTCTTCTTCTGTCTCTTGTAAGTGACTTGTATGACTGGAGACTTTTCAGAAGCACCTTCTTCTTCATTTCTTGACCTTTTTCCTAACTCCCCCTTTTTGGCTGCAGGGGAAGAAGTAGTTTGAAGTGAGGAAAGTTTGGCAGCTACTGCATCATTAATCATGTTCTGGATTTGAGTTTGGGAGGGAAGCCTCTCATCAAGGGCTTGGGTTATGATATTCTTGAGCAAGGGAGTGATGAGAGGTAGGATTGTGATAAAGGCAGCAACTAATGCCTCTGGGGGGCTTGAACCCAAGGGATTAGTGCCTGAAACAGAGGCTGGAGGTTTATGTGGTTGTTGAGTAGTGGTGGAAGTGTTTGGGGGACCCTCAAAATTTGAAGGTGCCATCTGTGGGTTTGAAAGGGCAGATGGACTTTTGTCCTTGGACATTTTGGTGAGCAGCTCATTGAGTCTGCAGACCTCAGCCTCAAGAAGCTTGTTCTGTTTCAGAACATCAGATAAGGTCCTTTGGTCATCATTAGCCTTGGCTAAATCATCTGACCTCCTGAAAATATCAGGATTTACCTGAGTTGAGTATGGCTCAACATTTTCAGGTGCCCCTTTTTCTTGGTACTGGGGACTTCCAACCTCAGAGATAAACCCTTCATCAGTTGTTGCCTCTGGCAGGGTCTTAGAGATGTTACTACTATCAATCACTCCAAATGATGGAGGTGATGAAGTAGCAGCCCTGTCAGAAATCAGAATCTCTCTGTCCACACTAGGAGATCTGATATTGAAGTCAACATCCTGTGGGTTATCAGAAACACTTTGATCCTCCCCCTCAATGTTGGAGTTAATCCCAGTGGTAATAGGTGTCTGGGTAGGGATAGGAGTGTTTAGCTGATCCAGGATTTGGTCAATCACAAATGTTGGGCTTTGTTGGGTGGTTTCAGTAGTAATAGGCTGTGAAGCAGAGTGCACCCGGGGAGATTGGTGCTGTTCAATAGAAACCTTTTCAAGTGAAAGAGGCTCTAGATGTGTGTCTACCCCTTCAATGGTTGCACCAAGTTCCTGTTGAGAGGAATCTTGGGCGGTTTCAGCTGGTAGAGTCTGATGTACCACTGGCTGACTACTTCCAGTGGCCATATCATGCCTTGGTGAGGCATGGGCAGACTCAGGGGACTCATTTCCCTGAGCAGCCTTTTTGGGCTTTTTGGAATGTGGTTTGGTGGGGACTTTGGATTTAGATTTGGAAATGGAGACTGTGGGTTCCCTATGCTTGGGTTTTAGCTTTCGGGCAGCCTCTTTGAGTGTGAGGTTAGTGTTGTGTCGGGAATATACCTCTAGCAGAACTGCTGGAGCAGAGATCCCCTGACCAACAAGGCCTTCTTGTTTTAATTGTTTTTCAATGATGGCCATGATAAAACGTGGGTAAAGAAGCCATCTTGTGAAAACAGGTTTAGCCGCATGTTCAGTTAATTCTGAAAATAAGATTTGTGAAAAATTAAGTTTTTGTGATTCCAGAATTGAATAAAGTACCTGTTGCCACCTTGAGGACATCTGGTCCCAAGAAGATGATTTTGGAGCCAGGCAGATGTTGATCATGTGAAAAATAAGACGCTCAGGATCATTGAAGTTCTTCTTGTACAGAGTTGAGTCACTCAAGTCACCCTGGTATTCGTGACTTGTGAAACAGAGGTCAGTTAGGTTCTTTGGGAATTGAGTGACCAGGTTAGCATCATCTAGTTGAAGAACCTCCCGCAGTTCGGCTGGACTGATATGCACATTGTGTCCATTTACTGTTGAGCGAAGGGAGATGACACCAGTGCCGACATTGATCAGCTCAACATTCATCCAGAATTGATGAATAGATTCAACATAAATTGTTGGATTGATAAGAAACGCGGTTTGAAATTGAGATGCATTCATGAGATCAACAACTTCATCAAATTTGGACCAGAAAGATGATTTGGTGAGATATGCGACTGAGTTATGACGAGGTTTAAGGTTCATTGTCGCCATGGAAGCAGAGACTTGAGAGGGAAGATATGTTTTTGAAAAAGATTGAAAGTTCTGATGAAGTGATAATGAAACAACTGAAGAGGGTTTGGGATAAATAGAGTATTGGAAGTTGTTCTTCAGATGTTATAAAGAGAAAACAGCAGTGGTTGAAACATCTGAAGAGTAAATTTACTCATCAGGTGTTGTCGACATTGGGTGTTCATCAGCTGTTTTCATCAGTTACTCATCAGACTTTATGAAACATCAGATTTTCTCATCAGATTTTGTGAAAAATTTGTCATCAGAACTTGTGAACAAAAGTTGTTCATCAGACTTTGTGAAATATTTTTGACCTTCAGTACTTTGTCAACCAAAACCCATCAGTCCTTTTAACTGAGAATATTGGTAAAGGTCAGATGTTTCCTTGAATCAGTACTTCTGATACTTATCAGTATTTACTGAAAATATCAGGAGTTGCAAGGTGATACAAAAATTTGAGTTTTGATAAAGGTGAATATTTTTGTATTTTTGAAAATTTTATCTGGTGGATTGAATTTTATTAGTGTGAAAACCAATTTATTCAAGTTGCAGCATACCAAGCCTTAGAACTAAATTTTGAAAAGTTGAAGTGTCTAAAGGCTTAGTAAAGATATCTGCAAGTTCATCAGCACTAGGAACAAACTTTGGATCAATTAGACCCTTTTCAAAACAATCCCTTATAAAATGATGTCTGATTTCAATGTGTTTGGTCCTAGAGTGCTGAACTGGATTCTTGACAATACAAAGAGCTGAGCCACTATCCATTAACAATGGTGTCTTAGATTCTTTGATGCCATAATCCAAAAGTTGAGTCTGAAGCCAGAGAATTTGTGAAGTACAGCTTGCAGCAGCAATGTACTCGGCTTCAGCTGTTGAAGTGGCCACAGATGTTTGTTTCTTACTCTGCCAAGAAACCAAACAGTTTCCTAGAAACTGACAACCACCAGAAGTTGATTTTCTGGTAAGTTTGCATCCTGCATAGTCACTATCAGAGAAAGCAACCAGCTTGCAGGAATGCCCAGTGGAATACCAAATTCCCAGTGATTGAGTGCCCTGCAAGTATCTAAAAATTCTTGGGGTAAAGGAACCAGCTCCCAGACTTGTTGTTTCTTGAACTGCAACAGCTCCAACTGCATAGCCTCAACCCAGCCATTGTCTCTGAGTGCTGTGTGATAGTTCTTTGGCTCTTGCTGACTGACAAATAAGGCATAGAGACAAAAATTTGATAATTGACTTCTTGTTGAAACACCAGCAGAAATGTCACCCAGAACTTGAGATAATGGATGATCCTTCAGTTCTTGATATGGAATAAGATCAGTGCAAGTGTTTGCTGGAGGTCCAGTTGCTGCAGAAGTTGATGAAGATCCAGGGAACAGTTCAGCAGGAATTTCAAATGATGTAGAAGATTCCAGAATTTCATCAGCATTTGTATTAGGAGGAACCACTGGAGCAGGTGGAGCATCAGGTTTAGCAGACCTTGGCAGAGAATCACTAAACCTGAACAGGTGAGTACTAACATCATCATCATCATCAGTACTACCTTGTGAGTTTCCCATAGCAGCTGTTGAAGAATTACCTGCCAGAATAACAGACTCAGCTGAAGGTTGATATGGAACATATTGCAATATATCCAAATCAAACATCTCTACAGGGTTTTGTGGGATGGGATCTTTTGGTGATTCATTGAATTTAACATGGAGAGTTTCTTCAACAATCTTGGTTCTGCAATTAAACACTCTGTAAGCTTTGCAAGTTGAAGAATATCCCACAAAATATCCTACATCCACTTTGGAGTCAAACTTTTTAAGTGGATCTTTGGTATTGAGGATATAGCAAGGACAACCAAAAGCTCTGAAGAAGGAAATCAAAGGGGTCAAAGTATGAAGCAATTCATAAGGTGTTTTCAACCATCTTTGATTCACCAAAACTCTGTTTTGCATATAACAAGCAGTATTGACAGCTTCTGTCCAGAAAGTCAATGGCAGTCCGGAATCAGCAAGCATTGTTCTGGCAGCTTCAATTAAAGTTCTATTTTTTCTTTCAACTACTCCATTCTGTTCAGGAGTTCTAGGGATGCTGTACTGCCTCTTGATTCCCTTTGACAGATAAAACTCATCCAGAATATGATTTCTGAACTCTGTTCCATTGTCACTCCTTACACACTTGACAGGAAGAGAATATTGTTTCTCAACATACAACACAAAGTTTATAATAGACTTAGCAACCTCTTGTTTTGAATGCAAGAAGAAAGTCCAGACAAACTTGGAGTAATCATCAACAATTACTAAGCAATACTTCTTCTTTGCCATACTCATGACCTTCACTGGCCCAAACAAATCCATGTGCATCATTTGCAAACAACCAGTGGATTTGGGATCACCAATTGGAGGAAAAGAAACTTTGTGTTGCTTCCCTTTCAAGCAAGCAGTGCAATTCTCATCACAACTAAAATCCTTCATTGGAAGACCTCTAACCAACCCATGTTTCACCAGTTGATTCATGTTTTTGAGATTCACATGACCTAATCTTCTATGCCACAGATTTGATTCCTTGAAAGAAGCCTTAGAGAATAAACAAGGATGACCTTTAACAGAGATTTTCTTTGACAAATCAAAGGCATAAACATTTCCCACTCTGTTAGCCTTAAGGAGAGTATACTCATCTAAGACTTTGCCAATCAGAGGCAACACTTCAGAAGACAGTATTCTGCAGTCTTGCTTGGTGAAAAGAGAAATATGACCCTTATCACACATCTGACTGACACTCAGAAGATTATACTTAAGATTCTCTACATGATTCACATCATCAAACCTTATCTCACCATTTGTCACATAACCTTTCCCTGTAATATAACCCTTAGCATCATTTCCAAAAGACACAAATCCCTTCCTTCCTATAAAATAGTCATTAAGAAGAGATCTGCTCCCAGTCATATGCATGGATCCTCCACTGTCAACATACCAGATGCTATTTTGGCATGCTGAAGGACCCTGCATACATCAACACACTCAGTTAGACTTTGGGACCCAAACCAGTTTGGTTTTGGATCTGTTAACACATGAAGAAACAGAATTAACATTTGCAGTTGAAGCAACACTTGAATCATTCTTATCAGAAGAGTTAGCCTTGACTTTTGATTTTGTTTTCTTCTTCTGAAATGAAGCAACAGATGCCTCTGCTAGATTAACTCTTCCTAGCAGTTGTTGCATCATTAAAATCAGTTGATTATGGTTGTGAGTCAAGATTTTGATTTCATTAGACACAACAGGACCTGACTTTTGATTTTTATGTTTTATCACCTTAGTTTCTTTAATTAATGAAGAATCTTTCAAGTGATGTTTCTTTGAATCTGGAACAACCCCTTTACCTTTCTTGGATTTATTTGATTCATTTCCTTGTGAGGTTTTTCCAGATTTTGAAACTACTGATGATTCTGGTACAAACTTGGAACTAAATTCATTTTTCATTTTGATTATATTCTTGTTTTTGTGCTTAATTTTATTAATTTAGATCCTCTTCTGTACCAGCATTCATCAGAAGAATGATTAAACAACCTACAAATTTCACAAAGCACCCTCTTGTGCTTCTCCTTGTGAGTATCTACAAGTACTGAAGACTTAGATACTGAATTTTTGTTCTTCAGAACATTTGGGGCTTCAGTATTTGTAGACATTTTGACAACAACTGATGTGTTGACAACCTCTGAAGAGTTATTCTTCAGCACTTGTCTATCAACACAATTTTCATCAGCAGTTGTAACATTACCAGCTTTTTCTATAACAGCTGATGAGACACTCTGGCTTATCAGAAGCCGTGCATCTTTCTCTCCAGTGCCATGCCCATCTGACTCAATCAGTTTTAAATTTAATTCATTGGAAACTTTTTCATCAGGATTAATTTCAATTAAAACACTATCTTGACATGTGTCACCCTGAATGACATTTGTACATCCAATAGAATACGAATATGTCTCAATATCCACAGTTTCAGACTCAGATTTGCATGCACTTAACTCACTTTCAGAGAATTCTTCAGCATCAGACTTTTCTGAAGATTTGGTGGATTGGTATACACTGTCCCCTTCAGACTCACAGTCAAGATTTTTTGGTGTATAATCAGCTGGAGGGGCAGTGTGATTGTATCCAATACCAAACTTCACATTTGATGCTGTTTGTTTGTTTAATAACATCTCAAACCCCTTGCAAGACTCAACCCATTTTTCACACTCTACTTGGGTTGCTGCAAGTGTTTGTTTCAGATCATTGTGTTTTACAAGCATGACTTCCACCCTAGCCTTTTCATCAGACAATTGACACTTGAGTTTATAAATTTCAGACTCTTTTTCATTCAAAACTTTCTCAAATTCAGTTTTAGTCTTAGTCACAGCCTTTTCTAAATCCAACTTCTCATTGATTAATTCAACATTTATTTCTCTAATGGAAGCAAATGCTGAAATACATGATTCTGAACACAACTTAGCTTTCGATTCAGATGATACCTGTGATGTTGAAGAAGTTGGACCTGAGGTGTCAGTTGAATCTATAGCCATCAAAGCAAGATTCCCAAATGGATTGTCTCCACCATGTGGACCAGCTTCAGAGTACAGCTGCATATTGAAATCAGATAAGTCATCAGGTAAACTACTCCAATCAGCTACTCCAGGGGTGAAGAAGCTCTGATGTTGTTGTTGTTGAGGCTGTTGATTTGTTTGAGATTTGCTGGGGTCAGGAAGAGCAGGTGATTGAGAATGTATTAGTGCTAGAGTTTGAGTGGATTGTGGCATATAGAAGCAAGGATATGGATAAGGCATAGGACTTTGTGGTACAAAATGAGCTGGATAAAATTGTTGTTGACCAGATCCAGAAGATTGTTGTCCTTTGTTTTGTGGGTTATTGCTAGGAAAGGTCACAAAGGGTGCAGAGGAACTAGGTCCAGTGAATTTGCACTCTCTAGCAAAATGACCAAGCCTGTGACACTTGTGGCACCTCAACTTCCCTTTGTCAAAACCAACTTTGGTTTTGCCAGATAATCCGGGAAATTTTCTTCCAGTTCTTTTGTAGAATTTTTGAGATCTAATGTTGATTAATGCCATCTGACTTAATATATCCATCTCCTCCTGATCATCATCTGGAATTCCCTTCAAATCATCCATCACAAAACACAGATTATCACCATATGTACCTGCATTACCATCAACTCCCACAAAAGCATGTTCAGCACTATTAGTAGAAAAGTCAATATGTTCATCATAAGAACACTCAGACCCAGTATATTCTAACTCTTGACCTATCAATGCAGTATTGCCGGGAATGAAATCATCAGTGAGTATGCCAGATGAAGACAGTTTTCTCTTCTGTTCTACCTCTCTCTCAAAAGTTAAGAGTTTCCCATGGAGTTGGGTGAGAGATAGATTCTCTAGATTTGCATTAGAGCGTAAGACAATAGTATAAGTGTCCCATCTCTCAGGCAGTGATCTGAGAAATCTGTTGTTCATCTGACTATTTGTATACTCCCGCTTAACCATTTTCAATTCAGAAATCAAACATGAAAACCGCTCAAATTGTTGGGTCAATGACTCACCCTTTCTATGAGAAAAAGTCCCATACTGTTGAGCAAGGATTTCTCTAGTATTTGCTAAAACCTCATCGGTTCCACCGAATTGTTCTTTCAGTGCAACCCAGAGATCATGAGCAGTATCATGATGCATCAAGCCTGAATAAATCTCATTCGGCAAAGCCATGGCTAGAATACCATGAGCTTTCGCATCAATTTCAAACAATTTGATATCCTCATCTGAATACATATCCGATGGTTTCGGAATCATGATTTTAGTTTCAGGATCAGTGATCATGGGTTTATACGGACCATGCACTACAGATTTCCAACATCCTGCACTGTTAATTGACAGGTGATGTAGCATTCTACGTTGCCAAATGTTGTACTCACTCCGAATCAGCATCGGAGGCTTGGTTGCGGAGCCTGTGTTATGCGGATCATTGTTTGGAGTTGTCATGATCTCAGATTCAATCAATATCAACAAAATTCAAATGAATTAATACAAACTTCACCCAATTGATTCAAAACAAATTGATATTGAAAAACAAATCAACAGAAGTTATCAAAAAACTTCAAACTATAACAAGTTCTTACTAATCAGCTAATTCGATCAACCAGAGAACTGAATTGAGCAGTTTCAGAGATCAATTGTTTAATCGATCAATGATTAACCAGCTCTGATACCAATTGTAGGATCAGATGTTCTCATTTGATCAATATTAGGTTATAGCAGCGGAATTCAACGATGAATTAGCTCAAAATTTGCAAGAACAAAGTTAATCTAATAGAACAGTAAAGCACAAGTTGTTATAGAAAGAGAATTCTGCAAAAGGGATAATCTCATTCAATTCGCACTAACTTCGTTACAGATACAATATGTCAACTGCCCTTATATAGAAACAGTGACGTCTGATGATGTCACATGATGTTGACACCTAACAGACAAAAGATAACAACTGAAATAACCAAAACTACTGAGGATGTTTACAACTACTGAAGACAACCTCTTACAACTACTGAAGAACTAAAACTACTGAAATTAAACTTCAACATCTGATGAGTAAAATACTCATCAGACTTTTACAAGTAATTGAAAGAAAACTACTGAAGACAAAAATTAACATCACAACATCTGAAGACTAACACTTCAGCTGTTGTGAATAACTTCAGATCTTGTAACTCTGCAAAGTGAATATCAGCTGTTGTGTTCTTCTTCAGTTGTTGTGTGTATTGTGAGACTTAGAGGTTTTTCTGATCAGGCTCATTGGTTCTTTTAGTCCAACAGTATTCAAGAAGGAAACAGACTCAGCCAAGGCTGGGTGTTCAAGGAAGCCTATGATGTATGACAACAACAAAGGCAAAAGTAGCGGATACAAGATAAAGACAAAGATTGGGCTTGTACACAAAGAGAGCTCAAGGATTCGGTTATACCAAGAGATGGAGTGTACGGGTTGGATATTAGTTTTATGGCCACCCGAGGCCACTTGTGACAATGCATGGGTAGACCGAACCAAGATAAACAAAGCACTTGCATGGGATTGTGTGGATTGGATACTTAGATGCACGGCCAAGAGGAAAACACATGCATGGGAACTTCTTTGCATGATCATGTGGGAAGGACCACAAAGCATTGGATCAATAACCAAAGAGACATAGAGGAGCCACTTGACCACCTAAGCCAAGTCTATGGGGCATAACACAAACATGGGTTGGGAGTATTTGATTTATTTGTTATTATTTAGCGGACTATCCTTTGTCATGGACATCACGTAGCTTGTTTCTTTTTTTAGGGTAGGTTCTTGCCTTGCGCAATAATCTATACCTTTCCTTGTATTCTTTTATTCGTTTTAATAAAATTTGCCAAGGCGTAGCCTTTTTCAAAAAAAAAAAAAAAAAAAAAAAAAAAAAAAAAAAAAAAAAAAAAGAGGCCGGCTAAGTAACAAAAAGTGGTCAAGAAACCTACGCTGCGACCACTCAGACACCGATGCTTAACCAACCACCACCACTGTAGATCAGGAGGCCATACACTGGCACTACACCTTTGTGCAACACTTGCAGTATCATCATCCAGTGCAGACACCGCACTAACTGTGGGAAGTTTAGTCATTTGGCAACCCAATGCAGGAGCCCGAGGGCTCAGAACAGAAACAACAACGCAGCCACTACTGCTGCTGCTGATAACAGGTCATGCTACACTTGTGGCGAACCTGGTCATTTCTCGAGGAATTGTCCCAAGAGAGTTCAACCAAGGGCTCCAGCAGCAAGAGGACGAGCCTTTCAGATTGGAGCAGCTGCTCGATAGGACCCGAACGTGATCACGGGTACATTTCTCTTATCTGACTTCAATGAATCCATATTATTTGACACTGGTGCGGATCAGAGTTTTATCTCATCCAATTTTGCATGCCATCTTAATTATGTTGAGGAATTGTTAGACTCCCCTTACACTATTGAGATAGCAAACGGCAAACAAATCACAGTAGACACGGTACTTAGGAATTGCCCACTAACACTTTGTGATCACACATTTTCCATCGACTTGATACGTATGGAGCTGGGCAGTTTCGACATCATCATCGGAATGGATTGGCTATCTCTTAACCGAGTTGAGTTCATCTGTTCCGAGAAGTTACTACGCATTCCAATGGAGAACAATGGGATTTTGGAGATTCATGGAGATCAAGCAAGCCGCAGTGTCAAGATAATATCGTGCATGAAGGCTCGCAAGTACCTCAGAAAACAATGTATCGCATTTATAGCTCATGTGGTAGAGAAGGACAAGAAAGCAATCAAGATTCAAGACGTGCCAATTGTGAAAGACTATGCGGACGTGTCTCCGGATGATTTATCGGGACTGCCACCTGAGAGATCGGTGCAGTTTCAAATCGATTTGATTCTGGGAGCGACTCCTGTAGCTAAGTCTCCTTACAGGCTTGCTCCATCAGAAATGCAGGAGTTGTCCAATCAATTACAAGAGCTACTCGACAAAGGATTTATCCGACCGAGCTTTTCCCCGTGGGGAGCTTCGGTTCTTTTTGTTAAGAAGAAAGATGGATCCTTCAGGATGTGCATTGATTACAGAGAGCTCAACAAACTTACCATTAAGAATCGGTACCCGTTACCGAGGATTGATGATCTGTTTGATCAGTTACAGGGAGCTCAGTACTTTTCAAAGATAGACCTGATATCAGGTTATCACCAGCTCCGGATCCAAGAGGAAGACATACCAAAGACGACATTTCGTACTCGATACGGTCACTACGAGTTCATGGTGATGCCATTCGGATTGACAAACGCACTGGCAGTGTTCATGGATTTGATGAACCGAGTGTGCAAGCCGTACTTAGATCAGTTCATTATCGTCTTTATTGATGATATACTGATTTATTCAAAGAACGAGAAGGAACACGAACAACACCTCAGAAAGTCTTGGTACTTTTGAAGGAAGAACGACTCTATGCCAAATTCTCCAAGTGTGAACTCTGGTTAAGAGAAGTTCAGTTCTTGGGTCACGTGATTAACAGTAATGGTATTCACGTGGATCCTGCCAAGATTGAAGCAATCAAGAACTGGGATGTGCCTACAACACCGACCAAGATCAGATCATTTCTGGGATTGGCAGGTTATTACAGGAGATTCATTTCGAATTTCTCCAAGATAGCTTTGCCTCTCACCAAACTCACACAGAAGAGTGAACCTTTTGTGTGGACTCAGAAACAGGAAGATGCATTCCAGACATTGAAACAAAGATTGTGCAATGCTCCTATCTTAACACTCCCTGAAGGCAATGATGATTTTGTAGTATATTGTGATGCTTCCCATCAGGGACTTGGATGTGTTTTAATGCAATGAGACAAAGTCATTGCTTATGCCTCAAGACAGTTGAAGATACATGAGAAGAACTACACAACACACGATTTAGAACTGGGAGCTGTTGTTTTTGCTTTAAAGATTTAGAGACATTATCTGTATCGTACCAAATGCACTATCTTCACAGAACACAAGAGTTTATAGCACATATTTGATCAGAAGGAGCTTAATATGAGGCAGAGACGTTGGGTTGAGCTCCTGAACGATTACGATTCTGTGATCAAATACCATCCGGGCAAAGCAAATGTTGTTGCAGATGCTTTGAGTCGGAAGGAAAGAGTCAAACCCTTGCGCATTCGAGCAATGGGAATGACCGTGCAAACAAGTTTGAAAGATCAAATCATACGAGCACAACAAGAAGCAGTGGCAAGAGACAATTTGAAACGCGAAATCGATTGTGGAGCCGAGAAACACTTTAAGACAAAACAAGATGGAGTTATCTATTATCTAGATCGTGTTTGGATTCCAGCAGTAGATGAACTCCGAACACTCATACTTGACGAGGCACACAAGACACGTTATTTTGTTCATCCTAGTGCCGATAAGATGTACCAAGATCTTAGGTCATTTTATTGGTGGCCGGGTATGAAGAAAGATGTTGCCATTTATGTTGGCAAATGCATCACATGTGCCAAAGTCAAAGCTGAACACCAGAAACCTTCGGGTTTGCTGGAACAACCAGAGATACCACAATGGAAGTGGGAACAAATAGCTATGGATTTCATTACCAAGCTACCCCGCACTTCCAGCGGACACGATTCGATTTGGGTCATCATTGATAGATTGACCAAGTCTGCACACTTCTTGCCGATCAGAGAAACCTACAAGATGGAAAAACTAGCAAGACTTTACGTTGACGAAATAGTAGTGAGGCACAGGGTGCCATTTTCTATTATTTCAGACCGGGACAGTCGATTTACATCGTGGTTCTGGCAATCATTGCAACAATCCTTAGGGACAAATGTTAACTTGAGCACCGCTTATCATCCACAAACGGATGGACTAAGCGAGAGAACCATTCAAACCCTAGAAGATATGTTGAGGACATGCATCCTAGACTTCGGTGGAAGTTGGGATACACACTTACCACTCATTGAGTTCTCCAACAATAATAGCTACCACAACAGCATTGGATGTGCTCCGTTTGAAGCACTATATGGTAGAAAATGTCAGTCTCCAATTTGTTGGACCGAAGTGGGAGACAACAGAATCACTAGGCATGAACTTATTCAGGAGACTACTGATAAGATAGCCCAGATCCAGCAAAGACTACAAGCAACACGTAGCCGCCAAAAGAGTTACGCAGACAAACGACGCAAGCCTTTGGAATTCGATGTGGGTGACCGAGTAATGTTGAAAGTGTCCCCATGGAAAGGCGTAGTTCGTTTTGGGGCTAAAGGCAAGTTAGAACCAAGGTATGTCGGACTGTTTGAGATAACTCAATGCATAGGTCCTGTGGCATACAGACTCAAACTCCCTGATGAGCTCAGTGGAGTACATGATGTGTTTCACGTGTCAAATCTCAAGAGATGTCTCGCTGATGAGTCATTGATCATACCATTGGAAGAGATACAAGTTGATGAGAAACTATATTTCATTGAAGAACCTGTAGAGGTTATGGAACGTGAAGTCAAGAGACTGAAACGAAGCCGTATCCCTATTGTAAAGGTTCGATGGAACTCCAAGCGTGGACCAGAATTTACCTGGGAGCAAGAGGACAACATGAAGACAAAGTTTCCCCACCTGTTCGAGAATTAGAGCCCGACTTTGATGCTTAAATTTCGGGATGAAATTTCTTTAACAAGGGGAGACTGTGACATCCAGTACCAGATCGTCCGGCAAGTCCGTACGGTATGTGTACTTTCACTATTTACTATGTGTAAATACATGTTTGTGAACAGTGCTTGTATTAACAGAATTCAAAATACAAGAAACAGTTGTACGTATTTATGTGTAAACTTAAATGTCGTAAGTACAACACTCATTATAAACAATAGTTGTTTGTATTTAGGTGAAAACCTAAGTACAGTTAATACAACGAACCGAGAGAAACAACAGTATTTAAGTAAATAACAAGAACAAGTCGGTTGCGATCTGATATCCATAGATGACAGGAATAAGATGGCTGACAAATCAGTACGAAAACAATGTGAAAACCGGATGGTTAGTTGAGTCGGTTAGTGAGGAAATACAATTTAAAGACATAATTGCAGTGTCGTTTCAGGATAACGAACTGACAGTGTGTTCGCGTGGGTGACAATTCACACAAACATATCTGTGAGTTTAACGTTCTGAAATGATGACTGGAAAGTAGAAAACAAGAATCAGAAAGCAAAACCATCGTCGTGTTCGTTCGAATGACGATTCGAACGAATACGCACGATGTGACGCGTTCTGACGAAACGAAAACGACACGAACGATAATTAATTTAAGAAAATATAATATTTTCGTTTTTTACAATTTTGAAACTCATCAAAAAGAAATAAAAAAGTGATTCTTTTATTTATTACGCGTAAATTACACGTTACGTTCCGGAAACGCAACGAAAACACGAACTGAGCAACCGAAACGAACCCGAATACCCCGAGGGTATATAAACATCAAATGAGGCTTTTCCCTCATATTTCCATCAGCTCTCTCTCTCTAAAAACGTGATTCCAGACACTTCTCCCTCTCACTAGGATAATCACTCTTCAAATCGCGATATCTCACTCGTTTCTTAACGAAATCGGACGTTCTTGGTGTCCAAACGAAGCTCTCAACGCCCTCTACCTAGAAGTACAACGGATCTGGAGTTTCATCCAGCCAAATTCGAGGTATGAGCAAAAGAAAATCACGGGAAATAGGGTTTTCATGTTTATTTGTTCGATCCATCACCTTAGTCGGCCAAGAACCCACACACCTCAACCACACACCTCTTTCGACCCTCTAACATGTAACGCAGCCATGGAAAAACTTGTAAGCTCACAGGGTTAGAAGTGATGATGAGAAATCGTGGTTGAAGTGACAGGTTCATGGGAACCCTCAGATGACCGAACCTGTGAACGGGATTGCTGAACACAACCAGCGAACCATTCATGACCGCTGAACCCATCATCTCTACGAACCCTGCTGTGAACGTATCTCATTGTCACGAACCTAGGGATAACCGCCGAACCTGTTGGGATGTGCAATGATTGGCCGAACCTGCACCATCGGCCGAACCTATGTTGCAACTGCGAACCTATGCACATCAAGCTGTAGCCGAACCTCGAGGCGAATCACAATGGCACGAACCTTGCTTGGTCGAAAGCTTCACCCATGAACCCATTAGAAAACCCTAGCCGAACCCACAAACTCTGATACAGCCACGAACCTCCCATCATGCAGAGCCACGAACCATAGCAACAGCCGAACCCTTTCGGACCAACACCCAACCTGCATGGCTATCACCCACCGAACCCTTTAATTATAACGAACGTGGGGCTGAAAACCCCTCTTCAGCGAACCTTGCACCCACAAAATCAATTATTTCGGCCCAAGAGGCTGTTCGGTCCACAGTTTGCGTTTTAGGCCCAAAGGAATAAGGGGGGTTAGTCTATTTACACGGAATTGGCACAATTAATTGACCCATGTTGACTACTTTGGCCCACGACATTTATTCAGCCCGCAACCTATATTCGGCCCACATTGTTAATGATGGTCTAACACATTAAAACTATAAATATTGGATGATTTTACAACTCAAGTTTGAACAAGTTAACAAGGCAAACCTTAAACTATAGACCCAAACGATGTTTAGGAGTTGGGTTAATTTACAGATATTCTACCAATGCAAGGATTGACACATCATAACATGGCTGTGAAAATTTTAAAGACAAACAAAGGTAATAAAGGTCAAGTAGTAGTTTATAAACTACAACCACATACTAAACACAACTTAATGAGATTAAGCATTAGGAAATCTATGAAATTTGAACAAGGGCTGAATAATGACCGAGACCTGCGTGTGTTAGCCAACTCTAGGGCTAACACCTCCACACACTCGAGCACATACGACATATACTTATGAATTACAACAACATGAAAACAATACAGGATCGTAAAAACTACCACAAGTACAATCAAGAGCGCGTGCATTTCTTGTTTAAGCTAGGTCAACCACTTCAAACACAAGGTGAGTTCATATGCCCCTTTTCTCTAATCTTAACTGATTTTAAACTCTCGGGGCTGAGAAACATGCTTACTTTTATTTATTTAAAAGTTTCAGCTTAACATATTGCTTACATTGTGATCTAGATAATATTGTTTAACTTATTATCATTTATCATTGTATGCATGCTTGTATGATCATGATATGACATGAATAACTAAGATGAATATGATAATATAATTTCATAACTCATCAACACAATAGAATAACATAGTTGCAAGATTATACCTTACAACACTTAGTTATTCTTACAAGAACAAACATTGAGATAATTGCAGGTGAACATGATGACAACAACAACAAAACATATGAATGATAAGAAGATAATACATCTTCATAACATCATTCAACATTTGAGTTAACTAAGTGTTATAAGACAAGTGATTATCACACTTAGCTTACAACTCGGTACATATTACAAGTTAACATAGAGCAACTATTATCCACCACCTGAGTCGATTAAGGGTAGTAAGACTAGTTCTTACCACGGCCTAGTGACAACATGGTGACTATATGGAACAACTAGAATGATAATCATGATAATGTAACTTCATGATAACAACATCATTCACACAACAATTGACATGATGTAATAAGACAATATCTTATTTAATTTTGTTAACAACAATGAGAATACACAACATTGAGAACAAACAACATTGATGAACATACTACAATTGATTGCTAGTGAACTATCTGTATTATATCATGTCAATCATGTGCCACATATTCAAGTTTCATTGCAAGTCCCTTCACAGAATCGTTTACCAGTTAATTTAGTGGGATCTAAACCGACGTTAGCATAGTGGTACCATAGGTTTGTCAAACCTCCGGCGAGTAGGTCGGTATGTTATTTGTAATTTCAATTGGCCGGTAACGTATGACCGGTAACAGGGCGACATCAGTCAGGTTTGGTAAACGTCGCATGGTGATATAATTGGACAGTGAAATTGTAATCAATCCGTCATTATTTGTTGACTAGTATACTGAAGTATTTATTCCCTCAAGTCATAACACTAGTAACCGTTTCGATGAGGACTATGGTAACAAAATGCGATAGAGGTAAATCGGATGCATTGTAACCTGATTACGTGAGGGTTGCCATGGATTCCTTTTAGGCTCTATGTATTTCAAGTTGAGAACAAAGAACAATTGGTTAACTTACACTCTTAATATTTAAAAGTGACTAACAGTTAACCCCACAAATACTAGAATAATACAAGGATCAGATTAAATAAATCTAATATCCTTAATACATAAAAGGGTTATCAATACTTTGGTTTGATAACTAAAACGCTATTATTGTATTATTCTACACATGATGCTACAGGTGACTGACAAATGAGATACACAGGTGAAATGGAAATGGATTTCGATAGTTGTATTGCAAGTAGTGTAGAGTTCTATTAGTTATGTGGTGGGATGTTGGCTGGGGCTTTGTTTCCCTACATATGTCCTATATATAAGCATAACTACTAGGGTGAGATACTACTTGTGAATATAACTATTGAGAAACCATTGGGTGAACGGGTGAATCAAACAACATACACATAACAGGAATTACATGGTGATTGTGCATGTGAACAAATCAAGGTTTTCAATTACAATATTTATGAACTCACCAACCTAGTGTTGACTTTGTTTAAATGCATGTTTTCTCAGGTGACGAATAGGTTTAGTCACCAGGATTATAGGGACTTAGCTAGTGGACTTTAAGAAGGCCTAGCTACTTTTGTGTTGCATACTTTTGGATGACAAAACCACGAATCATCTTTTGTATATCTTGTACAGATACAAGATATGGACTCATTGATTCTTTTGATTAGATTTACTTAGTTAAATTATGAGGAAACAATGTAATTTAACTTTGTAATTCTATTTCATTGTCATGTTAGCATTTCCCATTTGATTATCATGTGCTATGTAAACAATCGGATCATTTCGATTATCATAACGATATCGCGCCCCGGGAACCTTCCGCCCGGTGGGAAAGTCGATCCAACCCGCCGGCTCGGGGTGTGACAATGATTTAGGTTAGTTGATAGTAAAAAAAAAAAAAATTCATTCCACTAGTTTGATTTTTGGCTTTTAGTTTTTATTGTTTATTTTTCAAATTTTATTTTATTTTATTTTAACAGGTTTGATTTGGTAACCCATTTATGCATTGAGTGTATATGTCCTCAACACCCGAGCCGGATATTGTCGAGACTAGATCGGAACCGCAGCGGTATTTTCGGCAAAGGTTGCGAGAGCGGTCCCGCGTTGTAGTAAATACCATCGAAGGAGGCGTGAAAACCGACGACATCTTTGGCACGAGAGATACAACCATGGCAGATCAAGATGATTACCGGAGCATTTCTGACTTCGCGAAACCATCACTTAGAGGATTGGAGCCAAGCATTACCCGAAGAATTGTTGAAGCCAACAATTTCGAGATCAAGTCAAGTATCATTCAAATGGTTCAAAACACTGTTCAGTTTGATGGGAAGGATCACGAGGATCCTAATCTCCATATAGCGGGATTTCTTGAGATTTGTGCCATATTCAAAATCAATGGCACATCTGATGATGTCATTCAGCTTCAGTTATTCTCATTTACTCTACGCGACCGAGGCAAGGCATGGCTGATTTCCCTTTCCTCTGGTTGTATTACCACTTGGAATCAGATGTCTGAAAAATTCTTTGAAAAATACTTTTTTCCTAAGAAAACCGCGAAGCTGAGAGCTCGGATTCTTTCATTCCAGTAGGATGATGGAGAGACGTTTTATGAGGCATGGGAGAGGTTTAAAGATCTGATGAGAAAGGTCCCACATCACGGTTTAGAGTTATGGAGGCTATGAGACATTATACAATGGTCTTGATGTGAGCATACGACAGTGGCTTGAAAGTTATGCGGGTGGAGACTTTGGAGCGAAGCGACAGCGAGAGGTATTTGAATTGCTCGAGAAAGCAGCCAGGAAGAGCTATTCTCAACAGGCCCCGAGAGCCAAGTCACCCAAACAGGGTGTCCATCAGGTTGTTTCCTATACTTCTTTGACTACATAGTTGGAGGCCCTCTCCAACAAAATCAAGCAGATATCTGTGAACAAAATCCAATCTTGTTGTGAGCTATGCGGGGGAGCACACATTAACTGACTTTAGTCAAACCGATTTTTATATATTTGCTTCTTTTTTAAATATTTATATATGTGTGTGCTCTTTTCAAGAAGTTATGGTACACATCTAGTATAGAATATGGGTCATAGATTTTTATTAGATGAAGATATTTTTAGGAAACATGTGGGACTAAATATATCTGGAGATAAGCTAAGATTCACATGATTTTTTAATTTTTATTCGCTCATTTCAGTTACACCGAAGTCCTACGAGTTTTGATTTACATTTTTATCATTTGTATATCTCTCATCCACGAGCTTATTTACATGTTTTATTAGTTTTTCAATAATTTCATTATTAAGCGAAATCAAACCATAACCGACAATTAACCGACTAATTAGCTATAGTTATGGATATGGATTAGAACTAACCGAAATATCGGTTTTGGTTATGGATATGACACCATGTTCGTCCCTTAAAAAAGGAATTATATATAGTCAAATGCTTAAAGGACGTAAAACTAATTTACGTGTAATTTAATTTAAAATAAAACAACTTGTAAATATGAATATATATATATATATATATATATATATTTTATTTTTTTTTGAATTAATTTTTTTTTCAATTAAAAACTTTCTTTACGTACACACATTGAAACTTTTTCAATCATGTTTGACGTGGCAATCTGAAACAATTTCAAGCCCCAAATAGAGTGACAAGTCAAGCAGTAAAGTATTCACGTGGTCATATCCATGTGAGTTCTTTAAACAAGCTTCTATAAAGTCGAACAATATTCACATGAATGTTTTCTAAAATGTCTATATGTTGTCATATGTTTGAATGGGTGGTGGTTGTTATGCCCCTTTTCAATTATAGAGTTTATAATCTTGTTCAACTATTAAT
The DNA here is from genome assembly GCA_009363875.1 of Mikania micrantha. Classification (NCBI taxonomy): domain Eukaryota; kingdom Viridiplantae; phylum Streptophyta; class Magnoliopsida; order Asterales; family Asteraceae; genus Mikania; species Mikania micrantha. The sequence goes on from CM018685.1 coordinate 37,496,375, forward strand.
TTACTTACAGTTGGTATATTTAGACACCCTAAAATTTTAATTTAACCCGTCTTCCTAACTATACGGGCCGTATAAGAAGAAACTATACAAACACGTACAGACCTATATAACATGTATCGTCCTATCTTGAAATTCACTCGTAATCTGATCTCACCTTTCATATACAGCCTTAGAGGCCTGGACTAGCTGTACGGCGGCCGTATAAGGAAGTAAAAATAACAACACCCTTTACTCATTATTAGGGTATAATATAAAAAGCATGGTCAAAGATCCAGATGATAAGACACCAAGAGAAGTGCCAATCATGTGACACAACCCTATTAGGCAAACACCACGTCTCACGATATAATAATAAACCGGCCATGTGTTTATGACTAGGGAATAATGACTAATTAAGCATAAATATCGATCAATTTATGTTCACATATATATTTTTTTATATATATTTAGATATTAAGTTTGTTTTTTTTCTTTTTCTTTATTTTGATATATTTGATATTTTAAAATCAAATTAATCAAGATTTTCAACAAAAAAACATATTAAATAAGTTAACTATCCACATAATGACATAAATAATAATCTCAGCATTCTATAACTTATCCGACGGAACCTTTGCATTTTGGAACGAGTTATATTTAATTTTTCGAGTGCAGCTTGCCTCTACGGGGCAAGAGCGGTGATTATAAGAGCCGATCCAGACTGAAAAAAATGGAGCTTGATGCAAGAAAAAAAATTGTAGGTTCTTTTAAAAAAATTAACTTAGTAATTTATGCATAAAAAAATAAAATTTGCAGCCCCTTAAAAGGGCGAGCCCAGGTCCCCCTCACTTCGCCCCTCTTCGCCCAGCTTTGGTGATTACAACTAGAGATGCACAAAAAAACCGGTTAACCGAACCGGTACCGGTTCGTAACCGGTTAGAAACCGGTTTTTAAACCGGTTATTGCAATCGGTTATAGGTTTTGAAAAAACCGGCGGTTTGGAACCGGTTTGAGGTTTCAAGAGACTAAACCGGTTAACCGGTCCAACTCACTAAAAAATCGGTTATTTGTAGGTTACCCGGTTTCGTTTATTATACGGTTTCAGTTTTTGAGCTTGAAAAACCGGTTATTAACCGAACCGGTTATTGGAAAAAACCGGTTTCTAGCCTTTGACCGGTTAACCGGTTCGGTTATTCCAAAACCGATTTTCGACAGGTTAACCAGTTTGTGCACCTTTGATTACAACACTAAAAATAATAAAATGCAGAGTAAATGATGGTTTTGGCTAATATGATTTAAGTGTTTCAACTATTTCAATCCAAAATAGAATCTTTTGTCAATGTTGTCCTTATGATTTAAATAACTAACGTTTTTTGCTCCTAAACGTAAATATTATTAACGGTTTTGGCCCCCAAACCTAACTATGATTAGGGCCCAAATACATTATATTTTGCGTTGAAATAGTTAAAACACCTAAAACACATATATTATAACCGTAATTTACTCTAAAATGCAATAACTTGACAAGTTATTCTACGGTTGGAATCGCAAATTCTTACGACAGGTTTGAGAGGTGTGCTCTATGACCTTTTATTTTACCAAAATTTTTTCATTCTTTTGCAACTGAATTGCGAAAGTAATAAAATAGGCGCAAATTTTGCGCCAAATTTGATCAATTGCATATTTTGTGCCGATTTTACAAGTGGATTAACTTAGTTTGTAGCTTGCGTCAATCATAAATTGATCGCTAAACTGCAACCATATGTTTGCAAATTTTGGTTATATGTCCATTTTCGAGTCATGTGGGTCTCAGTCTAATCAACATAAAAAAGCTAGCAGTTGGTAAGCGAAAGGGATCACCAACCCTTTTGATCATTGTTAAATATCTAACAATTAAGATGGAGTGTATATATATATATATATATATATATATATATATATATATATATATATATATATATATGTATATGTATATGTATATGTATATGTATATGTATATGTATATGTATATGTATATGTATATGTATATGTATATGTATATGTATGTATATATGAATATAAACACATTGACTTATGAGTTATGACGTTGAACAACTGGCTTAGATGTTGAGCAACCTGATCATCATGGTCAAATAAACCAATCTGCCCATTAGGTGTACGTGGCGGTTAAGAAAGATCTTTCTTGATCAACGGCCATTAGATATATATAAATAATGTAAAAATAACACAAGAACAATAATTCTTTGCAAAAGAAAATACGTACACATCCTATACATACACACCTACATGTATACACAAGGACGAAACCTTTTAGAGGCCCGAGGATGCCCCGGCTCATGCCGTTCTTTCGCTCATAATGGTTGATTAAGTATTATTTTGTCGGAAAATTTTACAATTATTGAGTCTAACATCGTCCATTTTTCTTTATAAAAGTCGTCCTTGGCCCATTGATATATAAAAATATTAAAGTTTAACTAGTATTTTAGCAATATGTTTAAGAGTTTACAGTTTAAACTTATTTAAAAAAATCAAATAAGTATAATAGTGGATTTTTAAAGCTTAATTTATAAAAGTATTTAAGTTGTATGGGGTTATGTAACATTCTTTTAAAAAAAGAACAGAAAACATGAATTAGAGACTTGGAGGTTTGCAACCTTGTCTAATTGATAGGGATGACAATGGGACGAGTTTGAGTAATCCTGGTAACCCAATTATAAAAGCTTGTCCCATACCCGTCTCAAAACCTATAGGGTATTTACCCGTCGGGTATCGGGTATCCCGGTGTTTTTCGAGGATACCCGTTAGTTATTCAAATATACCCGTTGATAATAACTGGCTTAAAACATGTAGAGTATCGAGCCACATAGGCCCTAGTAACCTCCTATCCTTCAAAACCTCCTCTCTCCTTTGTTTTTTCTGCCAACAAAGTTTTAGTTTCTTCATTTTTATAGATCTACCGATCTAACAACATCACTCCTCCATCAACTAAGTAGGATGTTTTTATAAGCCATCCATTATTACCAGCAAGTCAAAATAGCCTTCATCATTTTAGCATTTGTTGGTTATTGTCAAGTATTTTTTTTTTTTTATATGAAACATCATGTTAAACATGTGACATGAATCGAATCATTCTCATTTAGGGTTCAACTCTTTTTTTTTTCGGTTGAGATTCAAAGGGATCTATTACGTGTGTTTTAATCAATAAGACGTTTAAAAATATCACACTCTCGTACGAATAAGGATACATATTTCATTTTCAATACATGTAATTCTCACTAAAAACATGTTGAACAAATGTTAGCTAATTGTCTAAGTTTGTCAAACAACCAAAGCCTCTTTTCTTGAATGGAGACTTATAATATATCATTACCAAATTAAACAATCATAAGACTTACTATCATACAGACATCACATAAACAATCATAAGTAAAAAAAAGGTACGTAATAAGGTTTGATCATTAATTGTTGTCATCTACATTATCGAATGATCGACTATAATCACTTGATATATAGATCTCTATGTGAAATGATACAAGTAATTAATAATGATGTTATCAAATGTCACATTAGATTGTTATTTAATTGTCAAGCCTTATTATATATCAAAGTTGATAGCAATGTTTACTTTAACTATTAGTATGAGTTATTAATGTGATTATAATAATAATATATCAAATAATGTAAACGGTTAATATTTCCTAAATAAAGTACCGAAAATTATAATAAAATATCAAATAATGTAAACGGTTAATATTTATCTAGAATCGTCTAAATAGTTAAAACTTAATATAAAATAGTGATAGTTTGAGATTATTCTATTTTAGAAAAGACAACTTGTTGTTTAGAACATTTTTTAAAACACAAATCACCACGATGTTATTAATTATCTTAATTTCTTTTATAGTTTAATACAATTCATATTCATTTTAAATTAATTTAATTAAGAAAAAATTGTCGAGGTGGTTCTTATGTTTTGCTAATATTTTACTCATAAACTCTTGGTTTCATAAATTAGTAACATGTTTTTAAACTTTAAACATTTCTAACAAATACAATATTTAGGTGTGGGTGATTTGATCAAGCATGTAAACGTAATTTTGTGTCCTAAGAACTATATGTCAGTATGTGTTGTAAATGTTCAAAGGTTTAAAATCATATTGGTAATTTATGAAACATAGAAACCAATAATAAAATAGTAACAAACCACATAAATCATTTCGACAATTTTACACAACATGGCATATAAATTTATTATATAGATCATGTCAGCTATAATTAAAGTTATTTTACAATTTTTACAAAGTAGAATTTATAATTTTAGATTCATGTGATTATCATTATGCGTATTTTCTAAAGTACGTTATTATTAAGAAAAATTTGACAAATTTGACGACCTCACTTGGGTGAAAAGTTCAAAATTTTACAACAAAAAATTGATAACACCTCAAAAAATTATAAAAAATTATGAATATGTACCACTAAAATAACATTTAACTAATAATATATAATAATTTTACCTAGTAAATTTCATTTGTCTCGTGTGTCATCCTGTCTTACAGACACTATATTCAAATCATGCTACACGCAGATGTGAAATAGATTTAGATACAGAGTAGAATAGTAAATGCGCTTCTAGCCTAGTGATAGCCCCTTGACCTCTTTTATTAGATGTCTTCGGTTGAAGTCTCACCTAGAGACTTAACGAGCTCGGGATTGACTTGATTTATTTACAGCCTAGATATAGCAAACCATTCTCTAAAGTAGCTAATAATATAAAACTTTACTTTAAAAAAAAATAAAAATTGGTATTAAGTAGTTTCTATTTATCTGTTCCAAATTTCCAACTAAGATTAACAACTTGCCGCAAAAAGTGAAAATTTTAAAGCCGTTGTAGAGCTTTAATCGGCTTGTTCTAATTGCTCAATGAAGCCCGGCTAAAAAACACGATTCTTCTTCTATAACCTCCAAGCCCATTTAAATATGAAACCAATAACTATAACAGTGGAAACGCGGAACGTTTTAGCCAATGAGCCGCTGCCGCTACTCTCAGCCGACTGGCCGGCTCCTGTGGTTTTTCGGCTGCACATATAATTTAAAAATTTTCAAAATATCGAAAAAATAAATAATAAATAATTGAAATGCATGGGGCTGATCAACCACATAACACGGTTGCGTGGGCGGCATTATGTTTCTAAAATTTATTTTTTTATATATATTTTTCTGAGTGGGCACACACCGACCGACTCTCGATGGGCACATATATTTATATGTTTATTAAATTAATTTTAGTACGGATCACTCTGCCAAATAGATCACCAGTCACCCAAAAACCAGAGCGTGGTGACCTGATCCCTGTCAGGAGTAAACTCACAACTAGAAAAACACATACCTCAACCCAGAATTGTATTTTACTCTAGCAAGACTTTAACCCAAGATATCGTATAAGAAAAATCAAGAGACTACAACTAAACTAAAAGTCATTTTATGTAGGGTTGGCATGACAAAAAATTTAAAATGGGTAGACACGAACACAACATGAAAAATTATCGTGTCTGTTTTCCCAAACACGAACATGACTCGTTTAAGACACGTAAACACGAAATGCCCCGTTAAGGAACATGTTAACACTGTAAATAACCCGACAAAGAACATGTTAAGGAACCCATTAAAGAACTAAGGTTAAAGAATTAAAAATTTTAACACTCATATTTTTATTGTATTATTTATTTTAAATTTCAAATTATAAACATGTTTTAACAAGTCTTAATAGTTTTAATGAATCCTAATAAGTCTTAACATGTCTTAATGGATTTTTATTTTTTTAGACACGAAAATAAACAGTTTTAACGTGTCGACCTATTTTAGACACAAAACTTGTTAATGATAAACACGAAATATGTGAAATTCGTGTTGTGTTAACATGTTCGTGTTTAAAATTATCATCTTTTATGATTTATTTCAAATGATAAAACTTTTTTTTTTTCAAATTATAAATTCGAATATAGTGCATTTAAAATACGGCAAAATCTAGATATTCCAAATCTAGTGGATACAAGCACTGCATCTAAAATTAAAATATGAATGTTAATAGACCCATAAACATTTAAAATGTAAACTAAACGAGTCAAACTATATTATATGAGAACTTGATCTTAAGCTTAAGTTTTACTAATTACACCAGTTCGCCGTTGAGTTGTTTCTATAAAGTGAGATGTGATATTTTTTATTTATTAATATTTAATTTTAAATTAATAAAAACATATATTTATGAGATGTGATAATTTTTTAGCAAACCCTAAATTTCTCATTTTATTATTTGAACCAAAAGTAATTTTATACGGATCTTTCTATACCCGCCCTTTTATTTTTATTTTACACTTTCAATAAACTAAACACAAACCTTAATTCTCAGGTTTTTCACTTGCATGATCTTTCTTTTTAGGTTCTTCACATGTCTGATCTTTCTTTTTAAAAGATTGTTCGTATATAAGTATAAGTATATATGCACACAAACATGCATACATATACGGTTCGGTTTGGTTTTTTACGCCCTGTTTTCTAGTTAAAATAATAAACTAAAATGTTTACTAGACTTCAAAGTTTTGAAACCAACCAATCATAAGTTTGAAAAAAAAATCAATTACCAAACCAAATCAATGACAAGTTTGAACAATCTGATGATTTGAAACCTAACTGTATGTAAACACTAGAAATTTTAGTACGAATTGGATTGTATTATTTCAAAATGTGACAGAAAATGAAATGAAACCATAAAATGATAATTTTGCAGAAAACGACAAAGGATAAATAAAAAATTAGAGTAAATAAGAAAAGGATAGATTAGTAAATATACCTGTTCGCCGGCGTCGGACAGAAAGTGATGACGTAATTACCGGCGAAACACGTAAAAGTGCTCGTTCCGTCGTCGTAGGCATAACTGTACGCCGTCGGACAGGCGGTTTTGAAATACTCCGAATACGACGTCGGATTGCACGTCTGCGGAGTCGAATACGTTCCACTACAACAATACATCGGATCACCAAACGCCTCACAAGCACTCCGACAAGCAACAGATTCATCACCGGCGCCGACGTCAGTCAACCGCAGCTCCGACGGACAGTTCTGATTCAAATCAACTAAACATCCGGTAACATTACAGTTTCCACCGGAACGATCACCTTCCGGCACCACCATTATTGGCAGATTATAACCGTCGACGAGACTGACATCGTAGAAATCCATCCCGTTGGCTCCGTTGAGTGTGAATTCCGCCAATGTGGCCGGAGGTGTGGCTCCAGCACCATTGCATTCGACGGTCCCGGAGCCGCAATCGCCTGTAACGCAGGTGAATCTGCCGGTGAAATCGGTGGAGCAGAGTGTACGTCCCCAGATTCGGCCGGACCAGTTTTGGGGGATGGTGATGGGGTTTGATTGAGTTGGTTGGAGGGGAAATCCGGTGGTGGGTAGTGGCGGTGTGCCGGCTCCGGAGAGAAGGCCGGCCCAGACGGGGTAATTGCATTGGTTTGTGAGAGTGAATGTTGCTGATCGAGTTGAATTGATTGAAGATAAAAGGGATAGAGTTAGAAGAGTGACGTAGAATTGAAGCTTCCCCATTGGAATTGAGAATATCAAAGGCGGAATTGGGTTGAAATGGATGAATTTACAGGTGGAAGAGGCGGAGGAACGTCGGAGAAGATGGTGGTCGTGGTTGTTCGTCATGCAGGGGGTCGTTTTGCATTCCTGTAACCGTTGTATTTATATTGTGAAAATGTTAAATGAACGTTATATTAGCCCTTATAGTAAACCATTGTATTTTGTTTTTATCCTTATGTTAAGGGTACAAATTCTCCATATGTATAAATTGAATGTTTAAACGATGATTTAGTATGAATTATTCAGACTTTGTTTAAAGGTTAATCGGTAACATGTTGATTGATTTATTCAAATGTAGCATCTTAATATAATTATCAAGAGATATCAAACAGTCTCTCAATAAGCTCACGTTATTTGATGAGATAGACTGATTTTTAAATAAATTTAAAGCTAGCAACAATTATAACGTAATAAAAAAAATAAACTTAAATATTAATAAAAAATTAAACTTAAGTATGCTTAGTTTGAAATTGGATAAAAATAGCAATTAACATTTTCAAATTTCAATTGAGAGTTATTAGAACGTTAGAGAGTAAATTAGTATAAGAAACAATAAAATAGGAGATCTATATTAATAACAAGGATCTTTCAAATAACACTTAAAACTAAACAAACTAGTTTTATACTCGTCTGATGACTAGGTACAATGCTATAATCAAATCAATTTAGTACAATTCTACAAAAAACAATAATTGTTTAACTGAGATAGTGAGAAAGTGGAAATAAACTGTTTTCATAACTACCTCTTAAATTGAATTTATACGGCTGAGATTTGTTCACAGCTATTTTAAATACTCTCAAAATAGTTGAATTGGCCGGAAACCATATATATACAATATGCAAATTTAAAGATATATGGATAACGGGATTAAACACAGGCACTTCAACATTCATTCGCCATATATTAATTCAACGAACTAAACCTTTGTGAAACTTTTTATATCGTTATTTAAAATATATTTATAATCTTTACAATTATGTCAAATTAAGCCTTATTAAGCCCACATAATATTCTATTAGTTTGTATGTAAAAACAAACAATTATTAACAAATATTAGGTAGCAATGAAATAAATTCTTCAATAAAACAACCTTATGGCATAAATCATGCCTCAATGTATGTCCTCCTATATATTAATATAAAATTTACTCAAAAAGTAATGTTTCAATCATAAAATAATCATAAATATAAGAATAAATTAGAAATTGCATTATTGTACTAGAGAGTAGAGAAGTTTGTTTTATAATTTTTTTAACAGCCAACTAAGTAATTGTCGGGTACTTTGCATGCAGCATCTAATAGTTAAAAGATGTCCAAACTGGTCACTAGTCTAGATGGACAAACCCCTAGCCCACCACCCACCAATTCCCGAGAAAAATCCGACCCAAGCATCTGCCCAAAGGTACGACGGTGGAAGACCGGTGAAACCGGGTGGTATAAAGAATCAAACCAGGACCTGTGACTCCTATTACTTTCCCAACAGAAAACACCTAATTATGCGATTTTTGGGGTATTTAAGGGCCAAATCAACCCTAGTCGCACATGATCACTTTGGGGCGAACTCTTTGGCATTTTTGGAGCATTTTGGAGCATTATAAAGCCCCAAACCTCAATTCAAAAAGGGAATTGAAGATCTAATCATGCAATTCATCCAAGAACGTGAAGATTCAACCATTGGAATGCCTCGCTAAGATTTTCGTGATCATCTCCGGGTGAATGGTTAGGTTTGATAACTAGGTTTTCTTTTTATTTGTTAAACATTGGTATTGGATTTGTTCTCATAGATTTACAAGTTCAATATTGCTTGATTGTGAAACAATAAACGTTTTTCGGTTTATTTTACAATTTTGAATTCAATCTCATTACTTGCTTTTATCTATTGTCAAGTTTAATGTTATTGGTTTTTTAAGTATTCTAGAAATCCTACATTTTGTGAAAAAAGTAATTAACTTAGTCAAAAACATCGGTCTAGTTATTGGTTTTCAACAAAGTCATTGACTTGTTTTCAAATCATAATTGTTTAATAATCTAAGCATGAATCATGTCTATGTGATTTCCAATTAACAAGTATACAAGACCTAGTTAATTTAATAACTTGATATCCGAAGTGATCACCTTTTCCATTTATTGTTTACAAATCGTTTGTTTTAATTCGTTTGTTTTTAGTTCAAGTTAATTGTTTTATAATTCATACCTAAAATCAACAATTCAAAGTTTATTTTTTTCATTGCAAGTACTTAATTAGTTTGTGCTAAAAGTGATTTCCACTTAACTTCTTGTGGATCGATACCTGACTTTCCTAACTAAATTTGGTTGTAGGATTTGAGTGAAAACTCTTATTTTTGATTGGTACTTCGACATCGATCAATCTATATCATTAAAATCAAAAAATTATTTGTTAAAAACCTTGAAATAGGATGAATAACTTGGATGTGGAGAGATTGGGCACAAAGCTAGTCAGTGTTCGTGAAGTTTGGTCCAACAGAGGAGGTTAATCAAGTCTATGGATACATGAACTCCAACACTTACCATCCGGGGTTGCGCAACCATCCTAACTTCAGGTATGGTAACACTACAAATCATACTAATCCAAACTTCTAAGTTCCCAATAATCAAGGAGGTTACCAGAAACAATATCAAGGAAATCAACAACAAGGGTTTCAAAACAACTATAGGCACCAACCTCCACAGCAAGGTGGACCAACATCTAATAATGAAGCTTCAAAACTAGATGACACTTTTGAGATGTTGAAAGAGATGAAGAAAGAAAATGAGATGCGGGACAAGGCGTTCAATGCTTTGAACAAGCAGGTCGGACAGATGGCAGAGAAGCTGGCAAGAAGGAATCCTGGAACGCTTTCAAGTGACACACATGTGAATCCAACACATCAAGGCTCAGGCTCAAAGAACCGTCATGTCAATGCTGTAAATACTCTTTCAACTAATGGTGTGAATGAGCTTAAATTGAAAAGCCAGGACCCGTCTCGAGATGAGAGGTGGAAAATTTTTGAAAAAGTTAATATTAATTTACCATTGCTTGATGATATAAAGAAAGTGTCTGCCCATGTTAAGTTTTTGAAACGGTTGTGCACTAAAAAACAGCATCATAAGATACCAAGTCAAGTTCAGTTAACAATGAATATGGATGACGTTTTGTCTGGTGAATTGCCACCTAAACTTCCCGATCCAGGAATGCCTCTGATTGCTATACAAATTAGGAGTTTTCAAATTGATCAAGCATTGTTGGATTTAGGAGCATGTGTTAGCATTCTCCTGGGGAGTGTGTATGACCAATATGATTTTGGTCCTCTTAAGAAAGTTGACACTACTGTGGTGTTAGCTAATCATACATCTACACTTCCTAGAGTAATGTTATCTTATGTGATTGTTAATGTGGGAAATTTTTACTACCCAGTTGATTTTTTGGTTTTAGACAGTGCTGAAAGTGCTAAAGACACACATACTATAGTCATTCTGGGTAGACCTTTTCTTGCCACGGCACATGCTATGATTGATTGTGCCAACGGGACTGTAGGGTTAAGGTTTGGTGGCTGGGAAAAGCAGATTAACATGTTTGAGATTGCTATTAACCCTCTTGTCAATAATGAATGCTTAAAAGCAAACATTGTTGACATGTGTGACTTCCTTTCTAAGGAAGATAACACCAAAGAGCAGTGTTTTGTGTTGCATAGGTCTGAAGTAGAAAAATAAGAACAAACCAAGGAAGATAGAGAGGTTGAGAAGAAAGGGGCATCAAAAGATAATGGGTGGATACCGAAATGGAGAAGGGTCAAGAATGAGAAGAAAGCTAAATCCCTAGAGTTTGATCAAGAGAAAGTAAGGTTAAAGATGTTTGGACCCAACTGGGAAACTTGGGAAGATTTACCTGAGTCACGAAAGCTTGATTTTGTGGGCTATGCAGCAGGTGATAGCCTTTTCAGGGCACCTTGAGTGGTAGTGAGTATGGTCTGGCTAAAGATTGTAAACAAAACTTAGCGCTGCATAGGAGACAACCTATGTGTTTGTATTGATTTTATTTAGTTTATTTGTTTATTTTTAAGTATTTTCGCATTTATTTTATTTTTTTGTGTTTTGTTGAGTTCCTGCCACAATCATTGCTCGAAATAAGTGTGGGGAAGACCTATGGAGATTAAAAGTCGCGAAGCATCAATAATATTATCTACATCATGAGGGCAACACGATCAGGTTCATTTTTTTTCTTCATTACTAGTTGTGTTTTTGTTTAGTGTTTGAATCAAAGTCTGAGTTGATGGTTTTGAAGAGATGATTGCATCACTAGATGGTCGCGAAGTTTTTTTTTCATTGCAAGCAGTTAATTAGTTTGTGTTGAAATTGATTTCCACTTGACTTCTCGTGGATTGATACATGACTTCCCTAACTAAGTTGGGTAGTAGGACTTGAGTGAAAACTCTTATTTTTAATTGGTACTTCTACATCAATCAATCTATATCATTAAAATCAAAAAATTATTTGTTAAAAACCTTGAAATAGGATGAATAACTTGTGGGTTGCACCCATATTGTATTAAAATATCAGATTTTCTTCATAATGAAGATTGAGACAAAAAATCATCTGTTTGGAGAAGAGGGAGAGTCTTGAAGGCAAATGCGGATGAATGGAAGTGTAATTGACAATTAGGGTTTCTTAGATGGAGGATCCGCGTGTGGGTTTCTTCCGGGTATTATAATCCGCATGAAGTATAAACTGGGTACCATTTAGAAGGGTATTTTTGTGGATTTGTATGGTGTTGACATGTGTAAAATGGCCTTACATGGCATAATTTTTAGATAGACATGTGTCCTATTAGTGAGATGGACATGCTAGTTAAGTGTCATGTGACATTAGAGTTACTCCTTTATTAGGAGTAGAATATATATATATATATCTTGTCCTCAAGTCCCGGCACACAATATTCAATAGACTGTACACACAGAGATTTCTAAAGAATAATATCTATCTTTACAAAAGATAATTTTGTCGATTTCTGCAATCAACAAAAAGGGGCATAGATAGTGGAATAACAAAAAGAAATAATCAGAAGATAGATGGAATAAACAGAAGAAATAATAGCATCAACAGTATATGTGACAACTAGTACCTGACGTGCCGGCAAGTCCATACGGTAGGTGTACTGGTAAACAGTAACTATGTGTACATATGTGATTGTAAACAGTGTTTGTGTTACAAATTCTTAAATACAAGAAATCGTTGTACGTATTTTTGTGTAAACTTAGATACCGTAAGTACAACGTACAATTGAAACATTAGTTGTGTGTAATTAAGTGAAAACTTAAGTACAGTTAACACAACAAATCACGAGAAACAACGATGTTCAAACAATTATCATAAACAAATCGGTTGCGATCTGATATCCATAGATGACAGGAATCAGATGGCCGATATTTCAAGGTGAAAACAAAGTGATAATAGGATGTTTAGTTGAGTCCGACAGTGAGGAAACACAATTCAAACATAAACTGCAGTGTCGTTTCAGAATAACGAACTGACAGTGTATTTGCGTGGGTGACGATTCACACAAACACATCTGTGAGTTTAACGTTCTGAAATGATGACTGGAAAGTAGAAAAACAAAATTCGGAAAGCAAAACCACCGTTGTGTTCGTTCGAATGACAATTCGAATGAATACGCGCGATGGTGACGCGATTCGACGAAACGAAAACGAAATACGACGCGAAACGAAGTTAAATTTAATTAAATAAAATAATAAACATTTTTACAATTTTGAAACTCATCAAATTAATTAAAATAACACTTTTATTTATTTATTATTAATTACGCGTAATTTTCCGGTTACGCGACGAAAATGAGAACCGAGCAACCGAAACGGACCCGGACACCACACGTGGTATAAAAACCCTAAGTGAGAGATTTCCTCTCACTTTCATCATCTACAACCCTTTCTCTCTCTCATTTCCGGCTACAACACCCACAACCACCAAACCACCTTCAATCTAACATAACTTCCTCATTTCTTAACGAAAATCGGTGATTTTTGCGCCCACGCGAAGCCCTTGACGAGCTCTACACGAAAGTACAACAGATCTTGCATTTCATCCAGCCAAAATCACGGTAAAGATCAAAGAAAAACTCGAAAAATAGGGTTTTCATTTACTTAGTTCGGCCTCACCACCTGAAACAAGTTCTAGGCTCATACCCCACTTTCACGACGACTAAGCTCACTGAGATGAGGTCGAGAACACCATGGGCAAGGCTGTACAGGGGCTGGTGCTGGATGGTGATCTAGAAATGTACAGGGTTCGTGGAAAATGGGGTTGGCCGAACCCTAGGCCGACAAGAATCTTGGTCATCGGCGAGCCTTCATGAACGAACCCTCCACCACCCAACGAACCCTAGTCACTGCTACGAACCTTCTACACGAGCCTAGCCGAACCCTACATGAAGACTCCATGGCCGAACCTTGACTCATCACTCACGAACCCTAGCCTGCATGCCGAACTATTCACACCCACCGAACCCATGTGCTGCTACATTGGCCGAACTTTTGTTGAAGTGACGAACCATGCTGCCATCTCCTCACGAACCATTGCGAGCCAGGCAAACCCTAGATCCCCCACGAACCTTACAGCTCACCGAACCCACTGTGAGGTGCCGAACCTTGATGTTACTGGCCGAACCCTGCCTAAACTAGCTGGAGGTTCGCTGCCACGTGAAGATTGGTTCCCTCGATTCCCTATTGTAATAACCAGCTGGCCCAACATGTGTATATTAGGCCCAAATCGTGTCTACCCAAGCCCAACATCCTATGGGCTGATTCATGAAATGCACTTGGCCCATGTTATGGCCTTCGCCCACTTCAGTCAATGCTAGGCCCACCAGTGATTTTGTCTAGCCTAAACTCAACGTTTTTTTTTATTCTGTCACAAGCCCAAAGCACAATTATTCGGCCCACACACACATGATTCGGCCCAGCATAGAACTCAACCGACCCAACTCTATTTCATTGGGCTATTTTCTGATTTAGGCCCAACAGCCTAGGAGAATCGGCCCATGTTTGCCAATTGGCCCATGGTCTAATGTTCGGCCCATAGACTTTGATCCGGCCCACGTTAAGTGTTGGTCCACTTGATCCAAGAGACAAATTAACACATGAGATTCAATTGTTAAGGATAACAAGTATGGGGTTGGTTAACAAGGACTACAAAAATAATGGACTTTGGGTTTAATACATTTCACAAAACCATACCATATTCAAGTCCACAAGGACAACATATGGGACTTTAAATTGACAAAACAAGACGTTATACTTAGAAAATGATAAGGGGTGTCAAATGTACACATTATGACAAGTCCCACATTAAGTTAAGAATAAAACAATTAACAAGACGTAATAGGTTCATCATAAATTGGTTAGGGGCTAGTATAATCTATAATCATTGGATCAATGCCGAATCAAGACTATGAGTCACAAGTGTTAGCCAACAATAGGGCTAACACATACACGCACTCACATTCTTAAAGTTTACACTTATAAGAAACAATCTCATGAAATCAATACAGGATCGCGAAAACAAACTCAAGTTCAGACAAGAGTGCGTGCATTCATTCTTTTAAGCTAAGTCAACCCTACAACAACAAGGTGAGTTCATATGCCCCTTTTACTTTAATCTTTACTGATTTTAACTCTCGGGGCTGAGAAACATGTTTACTTTTAATTATTTAAAAGTTTTGCTTAACATGTTATTTATACTCTGATTAAATGATATTAAATTGTTTATTATCATATATCATTGTATGCATGCTTGTATGATTATGAGATAACAGGGAAACTCAGATGATTATGATAATGTAATTTCTTAATCATCAACACATTAGAATAACTTAGTTATAAGATGATAGCTTATAACACTTAGTTATTTCCACATGAGCAAATACCTAGACAATTTACACATAATCGCACAACGAGAACAATCCCACATTGAGACTTTGGGATCACACGGATTACAATAAATGATGATCATGATAAAGTAACTTCATGGGATTCTTATCATTTACAGTAAATGATGATCATGATAACGTAACTTCATGGGATTCTTATCATTTACACCTAATTAACATGATGTAATAAGACAAGTTCTTATTCGACCTTGTTAATTTCACGAGAACAATCTCACATAAAGACTTTGGGATCACACGGATTACAGTAAATGATGATCATGATAACGTAACTTAATGGGATTCTTATCATTTACAGTAAATGATGATCATGATAACGTAACTTCATGGGATTCTTATCATTTACACCTAATTAACATGATGTAATAAGACAAGTTCTTATTCGACCTTGTTAATTTCACGAGAACAATCCCACATTGAGACTTTGGGATCACACGGATTACAGTAAATGATGATCATGATAACGTAATTTCATGGGATTCTTATCATTTACAGTAAATGATGATCATGATAACGTAACTTCATGGGATTCTTATCATTTACACATAATTAACATAATGTAATAAGACAAGTTCTTATTTAACTTTGTTAATCACATGAGGACAATCCCACATGGATACTTTGGGATCACACGGCGGAATAGAGGTGAATGGAATGCATTGTAATCTGATTACGTGAGGATTACAATGGATTTCATTTGGGCTCTATACGTTGCATTGAGATTACATTACAAATAGTTAGCTAACACTTTTAATATTTAAAAGTGAAATAACAGTTAACCCCACAAGTAATAGAATAATACAAGGATCAGATTTAACTAATCTAAATTCCTTAACTAATCGAGGGTTTATCAATACTTCGGTATGATAACTACACCCCTTTTACTATATTATTCTATAACCGACGAATACATATCAGATACGTTGAATAAACGGGAAATGGACATCTTTAGTTGTATCGCAAGTGGTGTGGAACTTGACTGAGTATGTGGTGGGATAGCGTCTGGGCTTGACCCTTTCGTGATTCCCTGTATATAAGCATACTTAATCAGGTGATACACTACTTGTACATATAACTAAGGAGAGGCCATTGGGTGGAACAGGAGAATCAAGTATTACAAGTAACAAATATGACATTGTGGATGTGTGTATGATCAATTCAATGATTTCAATTACTAAACTTATGAACTCACCAACCTAGTGTTGACTTTGTTTAAATGCATGTTTTCTCAGGTGACGAATATGTGTAGTTACATATATGCAAGGACTAGCTAGAGGACTTTTAGAAGACCTAGCTTACTTTTGATTGCATACTTTTGGAATGACAAAACAATGAATCACTTTTGTATATCTTGTCCAGTTCAAGATATAAGCTCATTGATTTTTTTTTATTAGATTTACTTAGTTAAATTATGATGTACAATGTAATTTAACTTTGTAATTCTATATCATTGTCATGTGTACATTTCTCAATTATACATCATGTGCTATGCAAACAATCTGATCAGCTCGATAATCATTCAAGATATCGCGCCCCGGGAACCTTCCGCCCGACGGGAAAACACGATCCGTTCTCGCCGGCCTGGGGTGTGACAGATTGGTATCAGAGCCATGGTTATAGAGAAATATAGGTCATATTACTTAAACGGTTTGGCCTAGACTATAACCTAGGGACCCTCATATAGAAATCATGTGACATAGGATTCTATTTGCATATGTCTTCTGCTTCTGATCACTGCACTAGCCGATTTCTTTTCGGTTATGATCGGAATGCCGTCGAGAAGACCACCAGCTTTACAGCCTCCACCACTGCAGATCAAGAAAGCATACACTGGCACTGCACCTTTGTGCAACTCATGTCAGTTTCATCATCCACCAAATGTCCCGTGCAGACACAACACCAACTGTGGGAGGTTTGGTCACACGGTGACTCACTGTAGGAGTCCGAGGACTCAGAACAGGAACAATAATGCAGCTACTGCTGCTGTTACTGACAACAGGTCCTGCTATAACTGTGGCGAACCTGAACACTTCTCTCGGGATTGTCCCAAGAGAAACCAACAAAGGGCTCAAGCACCAAGAGGAAGAGCCTTTCAGATAGGAGCTGCTGCTGCTCGTCAAGACCCGAACGTGGTCACAGGTACATTTCTCTTATCTGACTTCTATGCATCTATATTATTTGAAACTGGTGCGGATCAGAGTTTCATCTCATCTGACTTTGCATGCCATCTTAATTATGTTAAGGAATTGTTAGACTCCCCTTATACTATTGAGATAGCAAACGGCAAACATATCACAGTAGACACAATAATTAGGAATTGCCCATTAACACTTGGCGATCATACATTTTCCATCGACTTGATACCGATTTGAGCTGGGCAGTTTCGACATCATTATCGGAATGGATTGGCTCTCTCTTAATCGAGTTGAGTTCATTTGTTCCGATAAATTACTACGCATTCCAATGGAGAACAATGAGGTCTTGGAGATTCGTGGAGACCAAGCGAAACGCAGTGTCAAGATAATATCGTGCATGAAAGCTCTCAAGTACTTACGAAAACAATGCGTTGCATTTCTAGCTCACGTGATTCAGAAAGACAAGAAGGAGATCAAGATACAAGATGTACCAGTTGTAAGAGACTTTGCAGAAGTATTTCCGGACGACTTACCGGGACTGCCACCCGAGAGATCGGTGCAGTTCCGAATCGATTTGATTCCGGGAGCAACTCCTGTAGCTAAGTCTCCTTATAGACTTGCTCCATCAGAGATGCAGGAGCTGTCTAATCAGTTACAAGAGTTACTCGATAAAGGATTCATCCGACTGAGCTTTTCCCCGTGGGGAGCTCCGATTCTCTTTGTCAAAAAGAAGGATGGAACTTTCAGAATGTGCATCGATTATCGAGAACATAACAAACTCACCATCAAGAATCGGTACCCGTTACCGAGGATTGATGATCTGTTTGATCAGTTGCAGGGAGCACAGTACTTTTCAAAGATAGACATGAGATCAGGCTATCATCAGCTCCGGATTCAAGAAGAAGACATACCAAAGACGGCCTTTCGTACCCGATATGGTCATTACGAATTCATGGTGATGCCATTCGGTTTGAGGAACGCACCGGCTGTGTTCATGGATTTGATGAACCGGGTGTGCAAGCCGTATCTAGATCAGTTTGTTATCGTCTTCATTGATGATATACTGATCTATTCAAAGAACGAGAAGGAACACGAACAACACCTCAAGACAGTTTTGGAGCTTCTGAAAGAAGAACGACTCTATGCCAAATTCTCCAAATGTGAATTATGGTTAAGGGAAGTTCAGTTCTTGGGTCACGTGATTAACAGGAATGGTATTCACGTGGATCCTGCCAAGATTGAAGCGATCAAGAACTGGGATGTGCCTACTACACCGACAGAGATCCGATCATTCTTGGGATTGGCAGGTTATTACAGGAGGTTCAATTCGAACTTCTCTAAGATAGCTTTGCCTCTAACCAAGCTCACACAGAAGTCTGAACCTTTTGTGTGGACTCAGAAACAAGAAGAGGCATTCCAGACATTGAAAAAAAGATTGTGCCATGCTCCAATTTTAACACTCCCAGAAGGCAATGATGACTTTGTAGTTTACTGTGATGCTTCCCATCAGGGACTCGGATGTGTTTTGATGCAACGAGACAAAGTCATTGCTTATGCCTCACGACAGCTGAAGATACACGAGAAGAATTACACGACACACGATCTTGAACTGGGAGCTGTTGTATTTGCATTAAAGATTTGGAGACACTACCTTTACGGTACTAAGTGCACTATCTTCACAGATCACAAGAGCCTACAACACATATTTGATCAGAAGGAGCTTAACATGAGACAGAGACGTTGGATTGAGCTCCTGAACGATTACGATTGTGTGATCAAATATCATCCGGGCAAAGCAAATGTTGTTGCAGATGCTTTGAGCCGGAAGGAAAGAGTCAAACCCTTACGCGTTTGCGCAATGGGAATGACTGTGCAAACAAGTTTGAGAGATCACATTCTACAAGCACAACAAGAGGCAGTGGCAGGAGATAATCTGAAACACGAGCTCGATTGTGGAGCCGAGAAACACTTCAAGACAAGACAAGATGGAGTTATCTATTATCTGGATCGTGTTTGGATTCCAGCAGTAGATGAACTTCGAACACTCATACTTGACGAGGCACACAAGACACGTTATTCAGTTCATCCTGGTGCCGATAAGATGTACCAAGATCTTAGGTCGTTTTATTGGTGGCCAGGTATGAAGAAAGACATTGCCACTTATGTCGGCAAATGCCTCACATGTGCCAAAGTCAAAGCTGAACACCATAAACCTTCAGGTTTGCTGGAACAACCGGAGATACCACAATGGAAGTGGGAGCAAATAGCTATGGATTTCATTACCAAGCTGCCCCGCACTTCCAGCGGACACGATTCGATTTGGGTCATCATCGATAGATTGACCAAGTCCGCACATTTCTTGCCAATCAGAGAGACGTACAAGATGGAGAAATTAGCAAGACTATACATTGATGAAATAGTAGTGAGGCACGGTGTGCCTTTGTCTATTATTTCAGACCGGGACAGTCGATTTACATCGCGGTTCTGGCAATCATTGCAACAATCCTTAGGGACAAGTGTTAACTTGAGCACTGCTTATCATCCCCAAACGGATGGACAAAGCGAGCGCACCATTCAAACCCTAGAGGATATGTTGAGAACATGCATCCTAGACTTCGGTGGAAGTTGGGACACACATTTGCCACTTATTGAGTTCTCCTACAACAATAGCTACCACATCAGCATCGGATGTGCTCCTTTTGAAGCACTCTATGGTAGAAAATGTCGGTCTCCAATTTGTTGGACCGAAGTGGGAGACAACAGAATAACTGGGCCTGAGCTTATTCAGGAAACTACTGATAAGATAGCCCAGATACAAAAACGATTACAAGCAACACGTAGTCGCCAAAAGAGTTACGCAGACAAACGGCGCAAGCCTTTGGAATTCGATGTGGGTAACCGAGTTATGTTAAAAGTGTCCCCATGGAAAGGCGTAGTTCGTTTTGGGGCTAAAGACAAGCTAGCACCTAGGTATGTCGGACCGTTTGAGATTACTCAACGCATAGGTCCTGTGGCATACAGACTCAGACTCCCTGACGAGCTCAGTGGACTACACGATGCGTTTCATGTATCAAATCTCAAAAGGTGTTTAGCAGACGAATCATTGATCATACCATTGGAAGAAATACAAGTTGATGAGCAACTACACTTCATTGAAGAACCTGTAGAGATTATGGAACGTGAAGTTAAGAAACTGAAACGTAGCCGTATCCCTATTGTAAAGGTTCGATGGAACTCCAAGCGTGGACCAGAATTTACTTGGGAGCGCGAGGACAACATGAAAGCAAAGTATCCCCATTTGTTTGAGAAGTAAAAGCCCGACCTTTATGCTTAAATTTCGGGACGAAATTTCTTTAACAAGGGGAGACTGTGACAACTAGTACCTGACCGGCCGGCAAGTCCGTACGGTAGGTGTACTGGTAAACAGTAACTATGTGTACATATGTGATTGTAAACAGTGTTTGTGTTACAGATTCTTAAATACAAGAAATCGTTGTACGTATTTTTGTGTAAACTTAGATACCGTAAGTACAACGTACAATTGAAACATTAGTTGTGTGTAATTAAGTGAAAACTAAAGTACAGTTAACACAACAAATCACGAGAAACAACGATGTTCAAACAATTATCATAAACAAATCGGTTGCGATCTGATATCCATAGATGACAGGAATCAGATGGCCGATATTTCAAGGTGAAAACAAAGTGATAATAGGATGTTTAGTTGAGTCCGACAGTGAGGAAACACAATTCAAACATAAACTGCAGTGTCGTTTCAGAATAACGAACTGACAGTGTGTTTGCGTGGGTGACGATTCACACAAACACATCTGTGAGTTTAACGTTCTGAAATGATGACTGGAAAGTAGAAAACAAAACTCGGAAAGCAAAACCACCGTTGTGTTCGTTCGAATGACGATTCGAACGAATACGCGCGATGGTGACGCGATTCGACGAAACGAAAACGAAATACGACGCGAAACGAAGTTAAATTTAATTAAATAAAATAATAAACATTTTTTCAATTTTGAAACTCATCAAATTAATTAAAATAACACTTTTATTTATTTATTATTAATTACTACGCGTAATTTTCCGGTTACGCGACGAAAATGAGAACCGAACAACCGAAACGGACCCGGACACCACATGTGGTATAACAACCCTAAGTGAGAGATTTCCTCTCACTTTCATCATCTACAACCCTTTCTCTCTCTCATTTCCGGCTACAACACCCACAACCACCAAACCACCTTCAATCTAACATAACTTCCTCATTTCTTAACGAAAATCGGTGATTTTTGCGCCCACGCGAAGCCCTTGACGAGCTCTACACGAAAGTACAACAGATCTTGCATTTCATCCAGCCAAAATCACGGTAAAGATCAAAGAAAAACTCGAAAAATAGGGTTTTCATTTACTTAGTTCGGCCTCACCACCTGAAACAAGTTCTAGGCTCATACCCCACTTTCACGACGACTAAGATCACTGAGATGAGGTCGAGAACACCATGGGCAAGGCTGTACAGGGGCTGGTGCTGGATGGTGATCTAGAAATGTACAGGGTTCGTGGAAAATGGGGTTGGCCGAACCCTAGGCCGACAAGAATATTGGTCATCGGCGAGCCTTCATGAACGAACCCTCCACCACCCAACGAACCCTAGTCACTGCTACGAACCTTCTACACGAGCCTAGCCGAACCCTACATGAAGACTCCATGGCCGAACCTTGACTCATCACTCACGAACCCTAGCCTGCATGCCGAACTATTCACACCCACCGAACCCATGTGCTGCTACATTGGCCGAACTTTTGTTGAAGTGACGAACCATGCTGCCATCTCCTCACGAACCATTGCGAGCCAGGCAAACCCTAGATCCCCCACGAACCTTACAGCTCACCGAACCCACTGTGAGGTGCCGAACCTTGATGTTACTGGCCGAACCCTGCCTAAACTAGCTGGAGGTTCGCTGCCACGTGAAGATTGGTTCCCTCGATTCCCTATTGTAATAACCAGCTGGCCCAACATGTGTATATTAGGCCCAAATCGTGTCTACCCAAGCCCAACATCCTATGGGCTGATTCATGAAATGCACTTGGCCCATGTTATGGCCTTCGCCCACTTCAGTCAATGCTAGGCCCACCAGTGATTTTGTCTAGCCTAAACTCAACGTTTTTTTTATTCTGTCACAAGCCCAAAGCACAATTATTCGGCCCACACACACATGATTCGGCCCAGCATAGAACTCAACCGACCCAACTCTATTTCATTGGGCTATTTTCTGATTTAGGCCCAACAGCCTGGGAGAATCGGCCCATGTTGGCCAATTGGCCCATGGTCTAATGTTCGGCCCATAGACTTTGATCCGGCCCACGTTAAGTGTTGGTCCACTTGATCCAAGAGACAAATTAACACATGAGATTCAATTGTTAAGGATAACAAGTATGGGGTTGGTTAACAAGGACTACAAAAATAATGGACTTTGGGTTTAATACATTTCACAAAACCATACCATATTCAAGTCCACAAGGACAACATATGGGACTTTAAATTGACAAAACAAGACGTTATACTTAGAAAATGATAAGGGGTGTCAAATGTACACATTATGACAAGTCCCACATTAAGTTAAGAATAAAACAATTAACAAGACGTAATAGGTTCATCATAAATTGGTTAGGGGCTAGTATAATCTATAATCATTGGATCAATGCCGAATCAAGACTATGAGTCACAAGTGTTAGCCAACAATAGGGCTAACACATACACGCACTCACATTCTTAAAGTTTACACTTATAAGAAACAATCTCATGAAATCAATACAGGATCGCGAAAACAAACTCAAGTTCAGACAAGAGTGCGTGCATTCATTCTTTTAAGCTAAGTCAACCCTACAACAACAAGGTGAGTTCATATGCCCCTTTTACTTTAATCTTTACTGATTTTAACTCTCGGGGCTGAGAAACATGTTTACTTTTAATTATTTAAAAGTTTTGCTTAACATGTTATTTATACTCTGATTAAATGATATTAAATTGTTTATTATCATATATCATTGTATGCATGCTTGTATGATTATGAGATAACAGGGAAACTCAGATGATTATGATAATGTAATTTCTTAATCATCAACACAGTAGAATAACTTAGTTATAAGATGATAGCTTATAACACTTAGTTATTTCTACATGAGCAAATACATAGACAATTTACACATAATCGCACAACGAGAACAATCCCACATTGAGACTTTGGGATCACACGGATTACAGTAAATGATGATCATGATAAAGTAACTTCATGGGATTAAAGTAACTTCATGGGATTAAAGTAAATGATGATCATGATAACGTAACTTCATGGGATTCTTATCATTTACACCTAATTAACATGATGTAATAAGACAAGTTCTTATTCGACCTTGTTAATTTCACGAGAACAATCTCACATTGAGACTTTGGGATCACACGGATTACAGTAAATGATGATCATGATAACGTAACTTAATGGGATTCTTATCATTTACAGTAAATGATGATCATGATAACGTAACTTCATGGGATTCTTATCATTTACACCTAATTAACATGATGTAATAAGACAAGTTCTTATTCGACCTTGTTAATTTCACGAGAACAATCCCACATTGAGACTTTGGGATCACACGGATTACAGTAAATGATGATCATGATAACGTAACTTCATGGGATTCTTATCATTTACACATAATTAACATAATGTAATAAGACAAGTTCTTATTTAACTTTGTTAATCACATGAGGACAATCCCACATGGATACTTTGGGATCACACGGCGGAATAGAGGTGAATGGAATGCATTGTAATCTGATTACGTGAGGATTACAATGGATTTCATTTGGGCTCTATACGTTGCATTGAGATTACATTACAAATAGTTAGCTAACACTTTTAATATTTAAAAGTGAAATAACAGTTAACCCCACAAGTAATAGAATAATACAAGGATCAGATTTAACTAATCTAAATTCCTTAACTAATCGAGGGTTTATCAATACTTCGGTATGATAACTACACCCCTTTTACTATATTATTCTATAACCGACGAATACATATCAGATACGTTGAATAAACGGGAAATGGACATCTTTAGTTGTATCACAAGTGGTGTGGAACTTGACTGAGTATGTGGTGGGATAGCGTCTGGGCTTGACCCTTTCGTGATTCCCTGTATATAAGCATACTTAATCAGGTGATACACTACTTGTACATATAACTAAGGAGAGGCCATTGGGTGGAACAGGTGAATCAAGTATTACAAGTAACAAATATGACATTGTGGATGTGT
Source organism: Mikania micrantha (assembly GCA_009363875.1). Taxonomy (NCBI): domain Eukaryota; kingdom Viridiplantae; phylum Streptophyta; class Magnoliopsida; order Asterales; family Asteraceae; genus Mikania; species Mikania micrantha. The sequence continues at coordinate 37,521,427 of CM018685.1, forward strand.
GTATGATCAATTCAATGATTTCAATTACTAAACTTATGAACTCACCAACCTAGTGTTGACTTTGTTTAAATGCATGTTTTCTCAGGTGACGAACAGGTGTAGTTACATATATGCAAGGACTAGCTAGAGGACTTTTAGAAGACCTAGCTTACTTTTGATTGCATACTTTTGGAATGACAAAACAATGAATCACTTTTGTATATCTTGTCCAGTTCAAGATATAAGCTCATTGATTTTTTTTTATTAGATTTACTTAGTTAAATTATGATGTACAATGTAATTTAACTTTGTAATTCTATATCATTGTCATGTGTACATTTCTCAATTATACATCATGTGCTATGCAAACAATCTGATGAGCTCGATTATCATTCAAGATATCGCGCCCCGGGAAACTTCCGCCCGACGGGAAAACACGATCCGTTCCCGCCGGCCTGGGGTGTGACAGTATACCCACCAGAAAAATACTCATAGATTTTTATCCTTTTGTTGACTAAGTAGTATTTTAATTCTTGTATTCATACTAAATTGACTAAGTATTTTTTTTTTAGTTTTTTCTCATGCAAAATTTGACAATTATGTCCCTTTAAGACGCCTATATAAGACTGGTGGGTATGCCCCTTGAGTGGACGTGGGAGGGGCGTGACACACCGCCCCCTTGTTGTGTGAGAGGGGCGTGAGAGGTGCAACAGGCATGAGGGGATGTAGCCGTTGGAGGAGCCGTTGATGAGCAATAAAAAATTTTTTTTTACCTATTTAAAGTTTAAACATTAAACCCAAAAAAATTTTAACTCCACATTTCAAACATTAAACACAAAAAAATACCCACTCTTTCCATTTCAAACTTTCTTAGCCAAAAAAATATTTTCCATGAATCCCAACCAAAACCCAAATTACTATAACCCAAACACTCCACCTAACCAAAACCCGAGCACGCCACCTCCGAATTGGTTCTTTAGCCCTTCCCCAACAAATCTTTTTTTTGATTCAAACTGTTATCAACCGAATTTTGATTCAAGCCCGCTACAAGGGTTTTACACATTCGCCGATTATGGTTCGAGTCAACAACCGCACGGGTTTGGTCAAGTATCTCAGGATGAAGTTGTACCAAAGACCCAACCAACTACAAATGCCGGTCCAAGCATGCAACCAAAACAAATGCGTAGACACAGAAAGAAACAAGTTGGGGAAACCGAACCCGCTGTGAGAGGTTCATCCCTGTCACACCCCCAAATTCCCACTCGTGGCGTATATCCACGTGGATGTGACGTGTCCAGAATCACAGCTCAAGGTCATATAGAACGACTCTATATGCGTTTACAAATCCAAGTTTGACATATACACATAACAAAATAGTTTGCAGCGGAAAAGTATTTCATAGCAGCGGAAATATATATGTTTGAATACATGCAGCGGAAATCAAATTGTCATATACAACATTGTTTAGTTCATAACATAAATAAGAATGTTTCCAAATGATAAGACAGGAATGCATGCGGATCCTAATGCTCGACCCTTCTAGTGCCACGTGTACATAGTGCATTTAAATAAACATTTAAATAAATAAGATGCTGACCTGGAAATTACGGGGTGTCACAATCCCGTCTAGAAAAATGGTCTACGGAGGAGGATTTTCAACTTACAAAAGCTTGGATCGATGTGTCGGAAGATCCAATTGTTGGTAATTACTTTCCTTTTAGTTTTTTAAATTGTTAACATTTTTTTATAAATTGTTTATAGGTCGTAACAAAAAAGGACCGGAAGTTTGGAGTAAAATCCGAAGTCAATTTTTTCAAGCCATGGGTCATGGGGAATATCGTACAAACGATATGCTCTCTAGCAAATGGCGTGACATGAACCAAAAGGTTAGAAGGTTCAACGAGATTTATTCCCAGAAATGGCAAACTCGTCGGAGCGGCCAAAGCGACGCGATGATCGAGCTTGAATCGGAAGATCAATACCGGGAAGAGTTTAACGCCCCCTTCACGCTTAAACGGAGTTGGGAGCTTATGAGGAAATGTCCGAACTGGATTCGAATCCCGACTGTACAAACGTCGGCCTCAAAACGATCAAAAGCATCGCCAACCGATAGCTCCGGCACGTCGGATGCTCGAGTTCATATAAATCTAAACGATCTCAACGAAGAAGAAGACAACGACGACGAGATAGAGGATTTGACCCGTCCGAGCAAGGGCGAGACGAGGCTCTTCATCTCAAACGACCCCGGATTATAACCAAGGAATAGAACACTTATCTCAACGAATCGATGACTTTAACGAATTAAAACGGGAACGTCAACGGTTGGTAGAGTTACAACTTCTATTCACCAACACCGAACACTTAACCGGGCTCGACCGCGAAATTGCCGAGCAGGAGAAGGATAAAATTCGTAATAAATATAGAGATAATTAATTTGTAATTTTTTTATTAATTTGTAATTTTTTTTATTAATTTATAAATTTTTTTATTAATTTGTATTTTTTTTATTAATTTGTATTTTTTTTATGAATTCGTATTTTTTTATTAATTATATCTCATTTTAATTTAAAAGGGAATGATGACGTGTAGTGAGTGAGTAATTGGACATTTCCACCAAAATAGTGGGGTAAGTGGTTGTGGTGAGTGCCTACGTGGCGCATATGTGGAGTGAGTGGGTCAAGGGACATACCTAATAGCCTAAGGCATATGTATGTAGGTTTAAAATCATCCAACAAAGAAATAATATCAAGTTTCTTTCAAAAAATCATGTCTCACTAAAATTATCCTTTCGTCTCCGTACCTCTTAACTCCAAAAATCCTTAGATTTATGTTCTTCATACTATATATATATATATATATATATATATATAGAGAAGGGTTTAATTGTTAACCTTTCCTTATTGCAATAACCGAATAAATACATCTTGTTACTTTGGAACCCACATTAAAGTAAATCGTAGGTTTTTTCTTGTTTTTTAGTTAATGTAAATGAGGCCCATATTAATTACATTAATTAAAAAAGAAGAAAAAACTACGCCTTTAGATTTACTTTAATGTAGGCCCCAAAATAATAAGATTAGTTATTTGATTATCGCAATAATGAATGGTTAAAAATTGATCATTCACATATATATATATATATATCTACCTACTCTAATAAAAGAGTATTTTTAAGAGACACATGTCATCTCTTAATTAAATATAAAAAAAAATTTCCCGCCTCTCTTTTCTAAAAATATTAATAATTATAATCATGTGAAAAAATTTATCAATTTACTAAAAATTAATAAAATATATTAAAATTTTAATTATATCTTATATGTTTATATAATTTTAAAATTATTAAATATTTATAATTATTTGTTATTTATAATTTTTAAATATTCATATCTCTTATTTAACCAACAATTGATAAATGTAACACATAAATTTTTATATAAATCATTGTTTATAACATATTATATTTGTTCAACCCATGTTATTTTCTAGGCTAGTATATATATACACACACACACACATCATGTAAAAATTTAATCTTTTGTAATATTGAAAATAACACATTAAAGTTGAATAAAAAATAGATTTTGAATAAACAAATCAATTTTAATATTTATTTTTAAGAATTTAAATAAAAACCCAAATCTAAGATCAATGGGAGATGTTTCAGGACTTTATTTATTTATTTTTGTTTTTTAAGTTGTGTACAATTTTTTTAACATACACAAGATAAAAAAAATGCTACAAATTGGTACACTATTTTACATTACATGTTGAAAAGAAATGATTAAACATACAATTTGAATAACACAAACACTATCAGTGTGATTAACACAATAATATAGTTAAAAGCGCTGCAAAGAAACCTATACAAACATGGTAAAAAATTACACCAACATGAACAATGTTCACATACAAACAACTACTCCCATGCAAATCAGAAGACTGCATCTCTACAGTTGTCTTCCAGTCTAGATTTATGAAGATAATGACACACATACCTTAAGTTTTTGTTGTGATTAAAGAGAGAATTTATAGTCAAAAACCCGAAACTCATTTGACTTTTGTTGACCATCCGGGCAGCATTGTTTCCTGCTACACTTATGAGATTATCCCTGAACCCATGCTTGCAGTTCTTAACAGCCTTCGGAACTCAAACAAGCTAATCCTACCATCTTTGTCGATATCGGCTTCTTCTAGTAGAGGATCTATCGAACCCTTCAAGCCCGTATGCTGCAAAAGCCAAGCAAAACATGTTTAAAGCCGTAGAAAAAACTAATCTTTGACAAAGAAAAGGTCAAAGCTTCCTTCACTTCCTCATCAGTAGGAGCGTAAAAACAAATATAGTGGGTGAACCAGCCTTGATACTTTTTTTTTTGTTTTTGTGTTTTCTAAAATGACTTGTTTCAATACAAGCTATGCAAGTCCACTTTGATCAAAACCCATTTTGACCCAAACTCAATTAATACCTTTTACGCGACCTATTTGACTTTGGACACAATTTCACTTGAACTCGATTCCAAAAAGTTTGTGGCTCGCTAAAAAAAAACTAGTTTACAAACAAGACAAGTCTAGTCGGCTGGTTTTATAATTGAGCCAAGACCAAGCCAAGTGTGGCATGGCTTGTGGTTTGCTCATGGATCAACTCATATAAGTTAAATATCTTTATACTAATAAATAAAAATAAAATTGAACATGTTTCAATTTTTGATGACTCGTTACTTTTTTCTCCCCTCTCCCCTATTAAATTATAATGATATTAAAAATTATATTTTTAGAAATCTAATAGTAATTTATTATTTTCTTTGTTAATATGTAGTTTATGAATATTTCAGTTATTTTAATTTTTTTCAACTATTTTCTCTTTTTTTTTCACCAATAGTTATTGTTTAATAATTCATTGATTCAATCTTATGTAATACAAAGGTTTCTAACCTAATATAATATAATATACACACACTTTGTTATTTTTTATTTGAAAAAAAAAAAAAAAAACCCTCGAATGAATAAGGATAATATTAGCTGTGCTAGCTGTACCATAATTAGCATAATCATAGGAGTATATTTTTGGAATATATATCTTGTATTCAAGGTAGGAGATATGTTCTAATGTGTATATATTCTTGGCTATTATGTAATGAAAGGGACATATTTGGTTGTGCAGAATTATACCCTGTTTCATGGTATCAGAGCGCAAGCTCTGATCTCAACTGTGTTTCTTCTCCATTCTTCATTCTGCTCTTCGTTCTTCATTTCTCCCTACTATGGATAAATTACATCCTGCTACTACTGTCTCAAATATCAAAAATTTCATTCCTTTCACTCTTGAAATGGAAGGCGGTCACTACAATTCCTGGGGAGAACTTTTTCGAATTCATTGTAGAGCCTTTGAGGTTCATGATCATATTGATCCCACGGCTATTCCCCCTATATCTCCTGCACCTCTCGCCGCCTCTGCTTCTGCTACCGATAAAGACAAGCATCAACAATCTCTCAATGCTGTCCAACTCTGGTCTCGCTTAGATGCCATCGTCCTCCAATGGATTTATTCCACCATCTCCACTGATCTTCTCCACACCATCCTCTCCACAAAAACTACAGCATGTAAGGCTTGGGTTGCCTTGGAAAATATTTTTCAGGACAATCAAAGCTCTCGAGCAGTATATTTGGAGCATAAGTTTGTAACTACCAAATTGGCCAATCATCCCAATATGTCTGCCTACTGCCAAACCCTAAAAATGTTGGCTGACCAACTTGCAGCCGTCAAAGCTCCAGTTAATAACCAGAGGTTAGTTCTTCAATTGATTGCAGGATTGAATGATAGCTATGAAGCTGTCGCGATGATGATTCAGCAGTCAACCCCTCTTCCAGATTTCTACCAGGCACGATCCAGACTCATCCTGGAAGAAACACGAAATCTCACCAGGCAGCCTCCTCAGCAACAAACACAACTGACTTGGCCTTGCTAACAACCAATCCTCTACCTCCTCATACTCGATCTGATTCACATCAACTCTACACCCCGCAACACTAAAGCCATCAACACAACAGTCCCAGAGGACGAGGACGAGGCCGCAACCGTGGCACAGGCCGTGGAAGGAACAATACATACACTGGACGCGACCATGGCTCACCGTTCTATGGAGCAGGAAATTACAACACGCCAAGGAATAACAATCATTGGCATAACCCACCTCCTTGGGGCCAATAACAACAGCATTGAACATATCTCCTACCTTGAATACAAGATGTCTATTCCAAAAATATACTCCTATAATTATGCTAATTATGGTACAACTAGCACAGCTAATATAGGCTTTGAGTTTTTTAAAAATATCACATTTGAAAAAAAAAAAAAATTTAGAAAACTATTTTTTCTTTTAAATATTTGAGTTGGCTTGAGTTTTGTATGAGCCAAGCTCAAGCTCACTTTTCCAACTTGCTAAAAAAATCAAGCCAAGCTGAGCCGCCTCATTTAACATTAAGCCTGAGCCTAAACCACGTGTGGTTTGGCTCAGCTCATTTACTGGCCCTAGCTGACCCAATCCTGAAGACTGGTACTCTCAATAATCAGAATATAAACTCAGAAAAATAGAACTTTTATTTAATCAAAATATGAGGTACAATTAACCCTAAAACTTAACCCCTATTTATAAGAAAAAACAACCTTAACAAAGTCAAAATTCTATCCCTTAAAACATGCTGAAAAAAAAAAAAAACAATCTAATCCAAAACTAATTTAAACTAAGACTTCTAATTTAAACCCTTTAACTCTTTAATATTACAATATTAGTCCAACAATCACCCCCCTAATCTTGTAATCCTCATTCCTTGATCACATAAGTGCTGGCCCAAAATTATCTTCTTTAATGAAATTGGCTTCTTCCTCCTTTGGCTTTGACTTTGGACACTCATACGCATAGTGTCCATATTCATGACAATTGTAACATCGAATATAGCTCTTGTCCCTATTTGCACCTCGTTCACCTCAGTCTTCATTAGGTCTAAACTGACCTCGTCCTCTACCACGACCTCTACCTCTTCCACTATTACTTTGACTTGAGCACCCTCGTCCACAACTTTCACAAGACTCTTCTTTCTTTTCTTGTTCATCGGTTTTAGCAAGCAATAATTTTTCTTGATCATGAACATTATTCACTTTAACTCTCTCCTCATAAGCTTTCAACCGACCCACAGCTTCCTCAAAGAGCATATCATCCAAATCAGCAAATTGCTCGATAGCAGCAACAATAGGCATGAATTTTGTTGGAACCGTACTAAGTAGCTTTCTCACCACAACCTTGTCTTCGATTGATGAACCAATTTCTTTAAACTTTGCTACCACCGCCAATATCTTACCCGAAACTCATCTATTGTCTCACTTTCTCCCATGTGAAGCTTCTCCAATTCGGTTCTAAGTGTTTGAAGTCTTGCCTTTCGTACCCGATCCGCTCCTAGAAAACGAACCCGAATTGACTCCCGCACATCTCTAGCCTCAGTATGTTTTGCTACTTGTAGCAATATATCTTCAGGTAAGGATTGGAGAATAAAAGCTCTGGCGGTAAACTTTTTCTTTTGGTCTATAGTTACTCCAGTTATTGGATCAATGGCTTCATGCAACCCGTTTGCTTGCAAAATTGATTCAACCAAAATCGCCCATGTTGTATAGTTCGTGGATGTTAACTTTGGACATTGAAGAGAGATGCTTGATTGTTCTCTTGCTGGTACAATTGCCCCTTCTGCCATTGTCTTCTTTGGTTCACACTTTTTCAATGTTTCTCTCAGCAAATCAGCCCACACAGGTACTTAACACTCCCACACAGGTTCTGATTAACTCCCACACAGGCTCTAATCACTCCCACACAGGTTCACTTCTCTCACACAGGTGTTTTCTTCTCCCACACAGGTTCTCTTTCTCCCACACAGGTCTTGAACCACTTCGGAAATCCCACGCAAATATTTTTCTTCCCCCACACAGACTTAATGTCTCCTTTTCACACACACGGAGCTGCTTGATTTTCCAGAATCGTAGCTTCAATTTCAATGAACGAGATTGTGGTTTCGATTACCTGGGTCAGGTCGTTGTCTTGAACAAGCCTGTACTCTTCGCCTGGTCCACATACTTGATTGCGGCTTCTCCTCCCGTCAGCACTCTTGATCGACGATTACGCCGAGACCCGTCGTTGATTGCCTTTTTTTTTCGATCGCAGGTCCCTGAGTGAATAGGTATGTCTTGTGAATCGATCGATCTTTGTTGCGGCTTTCTTCCTTATCGACAGTGATATCTTGATCGAGCTCTCAGCTCTAATACCAATTGAAGACTGGTACTCTCAATAATTAGAATATAAACTCAGAAAAATAGAACTTTTATTTAATCAAAATATGAGGTACAATTAACCCTAAAACTTAACCCCTATTTATAAGAAAAAACAACCTTAACAAAGTCAAAATTCTATCCCTTAAAACATGCTGAAAAAAAAAAAAAAATCTAATCCAAAACTAATTTAAACTAAGACTTCTAATTTAAACCCTTTAACTCTTTAATATTACAAGATTAGTCCAACAAATCCAACATTTTTTTGCAGTATTACGGCTTACCATTCTAAGTTCTTCAGGAGTTATAAATCCATCTCTATCAACGTCAAATTTCTCAAAAGCAGCCTGTGATAATTGTTGCCATTTTTCAGAGTTGTGTTCCTCCAACTGATGAACATGAAGTGTTGCTGCAACAAACTCGGTGAAATCAACAAGCCCGTCTGTGTTACTATCTATCTGCATCACAAAGATGCAATCTCTCAAGATCCTGATAACCGGTTTAAGAGAGGAAACAATAGAAGTTTTATGTGGGTATGAAACTTATTATCCAAAACATATAAGTTGACCCTTGAATTATGATTTAATCAAAATAAAATTTTGTATATTTAACAACCAAAACTAATAACCGCGAATTCAACTCACAATAATCGGTTCAAAAACACAAATTCAAACACCCCTTTAGAAAGGATGGGCTTACTGCTTCTAGAATTTCTGAAACGCGTGATTCTTTCATCTTCCAAGGAAGGTCTTTAGCAAGAGCCTGCAAAAAAATTTAAAATTAAGATTACAAAGTGCAATTAATATGTTTAGTTTGACTGTTGAGGTCAAACATACCTCTCTCATTTCCTCAAGACTAATAGCACCACTTTTATCTACATCAATTGCATGAAATTGATCTTTGAGATCCGATATCTCCTCTTCGTCAAGTGTGCTCGCTAACGCCTATGCATGAATATTATCAGAAGAAAGTATTTGGGATAACTTCTGTAATATGAGATAAATGCTTACCCGTAGAGCAAATTGTTTTAAGCGGCTGTATTTCACAAATTCACGCATGTTGGATAGAACAGAAATGTCAAGAGGAATTTCTGAAGCATTTCCGCCTTCTCGAACCCATGGATGTGCTATAAAGATTGACAAATGAGATTATGAGAGGTGCTTGAATGTGAGCTTCAAAAAGTGATGTAATATTAATATATGATAAAATTTTAAGGATTGGTTGTAATAAATTGGGAATTTAGGATGCAGAATATAATGTTTGGATGTGCTTTTGCTATTTGAAGACGTAATAATCAGCAAATTAGATGTTTAGGGTGCTTCTTAATGTGTAAAAATTATCATGTAAAATATTAACATATTTGTATAGATAAAGGAGAAATGCTTTATAAAATTGAGTAACATTTGCCCTACTTATGTTAAAAGGAACTAAATAGAGAATTTTATTTTACCTTTAAAATTTAAATTGATGAATTTTTTTAAAGTTGGTATGAAACTGATTATCTGACCCACTGAATATTTAGATAATCAGAAATATCACTTCCAAAACACAAAATTCCAAACATAAAAGAGATGGCAGTTGGAAAATAAAAAAAAAGAGTTTGTTGTACCAATGGCCTTTGGTTTATACACAATCATTCTCTTACATACTTGAAGTGAAGTTATTCTAGGCTCAAAATCAACAATTTTCTAGAAATATTTATATAAATCAAGAAAATAATCTTTTTCTTTGGGGTATAATACTTACATAGCCATCTCAGCTAAAAGTCACTCATCTAGGCATGAGATTCGTAACTGAGAATGGCGCATACCCCATTAGTAATGACTTAAACTAATGTGATATGCATCATCGTCGTCGTCATATTCAGTATACCCCACCATTTGCAAAGCTAAGGTAGGGTTGAAAAGGATAAAATATAGACAACCTTACCTCAACCTCATAGGAATAGAGAGACTGCTTCCAATGAGACACCCAACTCATGATGCTTAATTAACCGACCAACACAATGCTTTTAACGTTATTTTCATAAAAATGAAGTAAAATAACGTTACAATTAGTGTAATTTTACTTTTTATATACATTATATATGAGCACCACAACTGATGTGTGAAACTTTTTTAACATGACGAGAATGGTATAACACCTAAAAAATGGCCGCTTTCGAGATTTTCCCTATAAAATAACAAGAAGAAAAAAGAACATACATAGGGCTTGAGCAGCAGTAAGTCTTGAACGTGGATCTTTCACAAGCAATTTCTTTACAAAATCTTTGGCACTAGGGCTTATGTTGGGCCATGGTTTGCGCTTAAAATCAGGTTTGTTTCTCAACACCTATCAATACATGGAAATCTTGTAAAACATACCATTGAATATGATCACTAATTATAGATACATGTGCACAATAAGAAAAATACCTCTTTAAAAATCCCATTTTCGGTCTTATCCCAAAATGGGCGACGTCCACATAGTAGAATGTATGTGATAACGCCTATGCTCCAAACATCTGATTCGGGTCCGGATTTACGCTTCAATACTTCAGGAGCAACATAGTATGCACTCCCAACAATATCAGTAAACTTTTTTCCTGCCAAAAATTAAAAGATTTTTGTATGAAAATACATCCATATGATAAATCTATACCTAATAAAGAAGTGCGAAAAAATAGAGTAATAAGGTTCTAAATTTCAATGATCTAAATATGTCACGTGTCACAATTCTATGAGTCCAAGTTTCTTTTTCCTGCTTCTCTTATTTAACCTACTTTATTCAACCTTTCTCTCTTTTTTCACCCCTTCACTATGTAATATTTTCTTTATTCATCCCGTGTAATACATAGGTTTTCATCCTAGTATCTTAGATATATGATTATTGTTAATATACTTAAAAAACTTACTAAACAGTTACTAAAACTCGAACAGCAGAAACACATCTAGACATTGTGTCACACAACCCGTTTTATTGCAGCTAGTTTACCCTATTATCCCAACACTCACTTAATGTAATTACATGCAAAACAATATATTACACTGACCTGGTCTTATAAAGTCTGATAGACCAAAATCTGTGGCTTTTAAGTGTGAATCATCCTTTCGGGACTTGAAAAGAAAATTCTAAAAAATTATAAATCCAAAACAAGGTTAGCATCATCCTCGGTACATCAAGTTCAGGTCAATATAAGATGGTCTGTCATACGTGTTTTCATACCTCTGGTTTCATATCACGGTGTACCAATCCGTGTAAATGGCATTCTGCAGCAACTTTAAGCATTTGTCTTACAATGAGTGCTGCATCTTTCTCTGAGTATCGACTATCTTTCCTGGATAATAGAAACAATTCTAAGGCGTAAAACCATACATGCAAAATGAGGTGTGTTTGACTTTTGTGGTCAAAAGCATTAGCATTCATAGTAAGATTTTATGCAAAATTTTGGATATGTGTCATGTTTGTTATAAAATCAAAATTGAGATTTAACAAAGAAACTAACAGGCTTGACTACAAAAGTCAACATTTATCAAAAAGTTAGGACTTAAAAGTTCTTACTTCCCTAAAATCCGGTCCAATAACTCACCACCCTCACATAACCTGAACAGAGTAACCATAAAGTCAAATACTTTACAACTGAAATCAAGAACCAAAAATAAAAAGTCAAACACTGTTAGTCAACATACTCCATAACTATGTACACATAAGAGCTATCTTCATATGCATTATGAAATTGGACCACATTTTCATGACCACTTAAAGCTTGAAGTATTTTGACTTCTCTTTTAACATCTTCCACCGCAGCCGGAAGAATCATCTGTTGAAAAATATCATAAAAAAATAAAGATCAGATATTTTTTAGTTCACACAACCATATCAATATGTTGGTGACATGAAACATTATCTTAGTAAAACAATAACAAACAATAAAACAGAAACATATGCCAATGATATTCAGCCTTCAACCATTATTATGGTGATATGAAGTATCCAGTATTTCAAGAAATTGGTCAACTGTTGCATCTTTGGAAAATGATGAACTCAATTATTAAAGAAAATATCTACCAAAGGGTCTTTTTTCCTAATCATAATACTAAGATGATGTTAAGGTGTTCCTTCTTAAAATAGGTTGAGGATTCAAGTACCCGTAGATAAAAAAGTGGAAAAAATTGTTGTTCAAAAAAAGAAAAAAAAAGTTAAAGAAAATATCTCTGAGAGCATTCATGTCTATATAATTTAAAGATTAGGCCTATTTTTTCATTAATCTATCTTTCTGTCTCCATCATATTCTCAATCTTGATCTTTAATATTTAGAGTTTTTTGAACAGGGATTCTCATAAATATAAAGATTATTATTCACAATTTATATAACTTTTTGTGGAATAGTAAAAGAGATATTAGCACAGGATGTGGTATATATTAAACATTTTTATAGGATGACTTTAAAAGAAACAAAAAAAAAAGGGTGATATTTAGTTAAATTAGAGAGAGCTGTAATCTAGATCATTTATTAACTCATAGTATGATCTTTCTAAGGTTCAAATTTTATAAAAACATAAAATGCAAGTTTTTAGCTAAGAATCAAGAATACCTCAAAAGTCAAAACCCAAAAATGGATCATACACCCAAAATCAAAATTGTCATAACAGTAAAAATGTAATCAAACAGCAATTATGTAGACCAAAGTCTAGTTATAGACTAGATATAAATCACATAACTGAAATTATCAGACAAAAACTTGCCTTATTTTTGTCGATTTTCTTGACAGCAACACGATCTCCATTAGCTTTATCAATAGCAACATATGTATACCCAAATTGGCCATGACCCAACAATTTCCCAATCGAATAATTCCCATCAAAATCTTTCAAATACCCAAAATCTGTTCTTATCCCACATGGAATCACTCCCTTATGTTTTTGCTTTTGATCCCTGTGAATCTCTTTGGGTTTATGAGGATTGGCATTAGACCCGCCTTCATCATGCTTTCCGGCGGCATTTGCCGGTCGCCGGTGTTCGGCGGCGGAGGGGGTGTTGCTGTTGGAACCACTGATCTTGGTGGTTGACAAACATGCACCCATGTCGTGCAACTTGATCAAAATCAAATTTTTACAAGGGTTTTGTGGGAATTGATGTTAAAATCATTCTAAGAATTGGGTTGTTAAATTCAAATGTGGTGGAGAAGATAGAGTGAGAAAAGGTAGAACATGAAGAAAATGTGAAGTAAACGGTGAGGAAGGGGTCGTGGTCAAAAATCAAAATACACCTTTTTTCGCAAGAAGAAGAGAGATCGAGGGTCCCTCTTGATCTTCTTGTCTATAAATTTTTGGTTGAGAATTACTTTTTTTGTCATTCTAACTTGTTTCAGTTGTTTGTATGTTTTAAACGAATCAAACACCATTTTTATTAGTTTTTAAAATTTTTAAAAATATATATCAGTAAAAGTAATATGTATATGATGTAAATGAATCAAACACCTCGACGTATTCCGTCATAGGTCGGGGTGTGACATTGTATAACCCGAGGAAGCAACACGAACTCCTTGAATTAATGTTGGGGAGGACTCCAAACTATCTGAACCCCAATTTGAAACCACCCATTCAATCCTAGCATCATCCAATTTTGCTATTAGTTTTTTAAAAAAATAACTAAAACGATCTTCTTGATAAAACAAGAAGAATACACACACATATGAACCCAACAGAAGCAAACCAGTTCAAACCACTCTTTTATCTATCTCTTCTGTATTAACTTACTTGTGCTTCTGTAACACTATGTTTAATGGTTGCTTGCGAAAAAACTTACTCATGTTGTCACACCCCCACCTCTCCTCACCTGAGATGATGTCATACGTTACCGTGAGAAGGTTGCGGAAGCATAGTGGTGATGTCTCAGAGATGAGGTGTGACTTACTTGAACCGATATCACAGCACACAGATTCACTTGAAATAAATATATTACAAGGGTTTCGTGGTAGCATTACAGTACAACTTAATTTATTACACAATCTAATATCCCATAAGTACAAAAGTGTGATGTGCATCCTTACCGTGTCGTCACTGTTGCCCTGCAAAAATGTTGAGTTTAAAACGTCAGCACAAAGCTGGTGAATTCGACAGTTCAGTTAGAACAATATGATATGATAGGTATGTTCACAAAAAGTTCAGTTCTGGATAACCATAGGACCCGTATCTAGTTCCTTTCGGACAGTTGTTTGTTCACGAAGATACTACCCGTTGGTAAATATCTTATTGCCTCATTATCTTAATGTCTATCACTAACATTAAGAAGTTGTTATGGAAACAGGTACCAAACATTCACACCAGGGGAGATGCAATCCTCCCAGCAAATGAGTTGTCAGCCAATAGTACTATCAATGGTTCCTGTTCGGCCGCACATGGGTTCACTAGATACAGTTCACGAATGAGGACTTTTGATACTGTGATAGTTGTTACTAACGGCAAAATCCCATGAAATCACACAAAAAGTCACATGAAATCACACAAAAAGTCACATGAAATCACACAGATATCAGTGATGCATATCATATGTTCAGAAAATAGTTTGCAGAGTTACCCCGATGTTTATAAAACAATAAAGAGAAAAGGGGTTGTACGAAACTCACTTGATGTCTCAAATTGTAGAAACACACGCAACTGGTGCTAATGATGAGATTCTGCATTAGTTTATGTTTGATATGTTATTTATGTTTTAACTTGCTGATTAAATCTTTCTGAACGTCCAATGTCAAAGACATCGCCTTGATAGTCATCAAACCGATGTTTAGTATTTAATTACATATTTTAATGTAATATCATACAATGTATGATAATGTAGGAACCTATACTGATTCAAGTTCCTAATACTAAGTTGATGACTCACTTGATTAATCAGTATAATCTCAGATTAACCAAATAGTTAATGTTATTGATTATAATTGCTAAGATAGACTCTAGCCAGTTTAATGGCTTAGGAATGATTAATCCTTGTTATTGATTTCCCAAATATCATAGAATAACACAATGTAGTATTAGAATAGGTTTAATAACCATATTTAACATACTAATCTGACTGTTATCAGAAACATTAGATAATCGTTCCAATGAGTATGTTAATGATTGTGATTAGTTTAAAACACTCAACTTTCACGTTGCATGTTAAAGATTAATCAAACTAATCACATACATAGTCACAACCAAATGGTTTAAACCATTATAACCATTGTTATGATTCCATGCAAACCGGGCATTACAACGGCTCAAAACAAGGATTTACCCATTAACAGTTCGAGTTTGTCACTCAAAATCAATCCTAGCCATCATCTAAGCAATAATCAACAACCCTAACTATATCATCACGTTCAAAACTAAGATTTAATCATTCATAATCAAACCAGAAGGTTTAAAATAAACCATTACATAATCTGACGGATTCCAACGGATGAAATGATGATCATAACTTGTTTTAACGTCTCTTGATGCGATCTAAACGTCGAGAGGCCTTCAAATGCAAGGAAATGATGAATTGGATGAAGATTTTCGTGAGTTGGGAGCTGGTTTCGTCGAAATAGAGAGTTGAAATGAAGATATGGATGAAAACTTGATTTTTATGCAAGTTGCCCGACAAAACCACCCCAGGCGCATCGCCTGGCCGCCTGCAACCACTCCAGGCGTACCGCGCGGCTCCTTCCCGGCCTTCCAGAAGTTTTTGAACCCGCGCGCACCACCTAGGTTAATCACGTGACCTGGGGCGTACCGCCCCAGGGTAATTTCACCCGTTTTTCGACGAAATCTTCTTTTCGCGATTCCGGACAATCCGTAACTCCGTTTCGCGCACCGTTTTCGCCTACGTTCATCATTTTCCACGTACTATCATCCCGTAATAGTTTCGATTGTCAATTCAACGTGTATTTTTAGCTCGATCAAATGTGTTCTCGTCAATGATGACGTAATCCTTCATACACAATTATCACACATGTGCTAAGTAAGCATCTCACTAGTAGAATGGTGGTTAGTGAGTGTGAGTAAAAAATGTGTGTAATAATAAGGTATAGTAGGTGGAAAGATTAGTTATGGTTGAGTTGTTATTATTGGTTTAGAAATTATAAAAAAAAAACAAAATTTGGTGGTGTTGTTATGATTAAGCTAGTGATCATGATCTTTTTGTTCTTTTTAGGGTATGGTGGTATCATTTGATACTTAAAGCCTCATTACACATATCTTAATAATACCCTCTACTCTTTATAACAAGGTGGGTTTAGGAAGCTTGATAAAAGTTACATACATTTAACAAGATGAAGGTGCCTGCATTAGGGCTGAATAAAAGAACAAACTATGGAATAGAGGTCCCTCTAAGGCCTCTATTAGAGCTCAACCATTGTTACCTAACCACCACCACCATCTAAGTCCAGTTCGTAAGTTTCAAAGACCCTGTGTGACAAGTACAAGTAAAAGTGGACCCTTTAAAGTAATACTTATGCATATAATTGAAATTTATTAATACTGCGATAATTGTTATATATTACTTTAAAGCAATACTTATGTGACAAGTAACTTATGCATATGCATATTAGTTTTTATATCAATTTTTATTGTTACTAAGTTTCAAAGACCAAGTGGACCCTTTAAAGTAATACTTGTTATACCTGGAAAAAGTTGTCTCATAATTCAGAATATTTCGAAATACGGAATATTCCAGGATAATTAGGAATATTTGCGTATATAAATTTATGTGATCTGATGACTTGAATAATAAATAATGATAATATATATTTTATAGTTGTTATTTTGTTATTCAACATGTGCTACTAATATTTGAATTGAGTCAACAGATTATGTGTAACAACTATGCCTATTTATCCGGAATGAGAAGAAAAACGTGGATTACATGCTAACGTTCACTAGAAGTGCTCGACACATGATTGGAGACTGGACCGAATTATGAGGAACAAGCTTTGACTACTATTGTATTGATTTTTACTATATAATGAGGCGATGTCGATCTAGGAAAACACACACAATTCACTCAGTTTACTTCTGATTACTTCTTATTCGCAGCATTCACAGTTTATAAACACTTAGTGGTCGATCAATCACGCTTTTGTATTATAATTTTATATATTCTGTATTAATAAGAACAAGGCAGAGTGACGATTGTCACCTCCCGAGGTTTTTATGCCGGCAATCCTAAAGAATTAAGGGCTTTTCCTCGTATAAATCTCGTGTGTTTGGCTGTTTTTCTATTTTATATTCTGAAATATCCCTAAGGATCCTTAGGGATATTCTTATTAAATATTACTGTTAAACTGTTTTCTTGATTATTAAGCACAATACCCCACAAAACTAATTCGGTTTTGCTAAAAGTTACACCTGTTAATTTTTACCCGAAACAATTTGGCGCCCACCGTGGGGCAAACTTGTGTTTTTCATAATTAAAACCTTTTTTAAAGGCGTTTTTTCGAAAAATACAGTGAGAAATGGCTTCACAACCGAGATCAACTTCTTCATTACCTATTGTCTCTGCTACTACTACTAATGTGTCCTCGCAGATTCCTGCTTTCTCCAAGAAGCCCGATAATTCCGGGAAGAAGACAACATTTGTAGCCGAAAGTGTTCCATCGACAAGAATTACCACTTCTGCTCCTATACTTGTTTCTAGCAATGATATTTTGAGTATATTTCAACAGGTTCAGCAACAAATGATGGATCAACAGAAAATGAATCAACGGCTTCTTAGAGAAATGGAAACTTTGAGGGCTGAAAAGAATAAGCAGAAAGAGACTTCCACTCCATTGGTTCCAAGAATCCTGGATTTCGGGACATCAGGGATGTCTGGGAATCACTCAGGAGACTTTATTCCCATGCAGACTAGTCTCGGAGATCCCTCGGGATCCCAAGGGTTAAGGATATCTCGGGATAATATAAATATCCTGGGAACTTCTCATCTAACTCCCATTACCAGCAATACTTTTAACTATTCTCCCATTGATACTACTAACTTTGGTACTGTGCAGGAATCTGGTCTAACTCCACAAGTGGCTAAGGAAATCTAGAAACTTAGAGATATGATCTCTAGTGTTCCCGGAGTGGTCAAGCCTATTCCTGAGGTTCCTGCCACAACCCACAGGATCTCTAGATTCGCTCCACCAATATGTGATGCAGAAATCCCAAAAAGATTCCAAACTCCAACAATGAAGTTGTATGATGGAACCACCGACCCTGAAGAACATGTGGCGCAATATAGGGAAAGAATGGAGACTAACCCTATACCCCCACATCTGAAGGAAGCATGCTTATGCAAAGGATTTGGTTCAACATTAACAGGGGCAGCCCTAAAATGGCTGCTTAACGTTCCTCCCTATTCTATTACTTCATTTGCTCACCTAATTAATCTGTTTAACAATCAATTCTCTTGTAGCAGGACATTTGAGAGGCTGACCAGTGATCTTTACAGGATAACCCAGGGACCCGACGAATCCCTTAGAAGCTATGTCAACAAGTTTGGCAGAGAATCCCTGGATATCCCTAATCTGGATATCACCACGGCCGTGCAAGCGTTTAAAATGGGGTTACAAAGAAACTCATCTTTCTATGATGACTTGGTAATGAATCCTTGCAGGAACATGGACGAGGTTAGAAACCGCGCATTGAGATTCATCAGGCTAGAAGATGACAAAGAAATCCAAAAGAGGATCACTACGACGCCTCCCAATGATCAAGGAAAAAGAAAGTTGGATTCACCTACCAACAAGTCGTTCAAATCCAAGCCATACTACAAGACTGATAACCACAAGATCAACTCTGTGGAAGAAGATGAGGATGACGAAGAATATCCCAGAATATCAGAGTATTGTTTTTCTGTTGATATCCCTGAATTAATGTGTGCCATGCAGGACTTAGGTGAAAAAGCCAGGTGGCCACCAAAGGAAAAGAAGTTTGCGCCAAGGGACAAATCCAAGTGGTGCGCCTTTCATGAGAACTTCGGCCACATAACGGAGGACTGCATTGCATTAAGGAAGGAAATAAGCTACCTACTAAGCAAAGGTCATCTTAAAGAACTACTGGGAAAGAAGAAAGAAAGAAGACAGGATCCCAACGGATTCCCAAAAAGAGCAACATCTCCACCTAAAGATGCAAAGGTAATCAACTTTATTTCTGGTGGTTCTGATATTTGTGGTACCTCTTATTCTGCAGCTAGAAGACATGCTAAAGAAGCCAAAATGGAGAATGGAGAGAGACCCACAAAGACATCAACGCTCACCACTGAAACAGTGGTATCTTTCGAAGAGCAAGACCGCGAGAATATCCTGGATCCTCACCATGATGGGTTAGTCATTACATTATATGTTGCTAACCACTATGTACGCAGGATACTAATAGATGGAGGAAGCTCAGTCAACATCATCCAGTTAGAAACACTAAAGAGGATGAACATTCCTGAATCAGAGATAACAACTAAATCTCTGATCCTAGTCGGATTCAGTGGCGAAACTAAGCCACTATTGGAGAAATCAAACTACCGGTATACATCTCTATGCAACGTTTCTGTATTATAGATTCCCTTTCCTGTTACAATATTATACTAGGTAGACCTTGGATACATGACATGAAAGCAGTCCCTTCGACCTACCATCAATGTGTCAAGCTGCCGACACCATGGAGAGTAGTAAAGATCAATAGTGACCAGCAGGAAGCCAAGGAGTGCTACTCATCTTCAATGAAGGGAACAACTAGACCTTCACCCGCATAGCAATCAAAGTGTGACCTTGGGGATATTCAGGAATATAGGGAAAAAAAAGTAAAGGAAATACCTTTAAATCCCGATGATCCTGAGGTCAAAGTCCTTATAGGAACAAGTAACCCTGAGGATATTGAAAAGAAACTGATTTCTTTTCTGAAATCAAGAGTTTCCACATTCGCATGGAAACATGAGGATATGACAGGAATATCCTCATATGTGATTACACATAAATTAGGAATAGATAGGAATATTAAGCCTGTCCACCAAAAGAGAAGGAAGTTTGCACCCGAAAGAAATCTAATCATTCAAGAGGAAGTAGAGAAACTCCTCAAAGCAAAAATGATTAGAGAGGTGAAATTTCCAAAGTGGCTAGCCAATGTAGTCGTGGTTCAAAAGAAGAATGGAAAGTGGAGAGTTTGTGTAGATTACACAGACCTCAACAAGGCTTGTCCTAAAGATCCATTTCCATTACCACATATAGATTCCATGGTAGATGCAACAGCAGGACATGAAATGTTAACTTTCATGGACGCATCAGCAGGCTTTCAACAAATTCAAATGGAACCTTCGGACCAAGAAGACACAACCTTCATGACGCCAACAGGAATATACTGCTATACAGCAATGCCATTTGGCTTGAAGAATGCTGGAGCCACATACCAGAGACTTGTCAACATGATGTTCAAAGAGAAACTGGGGGACACTATGGAAGTATATATTGATGATATGGTGGTCAAATCGAAAATAACTGAGAATCACCTTAAGGATCTTCAGGAATCCTTCGATATCCTGGACCGCTACAATATGAAACTTAACCCATCTAAATGTCATTTTGGGGTAAGATCAGGAAAGTTCTTGGGATATATGGTCACTAAAAGAGGAATAGAGGCTAGCCCGGAACAAATTCAAGCAATCTTAAACCTCAAATCGCCGAACAACATAAAAGAAGTACAACGATTAACATGAAGAATAGCTGCACTCAATAGATTCATCTCAAGGTCTTCCAAAAAATTCAAAGGATTCTACGATATCCTTAAAAAGAATAAGAAGTTCCAATGGGATGAAGAGCATGAGAAGGCACTTCAGGATCTGAAGGAATATTTATCCTCACCACCGTTGCTCATGAGACCAGAAAATGGTGAACCACTATCACTATACTTAGCAGTATCCCGAACTACTGTAAGCACTGTGTTAGTTAAGGATCATCAGGGATCACAACACCCTGTGTACTATGTAAGTAAAAGCTTAGTAGATGCTGAGACTAGATATTCTCATTTAGAAAAGCTAATTTTAGCTTTGGTTATGGCATCAACTAAGCTAAGACATTACTTTGAAACACATAGAATACACATTAAAACAAATTATCCTGTCAAATCTGTACTGAGAAAACCTGAGCTGTCAGGAAGGATGGCAAAATGGTCAGTTAAACTCAGCACCTATGATTTGATCTATGAACCAAGGACAGCGATCAAGTCACAAGCTTTAGCAGACTTTGTGGCTGATTTTAGTAGTGATCTACAACCAGAAGTGGATCTAGAAGTAAAACTCTTAGATGAGGATACTGGTGAATGGACTTTGTTCACAGATGTATCTTCGAATATAAGAGGAACAGGACTAGGCATTATACTAAAATCGCCACAGGGGGACATAATACCCCAATCGATCAGTTGCGAATTTCAAGCAACTAACAACGAAGCAGAATACGAAGCCCTAATAGCATGACTTCAATTAGCTAGGGATATGAACATTAGAAACTTACATGTTTTTGTCGATTCCCTACTAATAGCCAATCAATTTAACGGTTCTTACATGACTAAAGGAGATAAATTGGCAAAATACTTAGAAATAGTTAAGGATATTTCAGGATATTTTTACAACTTCGATATCGCTCAAGTACCAAGGGATGAGAATGCCGAAGCGGACGCATTGGCAAACTTAGCATCATCCCTAAGAATCCCTAAGGATATTAATATTCCTATCCTACACATTTTAAGACCAGCGATAGATATGCAGGATATAGATCAGGATAATGAACCCGAGAATACCGAAGTCCATCACTCAGAAGCACATGAAATATCCTGGACTATCCCTATCAAGAACTACCTTCAAACAGGGAAAATACCTAATGAAGAAACAAATCCTAGAGCTTTTAAAGCAAAAGTATCTGGATACACAATCATACGAGATATCTTATATAGGAAATCAATATCAGGCCCATACTTAAGGTGTTTGGAGAAACCCGAAAGTTTGGAAGTAATGAAAGATATCCATGAAGGAGATTGTGGAAATCACACTGGGGGTAGAGCATTATTCTCAAAAATCCTGAGAACAGGATACTTTTGGCCAACCATGAGAAGAGATGCAATGTCTTATTCCCAGAAGTGTGATGCTTGTCAAAGACATAGCAATATACTTCATCAACCAGCTGAACCTCTACACCCAATAGTCTCATCATGGCCATTCATGAAATGGGGAATGGATATAGTAGGAAAGCTACCCAAAGCACCTGGAGGAAAGGTGTTTATGCTTGCTATGACGGATTACTTCTCAAAATGGATTGAGGCAGAAGCCTTTGTACAAGTTAGAGAAAAAGAAGTAATCTCATTCATAAAGAGGAATATCCTGACTAGATTTGGAATACCCGCAGAAATCACTTGTGACAATGGGTCTCAGTTCATAGGCAAAAGGACCACAAACTTTTGTGAAAGCTGGGGCATAAAGATGATCACCTCTACACCTGTTCATCCTCAAGCTAATGGTCAAGCAGAATCAAGCAACAAGATTATAATTAACAACCTCAAGAAAAAGTTGGGATCCAAGAAAGGAAAGTGGGCTGAAGAACTTCCATTTGTCATATGGGCTGATAGAACATACCACAAAGAATGCAACTGGTCAAACGCCATTCTCCTTAGTGTATGGTTCTGAAGCCGTTCTCCCAACTGAAATGGTTATCCCTACCGCAAGATCAAGCTTACAAAATCTAGAATCTAATAAGGAAACACTCTCTGAGGATCTAGATACTATTGATGAACTTAGGGATATTGCAAGAATAAGGATGGCAACATATCAACAAAAGATAGCCAAATCATATAACAAGAATATTAGGATACGAAGATTTCAAGTTGGTGACTTGGTTCTAAGAAAGGCATTTCAGAATACTACCAACCCAGCTGATGGAAAACTTGCTCCGAAATGGGAAGGACCCTATAAGATAGATTCCGAAGCTGGAAAAGGTGCATACAAGTTAACCAACATGGAAGGAGAACCTCTTCCAAGATCTTGGAATGCCATTCATCTTAAGTTATACTTTATTTAAAACTTAGTAAGTTATACTCTGCATTCGTATTTCTGAATATTTATAATTATTCTTATACATGCCTATATATTCTTGTATATTCCCAATTACCATGCTACTAATCAAGCATACGAGGGGCATCAGGATTCCTGGTTCCCAGCAATGCAAAAATCTTATTGTTTTGTAGGTATAGCAGGAGAAGAGATGAGACTTTATGTCTTAACCCAAGTTCTGACCTGAAATCAGAACTTGATCAAGACCCGCACTGACTTTATGTCCAGCTGCAAAGTTTTGACCTGAAATCAAAACTGTAGAAGACCCCTGCAGCAATGCAAAAATCTTATTGTTTTGTAGGTATAGCAGGAGAAGAGATGAGACTCTATGTCTTAACCCAAGATCTGATCTGAAATCAGAACTTGATGAAGACCCCGCACTGACTTTATGTCTAGCTGCAAAGTTTTGACCTGAAATCAAAACTCAAGAGACTCTTATCTCGCATGAAGACTTAGGGCTCATGCCCTCGCCAGTTGCGCACGTTTATCCTATTATAGTTTGAGATAATGGGACCAGTACACGCATGAGTGGCTGACAATTTCATTATCAAGGGCTATAACTAAGGATCCTTCGAAATATCCCGGTATAGTTGGAGATTTTGGGACCAGTACACGCATGAGTGGCTGACAATTTCATTTTCAAAGACTATTACCAGGGATCCTCCGAATTCCGGCCTAGTCGCCAGTATCCGGCCTTAGTCGCCAGTATTCCGGCCTTAGTCGCCAGTGGCCTTGTCGCCAGTATTCCGGCCTTAGTCGCCAGTGGCCTTGTCGCCAGTATCTCGGCCTTGTCGCCAGTATTCCGGCCTTAGTCGCCAGTATTCCGGCCTTAGTCGCCAGTTTTAATCGGCCTTGTCGCCAGTATCTTGGGCTTGTCTTAAGTTTTCTTGTTTTTCTATTTATGCAGGATTGAATTTCAAGGATACTTAGGGATACCACGAGATACTTGGGAATATTCAGGTATAAAATCTTTGATATTTTGACAGGAACAAAGAAGATTTCAAATTAAATCTACTATCTCCAGAAATTGGCACCTGTTTCTTAACTCTTTTAATTTACCATGATGCTTTTCATTTCTGATTATTTCTGTGTGGAGATACATTCTCATGCCTGATAATATGCATTGTACTTATTTCTATTTAGGAATATATTATATGTCATACGAACGTTTAAATTTAAGGGCATGTTAGATTAAATTGCGAATTACTTCATGTACTAAGGAAACTTTAAATAAATAAGGACACGATGTTAATACATTTAGGCAGAAACCTGAATTGTCTACATTAAACCATATAATTAAGACTATAATTCAATTAGCCCATTGTTATTTCAATTATTCTCAAATATTCCTAAGTATACCTAATAAAACTTATAAAGAACTATTCTTAACTTAAATGTTTGACGTATAAAGAATTACATATAACTCAAATCAAACAGAACGGTAGTACTTATCAAATTCAAAATACTTCAGAGTATTTAAGGATATCTAAAAACAAACTAGGAAACGCTGAAATATAACTCAACATAACTATTATATCAACAACCCAAGAACAATTAAAAGTTTAACGTATCAAGCTTCGCCATGAAACTCATGGTCCCTCCACTTGATATGTTAAAGCAAAAGTTAAAAAGAAATCAAAGCTTCGCCATGAAACTCATGGTCCCTCCACTTTGATTTCTTATATTGTCTGCCCCAATTCTAGGGGACTTTCCTAAAGAGTTATTGTTTAAGATCATTACATCATCAGAAAACAAGAACCAAAATTACTAAAAAAGATGGGCTCAGACCTTCGCATCATTGTCCTCATCGCCCATCGTCACCTCTTGCTCCACTACACCAGCCTCTGCACCCGTCACCTCCACATCACCTGCCTTGCTGGTCTCACCCACCTCACCAGCCTTGTTTATCTCCACAGAAGCTTCAGCCTTGTCACCAGCCAGGGTCGCCAATATCTTGCCCCATTCCTTCATATTCTTGGCCAAAGAATCCACACCTTCGGCCTTGGCCTGATTCACCAATTGGATTTTGGCCCTTAACACGGCAATGGCGGTAGACTTCATGGCTCCATCAATATGTTCTTTTAACTGGAGCTTGTGAGTAGCTTCCATGTCTTTAATCTGCTTCTTGACCTTGGCTAATTCCTTCTCATAGTGACCGGCTTTGGCCGTGAAGATCTTCCTCTGATCTTCCAGGTCCTCAATCTGCTTCTCGATTTGTTCTTTTTCTGAGGCATATTTGGCAGAGACCTACAAAATAGGGATCATTCAGAATATGTAGGAATATAATGTTAACAAAAAGAATAATACGCATACCTTTTTCAGAAGATCAGGGATAGACAGGTCAGACGGCTCCTCGAGATCCACAGTATCTACCCCTTTGCGTTTTTTGGTACTCTTTGAAGAACGGGTAGTCATAACACGTGGCTTGGGGGCAGCAGGACTGATTTTCTCCTTCTTCACAGCAAAGAAGGTGTCAAGGTCTTCAAGGTTGAAAGTTTATTCTGCAAAATAAATTAGAATAGTTAGAAATGACTAAGAATATTTAGGAATATCAAAATATTTTAAATATACCTGAGGCCATTGGAGTGACTGTTTCGAGATTAGCACCGAATTTTCTGTGTTGTTCGTCGATCTTCAGCAAGGAACGAATCCTGTTCCTACTATCTTCTTCTTCCGCAACAAGTGATTCGAATTTAGGAGCTACAAAAAATAAAAACATAATAAGCAAAATTAAACAGTAATAAGTCTTGATTAATAAAGAAAATCCTAAAAATCCTACCCTTTTCTACCCATTTGAAAGGAAGGATTTCCCCATGTGGGATAGAACTTCTTTTCACGAAAAAGAACCTATTTCTCCACTAATCTTCATTAAACGTAATTCCAGAAACTAAGACAGGAGCCCCACTTCGTCTCTGAAGAACGAATCGAGATGACCTGTGGGTTCTAAGTTGGTACATCAAGGATATTTCAGGGATACCAATATCTAAACCGAAGTGATGGTTTAGTTGATCAAGGGTATGAAGAAGACGCCATCCCATAGGCATCAGTTGCGGAAAACAGAGTTTGGTAGTTAAAAAGAAATTGAGGATGAGGTCGGGAAAAGGATATTTTAACCCCAAGGTAAATGGATACTCTGGAAAACATACCCAAGTAGGTGAGACGTGATCGGCCTTAAGCTTTTCAGAAAAATGATGAAATATGGTTTCATCAGGAAATGTTTTAGAAAGACGCAGCAGATCGATTCTATCATCATTCAAAACATTTCTGTTTTGACGATTCAGACTTAGAATGTTTTGATCAGTAAAATCATTTGAGTTGAAATCAGAAGAGGAAGATGATCCAGACATTTTCAAAGAAAAAATTAAAAATTGAAAGAGAGGACAAAAGAAACTTACTGCAAGATCCTGTAGAAGACGATGGCATCAAATGGAAGGGAAATGATCATTATATTCTGCGCAAACGGCTGGAATATGTGGGAAACCGCCACAATAATAACTGATCTGCCAAACGGTCACATCACGTTTAAAATTCAAAATTTAAATCAAGAGCCAAAATAAACGGTTAATTTCAAATTCTTACCACCCGTTAAAGCGGTAATAAGAATTTGGGGGCAATTGTTATACCTGGAAAAAGTTGTCTCATAATTCAGAATATTTCGGAATACGGAATATTCCAGGATAATTAGGAATATTTGCGTATATAAATTTATGTGATCTGATGACTTGAATAATAAATAATGATAATATATATTTTATTGTTGTTATTTTGTTATTCAACATGTGCTACTAATATTTGAATTGAGTCAACAGATTATGTGTAACAACTATGCCTATTTATCCGGAATGAGAAGAAAAACGTGGATTACATGCTAACGTTCACTAGAAGTGCTCGACACATGATTGGAGACTGGACCGAATTATGAGGAACAAGCTTTGACTACCATTGTATTGATTTTTACTGTATAATGAGGCGATGTCGATCTAGGAAAACACACACAATTCACTCAGTTTACTTCTGATTACTTCTTATTCACAGCATTCACAGTTTATAAACACTTAGTGGTCGATCAATCGCGCTTTTGTATTGTAATTTTATATATTCTGTATTAATAAGAACAAGGCAGAGTGACGATTGTCACCTCCCGAGGTTTTTATGCCGGCAATCCTAAGGGATTAAGGGCTTTTCCTCGTATAAATCTCGTGTGTTTGGCTGTTTTTCTATTTTATATTCTGAAATATCCCTAAGGATCCTTATGGATATTCTTATTAAATATTACTGTTAAACTGTTTTCTTGATTATTAAGCACAATACCCCACAAAACTAATTCGGTTTTGCTAAAAGTTACACCTGTTAATTTTTACCCGAAACAATACTTATGCATATAATTGAAAATTTTTAATACTGCGATAACTTTTAAAACACTGAATACGTAAAATAAATGGTAGCAAAAGATATCTTACATAGTTAAACGAATTGTGAGGCTTTTCTAGCATTTTTAGAAGCAAAATTGTTGATCAAGTTTTCATAATTAAAACTTTTATATAGCATTCTCAATTTATTCGTTGTATGCATTCTTCTATTGCTAATTTCTTGAAAGCTATGTTTTTGTTTGTTTGTTTTACCAGCGGCTATGTTTTTTACTTGTAGTTTTAGACCATTTGACCTAGATGATTATTGGGCTACATGTTGTTTTTTTGTTATCAACTTACCATGTGTCCATGTGTGCCCCTATAAGACTTGGGCCATGTGCACAAGCCCATGCTGCATAGGCCTCTGGTCGTCTTTGCTGTCATTTCGTCATTAATGTCCATCAGTGTCACACCCCGACTGACGGCGGGATACGTCGAGGCGCGAGACGCGAATGCTCATTAGCTCATGGTGCTATTAATAAGTTTGAATATTTAAGGCATTCATTGATAACATTAAACCAATACATTCATTACACACATTCAAATAATTACAATGTAAAACATTACACTATGAAATCTAGCATTAATTAAAATTAACTAAATCCTCTAAGCTTATCATATGTCTTCATCATAGCTTGCACCTTAACATGTTACATATGTAAAATAAATTTGGGTCAACTATATGAATAGTTGGTGAGTTACCCATACAGTTTGATATATATATATATATATAAGAATATGCTTGTTTCGGGTAAAAATTAACAAGCTTAACTTTTAGCAAAACCGAATTAGAAAAGTGGGGTACTGTGTTTTAGAAGCAAATATGTTGAATATACTGAGAATATGTTTAGGATATCCCCGAATATCTCTGGGGATATTCGAATATATCAAATATAAAAATAGCAATACACACGAGATTTATACGAGGAAAAGCCCTTAATCTCTTAGGATTGCCGGCATAAAAACCTCGGGAGGTGACAAATGTCACTCTGCCTAGTTTTATTAATAATTTGGTTGAAAGAATACAATACAAAGAGCACAATGTAATCGATTCTATAATGCTAAATCAATTTGCGTGAATGTTGTGTGTTTCCAGAATAATCAGTGTCCTATATCAATCCATTGCCTCAATATTTATACTAAAAATCTATAAAAGACGTTTAGTAACGTTCACAAGGTGGTTCCTATATTTCCGGCACTTTCCCATCATGGACGACTTCTTCAAATCACTCGCTTCTCAAATTCTTCATTGAAGTCAAAGTAATTTGTCACATGTTTCCTTGATAATAGGACCAGTTAATCATTCAAACTGTCAATCCCTGAAATCTCGCAATAAACGTTAAACAACAGAGATAATTGTTAGTAATATTTATATCCTTAAAATATCCCTGATCCCGAAATATCTCGGATCCTGAAATATCACGAGTGAGCATATTTTGCGCCTAACAATTGCCCCCAATTTTACAGTTTAAGGATTACAGCTGTAAAATTTTAAGAATTAAAGTTATAAAATTTGAATTTTGAATTTTGAATCAACGGTTAATAGATTAAAGGGACGGTTAGATTGCGAGGTGGTTACTGTTCAAATGTCAGAAATCTGCACATATAATGATCACAATATCCTCCTTTCAAATCACTTATCCTCTTTTGATCATCTTCTCCGGTAAGTTCCTTATTCTGAATCCTCTGTTTTTTCTCGATTTTAATTTAGTAAAATGTCAAACTCTACCTCTTCATCTGAAGCAAGCGACTTCTTTGATCAAAATGTATTACCATATACTGATCAGAACGCATGTATCTTTGAAGACGATCACATCGAAGTAATGCAACTTTCTGAAGCTTTTCCTGAGGAAACCGTTTTTCGTCGATATGATCCTGCCCTAAAGGCTGATCATAGTTCAAGTAAGTGGGTATGTTTTCCTGAATATCCATTTTCATTGGGTCTATCTTTTCCCTTTCCCACTTTAATTTCAAAGTTTTTTCAAATCACTCGACTTTGCTATCCTCAACTCATGCCAATGGGTTGGCGGTTGCTTGTCACTCTTCATAAATTGAACCACAAGTATGGTCTCAAAATTGGTGTCCCTGAAATTTCTTCTGTTTATCAACTCTGTACTCATGGGTATTCTCGTTTTCTCCTTCAAAGACGAACCGGTGCCCCTCTTTTAGTTCATGGGATTACCATGAACGAAGACAAGTGGAGAGACATGTTTTTCTTTGTCAAAAGAAGTTCTATTCCTGGAGGAATTTCTCTTCCTGTTAGTTGTTATTAAAGGGTAGGATATCTTATTTTTTATTATCATTAATTGAATGTTTATTAATCAATTTTTGTTCACTGTTTTGTTTTAGCACCGAAGTTTGAATCGCTCATTGCTGAGAACCAGGATACTCAACAAAAAATTCAATCATTACTGAGGATCGAGGAGAGGGAACGGAAATTCGCACCATCATCAAAAGAGAATATCCCTGTTTCATCTTCATCTCACAGTGCTTCTTTAGAACAATCTCAAGCCCAAATGACATCAGGTATCCCTAAGTTAGTTTTTAGGTTTTGATTATTCTTCATTGTTTTTTCACTTTTATTTATTTGTTTAGAATCGGCTTTTGACCTTGAGGATCTCACTGACTTCTTGACAATCAAAAAATAAAAAACTAGCCCAGTTCCCCCAAAGGCAAGGATTATGCATACTCGCTCAACCAAGACTTCAAAGAAACGCAAGGGTGCTGAAATCATCAATGTGGATGACATCCCCGATTTCCCTGCTGTCGATCTGCTCCACAAGGTAGGTCTTTTCTTTATCATATTTTCCTAATGATTATATCCTCAAATTATTCCTATTGTACAGGTCATCTCGAAGATATCAAGTGATAAGGAAGCATATGAAAAACAAATCGAGGATCTTGAGGACCAGAGAAAGATCGATGTTGCCAAGGCTAATCATTATGAGAAGGAGACTTCTAAATTCAAGAAGCAGATCAAGGATAATGAAGTCGCCCACAAGCTGAAGGTGAAGGAAATCATTGAGGGGACAAAGAAGTCTGCTGCTGCTGCTATCCTCAAGGCAAAGATTCAAATGGCAGAGAGGTCAAAACAGGAAGGCTCGGACTTGTGGGACAAGGACCTTGCCGAATGGGTTAAAGTTTTGGCTAAGCTAACTGGGGATATGGCGGAGACTTCTGATGCAGCGGTGAAGACGGCGAGTGTGGTGGAGACTAGCAAGGTGGCAGGAGGTGAAGATGTTGGTGCAGGTGGAGGTGGAGGTGAGGAAGGTGCGATGATGGGCGATGAAGATAGATTTGAGAAGGTCTGAGCCCATAATATTTGTGGTTCTTTTGTTTATGATGTGTGGTTCTTGTCAAACAATATGTTGATGTTAAGTCCCTTTATGGGCAAACAATTCATGAAACTTTAGGTGGAGGGACCATGTGTTTACATGGCAAAGCCTAAAGTTTCTTAGTTTCTTAGTTTCTTTTAACTTGACATTTTCATTATACAGGGTGGAGGGACCATGTATTTACATGGCGAAGCCCGGTATATCTGCTTTAGTATGGTTAACTTTTAGCTTAGTAATATTATTAATGAATGCTTTAGAACATTATGTTTTGTGCTATATCTTGAAATTTTGCTTAATCATATCATTCCCATCGTAGTTTATTCATTTATGTTCAGGGTTCTTAAAAATCATATTTGATTAGGATACTTAGATGTAAAGATGTTGAGGATATTATTGTAGTATACGTATAGTCGAATTCTAATTTTGAAAACATTCATTCGAGGCTTTATTTCAGGATCAGATATTTGCAAAAAGTAATAGTATAATTAAAAGCGAAGATATTTAATAAAACAAGAAATAAATACCAACTCCTTGAATGAGTAGATTTATTTTCAAAGCTCTTCTTATCCCTGTTAGGATAATGTAAAAATTACATACCTTAATATCCTTGAACGTTTTATAAACATACTCGTATAATATTCTGAAATAATCTTGAATCTTGAATCCACATCTTCAATATCCTTAAGCATGTTGT
Organism: Mikania micrantha; assembly: GCA_009363875.1. NCBI lineage: Eukaryota > Viridiplantae > Streptophyta > Magnoliopsida > Asterales > Asteraceae > Mikania > Mikania micrantha. The sequence continues at coordinate 37,553,224 of CM018685.1, forward strand.
AAGTTGATGACATATTTCGAAATATCCTTGAATGTTGATTCCTGCACATATTCAACAAACAAGAAAGATTTGGATAAACCCAATATACTGGCGACAAGGCCGATTATACTGGCGACTAAGGCCGGAATACGGGCGACTATGGCCGGAATACTGGCGACGAGGCCGATTATACTGGCGACTAAGGCCGAAAATACTGGCGACAAGGCCGAGAGATACTGGCGACTAAGGCCGGAATGCTGGCGACTAAGGCCGGGATACTGGCGACTAGGCCGGAATTCGGTGGATCCCTGGTTATAGTCTTTGAAAATGAAATTGTCAGCCACTCAACGTGTACTGGTCCCAAAATCTCCAACTATACCGGGATATTACGGAGGATCCATAGTTATAACCCTGATAATGAAATTGTCAGCCACTCAGCGTGTACTGGTCCCATTATCTTGGATTATAGCAGGATATACGTGCGCTAGTGGCGAGGGTATGAACCCTTAGTCTTCAAAGGTCTCTTGAGTTTTGATTTCAGGTCTAAACTTTGCAGCTAGACATAAAGTCAGTGCTGGGTCTTCATCAAGTTTTGATTTCAGGTCAAAACTTGGGCTGAGACATATAGCCTCGTATCTTCTCCAGCTATTCCTGCAAAAACATAGAATATTTTTGCAAAGGTAGGCATTAGGGATCCCTAAGCCTCTCCAATGCTTGAGTCAGTATCAGGATAATTTGAGAATATATATCAGGATATAATAGTAGGGATATATAAGAATTTTACGAGAAATAATCATGTAGAGTAAAGGTCTCAGTGAAATTTATATAAAGTATGTTTTTAAATGAATAGCATTCCATGCCCTTGGAATAGTTTCACCATCTATAGTGATTAATCTATATGCCCCCTTTCCAGCTTCGGAATCAATTTTGTAAGGTCCTTCCCATTTTGGGGCAAGCTTTCCATCCGTTGGGTTAGTGGTATTCTGGAATGCCTTTCTTAAGACTAAATCTCCTACTTGGAATCTTCTGATCCTTATATTCTTACTGTAGGGTTTAGCTATCTTTTGCTAATAGGCAGCCATTCTAATTTTCGCAATATCCCTAGATTCGTCAATAGTATCTATATCCTGAGATAGGATTTCGTTATTAGCTTCTACAGTTTGTAAACTTGTTCTTGCAGTAGGGATTCTGAGCCAAATACTAATGAGAATGGGGTTTGACCAGTCGCATTCTTTGTAGTAGTCCTATCTGCCCATAGGACAAATGGAAGTTCTTCAGCCCATTTTCCTTTCTTAGATCCCAACTTCTTTTTGAGATTATTTATGATTATCTTGTTACTTGATTCTGTTTGTCTGTTAGCTTGAGGATGTACTGGTGTGGAAGTAATCATTTTTATCCCCCATGCTTCACAAAAGTTGGTAGTTCTTTTGCCAATGAATTGAGGTCCATTATCGCAGGTAATCTCAGCAGGTATCCCGAATCTGGTTAGGATATTTCTTTTAATGAAGGATATTACTTCTTTTTTTCTAACCTGTACAAAAGCTTCGGCTTCAATCCATTTTGAAAAGTAATCAGTCATGGCGAGCATGAATACTTTTCCTCCTGGTGCTTTTGACAGTTTTCCTACTATATCCATTCCCCATTTCATGAATGGCCATGGTGAAACTATTGGATATAGAGGTTCGGCTGGTTGGTGAAGGATGTTGTTGTGTCTTTGACAAGCATCACATCTCTGGGAATAGGACATTGCATCTTTTCTCATAGTAGGCCAGAAATATCCTGTTCTAAGGATTTTCGAAAGTAATGCTCTGCTCCCAGTGTGATTTCCACAATCTCCTTCGTGAATATCCTTTAGTACTTCTAAGGTTTCTGGTTTTTCTAGACATTTTAAGTATGGACCAGCTACCGATTTTCTGTATAGAATATCCCTAATGAGTATATATCTAGATATCCTGATTTTGAAGGCTCTATGGTTTGTTTCTTCATCAGGTATTTTTCCTGTTTGGAGATATTCCTTGATGGGTGTAGTCCAGGATATCTCATGTGTATCAATATTTTTTGGTTTAAGGATTTGGTTTGATTCTTCTATATCTATCGCTGGATTCAGGATGTGTAGGATAGGGATATTGATATCATCACAAATTTTCAAAGATGATGCTAGGTTTGCTAATGCATCTGCTTCATCATTCTCTTCTCTAGGGACTTGTGTGATATCAAAAGTATAGAAATATCCTACAATTTCCTTAACTATCTCTAAGTATTTTGCCAATTTATCTCCTTTAACCATATAGAAACCATTAAACTGGTTAGCTATTAGTAAGGAATCGACAAATACGTGGAGGTGTCTTATGTTCATATCTCTAGCTAATTGAAGTCCCGCTATTAAAGCTTCATATTCAGCTTCGTTATTGGTTGCTTGGAACTCACAACTGATAGATTGGGGTATTATGTCCCCCTGTGGCGATTTTAGTATTATCCCTAAACCTGTCCCTCTTACATTCGAGGCTCCATCAGTGTGTAGAGTCCATTCACCGGTATCCTCATCCAGAAGTTTAACTTCTGAATCTGCTTTTGGTTGAATATCACTACTAAAATCTGCCACAAAGTCTGCTAGTGCTTGAGACTTAATTGATGTTCTTGGTTCATATATTAAGTCATAAGTGCTAAGTTTTACTGACCATTTGGCCATTCTTCCTGATAACTCAGGTTTTCTTAACACTGACTTAATCGGATAGTTTGTTTTGATGTGTATCCTATGTGTCTCAAAATAGTGCCTAAGTTTAGTTGATGCCATAATCAAAGCTAAGATTAATTTTTCTAGGTGAGAATACCTAGTTTCAGCATCTAATAGGCTCTTACTTACATAGTATACTGGATGTTGGGATCCTTCGTAGTCTTTAACTAGCACTACACTTACAGTAGTTCGGGATACTGCTAAGTATAGTGATAGTGGTTTACCATCTTCTGGTTTCATGAGCAATGGTGCTGAGGATAAGTAATCTTTTAAATCCTGTAGTGCCTTTTCATGCTCTTCACCCCATTGAAACTTCTTATTCTTTTTAAGGATATCGTAAAATCCTTTGAATTTTTCAGAAGATCTAGAGATGAATCTATTAAGTGCGGCTATTCTTCCTGTTAACATTTGCACTTCTTTTACGTTTGTTGGGGACTTGAGGTTTAGGATAGCTTGGATTTGCTCCGGGCTGGCCTCTATTACTCTTTTAGTGACCATATATCCCAAGAATTTTCCTGATCTTACTCCGAAATGTCACTTAGAAGGGTTAAGTTTCATATTGTATCGATCCAGGATATCAAATGATTCTTCGAGATCCCGAAGATGATCTTTGGTAATCTTGGATTTGACTACCATATCATCGATATATACCTCCATTGTGTCCCCCAGCTTATCCTTAAACATCATATTGACAAGCCTTTGATAAGTAGCTCCTGCGTTCTTCAAGCCGAATGGCATTGCTGTATAGCAATATATCCCTGTTGGCGTCATGAAAGCGGTATCTTCTTGGTCTGAGGGCTCCATTTGGATTTGCTGGAATCCCGCCGATGCATCCATGAAAGTTAACATTTCATGGCATGCCGTAGCATCTACCATTGAATCTATGTGTGGTAAAGGAAAGGGGTCTTTAGGACAAGCTTTGTTTAGATCTGTGTAATCTACACAAACTCGCCACTTTCCATTTTTCTTTTGAACCACAACTACATTGGCTAACCACCTTGGAAATTTTACTTCCCTAATCATCTTGGCTTTAAGAAGCTTCTCTACTTCTTCTTGGAAATTTTACTTCCCTAACCATCTAGCCTTTTCACCTAGATCCTGCATAGCATACATTAGTTCAGGGATATCTACAGAAAAACAGTATTCAGATATCCTGGGATAATCTTCATCATCCTCGTCATCGTCTATAGAGTTGACTTTATGGTTGTCAGACTTGTAATATGGCTTGGGTTTGAATGACTTATTGGTGGGCGAATCGAACTTTCTTTTGCCCTGATCACTGGGAGGAGTTGTGGTAATCCTCTTCTGGATTTCTTTATCATCTTCCAACCTTATGAATCTCAATGCTCGATTCCGGACTTCGTCCATATTCATGCAAGGATTCATAACCAAATCATCATAAAAAGGTGAGTTTTTTTGTAATCCTATCTTGAAGGCTTGGACTGCCGTAGTGATATCAAGATTAGGGATATCCAAGGATTCTCTGCCAAACTTGTTGACATAGCTCCTTAGAGTTTCATCCGATCCTTGGGTTATCCTGTAAAGATCACTGGTTAATCTTTCAAATGTCCTGCTACATGAAAATTGATTGTTAAATAAATTAATCAAATGAGCAAATGAAGTAATTGAGTAAGGAGGAACATTGAGTAGCCATTTTAAGGCTGCTCCTGTCAAAGTTGAGCCGAATCCTTTGCATAAGCAAGCTTCTTTCAGATGTGGAGGGATAGGGTTTGTCTCCATCCTTTCCCTATATTGGGCTACATGCTCTTCGGGATCCGTGGTCCCATCATACAACTTCATGGTGGGAGTTTGGAATCTCTTTGGGATTTCAACATCACATATTGGTGGAGCGAATCTGGATATCCTGTGAGTAATTGCTGGTACTTCCGGGATAGGCTTGACTATTCCTGGTACGCTGGAGATCATATCCCGAAGTTTCTGTATCTCTTTGGCCACTTGAGGAGATATTCCTGATTCCTGCGAAGAACCAAGGTTAGTAGTTTCAAATGGAGAATAATTATAAGTGTTACCGGTATATGGCGTAGGGAGTGATGTTCTAGGGATAAGGATATTATCCCGAGATATCCCCAGGTCTTGGGATCCTGAAGAAGTTTCGATACTGTTCTGCATAGGGATAATGTCTCCAGAATGGTTTCCGGATATCCCTGATGTTCCAAAATCAAAGATCCTTGGAACTATTGGAGTGGTAGCCTCTGGCTGTTTGTTCTTTTCAGCCTTCAAGTTCTCCATTTCCCTGAGAAGTCTTTGATTCATTCGTTGTTGATCTATCATCTGCTGCTGTACTTGTTGAAACATACTCCAAATATCGCCGTTAGAGATAAGTACGGGAGTAGAGGTGGTCATCTTTGTCGATGGAGTACTAGCAGCAACAAATGTAGTCTTTTTTCCAGCATTATCTGGTTTCTTCGTGAAAACAGGGATCTGCGAAGAAACATTAGTAGTAGTAGCAGAAACAATAGGTAATGAAGAAGTTGATCTCGGTTGTGAAGCCATTTTTCAATATATTCCTTCTGAAAACGCCTTTAAACAAGGTTTTAATTATTAAAAACACAAGTTTGCCCCACGGTGGGCGCCAAATTGTTTCGGGTAAAAATTAACAAGCTTAACTTTTAGCAAAACCGAATTAGAAAAGTGGGGTACTGTGTTTTAGAAGCAAATATGTTGAATATACTGAGAATATGTTTAGGATATCCCCGAATATCTCTGGGGATATTCGAATATATCAAATATAAAAATAGCAATACACACGAGATTTATACGAGGAAAAACCCTTAATCCCTTAGGATTGCCGGCATAAAAACCTCGGGAGGTGACAAATGTCACTCTGCCTAGTTTTATTAATAATTTGGTTGAAAGAATACAATACAAAGAGCACAATGTAATCGATTCTATAATGCTAAATCAATTTGCGTGAATGTTGTGTGTTTCCAGAATAATCAGTGTCCTATATCGATCCATTTCCTCAATATTTATACTAAAAATCTATAAAAGACGTTTAGTAACGTTCACAAGGTGGTTCCTATATTTCCGGCACTTTCCCATCATGGACGACTTCTTCAAATCACTCGCTTCTCAAATTCTTCATTGAAGTCAAAGTAATTTGTCACATGTTTCCTTGATAATAGGACCAGTTAATCATTCAAATTGTCAATCCCTGAAATCTCGCAATAAACGTTAAACAACAGAGATAATTGTTAGTAATATTTATATCCTTAAAATATCCCTGATCCTGAAATATCTCGGATCCTGAAATATCCCGAGTGAGGATATTTTGCGCCTAACAATGCTTAAAAGTTTAAATGCAAACAATGTCCAAATTGACTAGACCTAAAGCAAGTATAACTAGAAGTTAAATATGATTCTTTGGCTCTTTCACCTTTACTAACTTAATGAAACATGTCATTAAATAAAGGCTACTAGTTATAACAATTGAATTTAGGCTCTTTCACCTTTGCATTTTTTCAATAACCAAAGTTATTGTGCAAAGACTACTAGTCACATAGATTTTAGTCGCTTTCACCTTTGCAATATATAATGTCCTAAGTTATATTGCAAGGGCTACTAGTAACATTGACTACACATAGAATAACATGATAATAGATTGAGTAGAAACAAGTAGGCATACTAAGCACATAAGTCCAACAACTTAGACAATTAGTTTGCATCAAATTTTTTTGATCTTTGACTCTAGAATAACATGCTTTAATAAGACATATGTAACATCCCTAAATACAAAAGTAAAAGAGGGAGTATGAGTGAAATTCACTTGGATTTCTAAGAAGCTAGTCCTGATAGCTTTGAGTAATGTTTGAAGAAGCAAATGTCAATCACCTGATTTGAGTTCGTTTCGATACAAATCGAGTTCGAGGCTTGACCGGATAAATGCGAGTTCGATTCTTCTATGATTTGCTTCGTTTGTGTCTGTTTGTGTACATACTACTTCGTCCAGAGTAAAGGGACCCAATGCGTAGGTTTAATTCGATTTATATAGTGTTTTCGATAGCTTTGAATTTTTGGTTACGAACGATTAATTTTGGTAACCCAATCACTCGTTTTATGGTTTTGATTGTACGAATTGATGATTTTAGTGATTCAAGCGAGCATAATCCTTTCCAAATTACTTCGAATCAAGCTGTTTACGCGTTCGAATGAGCTGGAATGGAGTTGGTTTGCAAGCGAGTCACGAGATGGGGCTGGGTCGGGTTGGTGTGCAAACGGGTAAAGGAGGGAGTGAAAGTTTTAGGTTTTAACATGTTTAGCCCTTGGACTTTTAGATTTTTATCCCATTTGTTTTTTTTAACTTCTTTAACACTGATTGCTTAATTTGGTTTATTTAGTTTATACCCCTCTACTTTTATCCTTCCTTATTTTATGTAAAAATGTATATATAAAAACCTTTCTAAAACTTATAAAACTTTTTATTTAACATTATAAGTTAATTGTTTTTATAACTTTATTATTTTAATATTATCATTATTATTATTATTATTATTTAATATTACCTCTAATCAACATATACCACTTTTAAATTAAGCTTTGTGGATTTTAACAGAATAATAACATCAATAATAATAATAATAATAACAACAATAATAATAATAGTAAATAAATTATAATTAATAAATTATAACTTATAAAGTTTCTTAATATAAACTTTAGTTATAATGTATAAATATACATATAAATATATTTTCACCCATAATGATTTTTTTATATAAATCTTATTAAGATTTATTTTATTAACATCGAATTTTGTTTATTAACTATGGGGTAACATTTATGTATTTATGAAGTTATCAAATGAAAGCTTTTTACTAAACTTAAAAGAAATACTCTTATAATTTAAATTCGAACGAGAAAATCCCGGGGGTTATAGTCTCCCCTACTTTAGGGAATTTCATCCCGAAATTTAATAATTGTCACATTTGTTGACCGTTTCTTTGTTTTCAGTTCCCTTTTGCTTTGTTATATATAACTTTGATTATTTGGTTTAATCTTATCAAAGTTATTATTATTTTATTAGTGTATTAAAATAGCATCTAGATTCATAGACTACTATTTGTACTATCTAGAGATATGCGAGTAATTTATATGCTTTTAGAGTTTATGTACAACTCGTTTACTAGATAAGAAGGTTTCGAATTAAGGATTGCTTACTTAACTCAAAGTGAGAATGATGATTGTTTTCATTGATTTGACCTGGTGTAAGAATACACACCAAATACTGATACGTGAATAACAATTGATTTGACTAGTGCGCTTAATTGAAACATGGTTTGCTTGACTATGTAGAATATATTGACTAATCTAACTCTTGATCAAGCTTTTGGTGCTACTATCAACGTATTATTGATGCTTATATATAGGGTATACCGCAACCAACCCACCACATCATTAATACTTTGATAGCATTCCAAACGCCTACCAAGACTATCCTAACTTAAAACATGATCGACTAAATGTTGAAGAATTGATTGTAGAATGAATCACTTTATTTGTAGATTGACTTGACAAATCCTATCCTTGGTCAAGCTTTTGGTACTACTATCAATGTATTAGTGGTTCTTATATATAGGGTATACCGCAACCAACCCACCACATCACTAATACTTTGATAACATTCCAATTACCTACCAAGACTAACATAAACTTTGAATACATTTGAATATATGCTTGAATACTTGACTTTGCTTTAGGAATCATATAAGTATAGAGATTCTACTAATTGCAATCTTGCAATAGGACCTCATGATTGTTTAGCTTGATATATAATTGATTTTGAATATACAAATGTTATAAAATATACTAGTATATGATATTATATGGTTGTGATAACTAATTACCATCAACCTCATTATAATATCATCGAATTTTTGAGTCTTTGTTTAAACATGAGTATATAGAACAGTTTATTTAGAAATCAATAACATGATTATGATGAACTTGTTATGAAAGATTTATATGGAATCACCCATGCTAATTTTCATTAATTCAAGTCAATCATATTGAAATCTAAACGATATGAGAATATTAATAAAACATAACATTTAAGATTGAAATAGTTCCACACGAAATCAGGATTACATAAATCAGAGACAAATGAAAGTTCAACTTAAACTTTTATTGGTCACTCCTTGAATAATATGGAATATCAAAATCGGTTCTTCAAACAACATTGTTCATCCCTTCATTGATATTTTGATCCAGGCTCGCGTTAACATTGAAAGCACGACCCCTTTCTCCTTGGTTAGTTTGATTGTTTGGGGCCACCACCATGTTGTTGTTATTGTTGGCCCTCAATGGACAAACGTTGATGAAATGGTTTGGATCCCCACATTGAAAGAAAGCTCAAGCCATAGGTTGTCTAGGAGCGGTAAGGAGAGGCACCTTGGCTTGGTTGGCTTGTGCTTTAGGCAGTCGGCAATGAATCGCAAAATGACCCAAACGATTACAGTTTGTGCACAATCGGCACGGTTTTGTACGCATGTAATGGAAGTTTCAAGTAGGACATAATGGAAATGGACTGGTATAAGCCTTCTTGTAGACCTGATTAGTTGCAGCAATAGGGGCAACTTGTTGGAGAGAGATTGCATGGGTCACAAAGTTCAGGTGATCGGCTTTTCTTTTGTTTTTGTTGAAAGTAGCAGATGAATCAGCTTTGGTTTTTGTATTGGTTGGTTCATTTGGACCTTTTGGTTGGTCTTTGTCTTTCTTGAATCATTTCCTAGTTAAGGTTCCAGCTTTGGCATGGTTGTCAGTCAAAGTTGCAGCCATTTGAATGGCATCAGCAATAGTGGCAGGCTTGCTACTTAGGACCAAGTCCTGAATTTGCATTGTCAGTCCACCAATGTATTTCTCAATTCCTCTTTCCAAAGGGGTCACCATATCTGGGCATAGAAGACTCAGTTCATGGAATCGGTTGTTGTAGATCATGTTCTTGCCACTTTCTTGCTTGAGTTCCCAAAACTCAAACTCAAGCTTCTTAACCTCATTGCGAGGGAAAAACTCTTGAGTCATGAGTTTCTTGAGTTTGTCCCAAGTCAGTTCAGTAGCAGTGTTATCACCTAAGGTCCTCTTCTCATTATTCCACCAAGTAAGGGCTCGTTTTTTAAGACACCAAGTAGCATAACGAACCTTTAAGTTGGTCGGGCAGTCACTATTTAGAAAGGTACTCTCCATACCTTCAAACCATTGAAGCAACCCAGTTGCTCCATCCGACCCATTGTACTTGGGTGTGTTACAAGAATTGAAGTGCTTGAATGAGCACTTAGGTTGGTTGACAGGTTCAGGGTTTGGGTTTGTTGGATTAATATTGAGGCGTTGTTGCAGTTGTATCACCATATTGGGTATCACAATTTCCATTTGTCGAGTAATCGCGGCAGCCATGCGACATTCAGCAGCACGTTCTCGTCTAGCCATTCTTGATAACTATGAAATGGGAAATCGGTTAGGAATTTAATATGAATGAATAGAATGTTATAGAGTATATTTGAATTGTAACATTTGTTATATCTTAGATATAGTAATAATGGATTACTACTATTCATTGATAAAAGGTCATGAATGTAGTTACACATAGTTATCTTTGTTGGTTTATGTGAACTTAATGTATGGTATTCAAGAATTGAGTGCTAGTTGACATGTTAGGATTTTGATCTTTGGATTTATGCATAATATTCATTTAAGTTCGTGGTGTTAAAGTATAAGCATCATGGATTATGACATCATACCTGTTAAGATTTAGTGATGAATCACCATCATAAATCATAAGTATGATGTTACTGATTTTTTTTTTACATTGTTTAGATCAAAGAAAAATAACATTATAATCCTTTAGATGTAGTGATGTATCACCATCACAATCTTTAGACTTAATGTTATTGACTTCTATAAATCCTAACATATGTATTATAAAACAAAACAAAGGATAATGACATCATTTTCTTATAGATGTAGTGTTGAATCACCGTCACTAATCTTAAGTAATGATATCATTAAAGTTGGATTTGTATATGTAATATGTTGAAATCATTTGAATTAAATAAAAATCTTTTAGAATTAATATTTTTTGTAAGAAGTTAACTTGCTTTGGCCTATAGGTAAAATACTTTTATTGAGAATCCCCAGGTAAGCCAGACCGGTCCCTCGTCAGGGATTGTGAATCGCTTTCGTAGATAGGAGTCTCAACTACTGGCATTCACCCTTACAGTTAGTACATGTCCCTCTTAACAACTTAACTCTAATGAGATTATAAGCAAATCATTTGAACTTGTTTGAAAATATAAGGAATGGTATTCAAAATTGAATACCGATGACATATTAGAATCATTGTTTGTAAGGTGTTTGGTGTAGTATGCTTTGGCCTATAAGTGGTCATACTTTCATCAGAGATCCCAAGGAAAGCTAAACAGGTCCCACAATAACTCGGGGATTTATATGAATAACTTTACTAGACAGGAATTCTAACTATCGGTACTACACTCTTCCAGTTACTGCATACCCACATCACAAACTTAATTCTAACGAGATCTTAAAATCAATATTAGAATTCCTATGTTGTCTAATGAATATTATTTGGCATTAAGCCTAATGAGTTTAAGTTCCTAACATCTATGGATTGTATGCACATAATATGTGAGTTTGAAATGGAGTTTACTTAAAGCAAATTCTAGATCAATTGCTTAACTAAGTAAATCCAATGATAACAAGTAATCTTAATCTAAGGCATTCCTAAGTAAGTGTAAGCAAAGGCATATAATAACTATGGCATTCCTTTACGGTAACATGTACATATATAACACAAAAAGTATTACATAACACATAGCACATAGCAAGTAATAAACAATCAATGATTATATGAGATAACTCATATTCGGGTTATCTAAGTTATAGTCTAGGCCACCATTTTCTAATAACCTAGATCCCTATAACCACGGCTCTATTACTGTAACACCCCGACCGATGGCGGAAACGTCGGGATGCCACGAGGGAAGTGTAGATTGTTCAAAAGCTCGTGGGCATCTAATCAAATCATCACATAATCAATTAATCAACCAAATTAATTACACAAAAATCATGTTCATCATGAATTAGTTACATCAAATACACAAAAGATTAGGTAAACTAACTAAACTCTAATCGTCAGAATTTCAGTTATTTTAGCTAAGTCCAAGAGTCCTATGTGTTGATGTCCAAAAGTGTGAGTTCATCTTCTTCAACCTACTTAGCTTCATTCCCTGAAACATGTAAAAATCAAGTGTCAACTACGAAGTAGTTGGTGAGTAATCATAAATTTTATATTTAAAAATGTATTACAAAATGGTTTTAAGAGTTTATATTTTCTTGAGAGAATCCACATGAGCACCTGCGAGAATATCCAACACAACATCCAAACACATAATCCAAACACATAATCCAAACACATAAACCCAACACATAATCACATCACTCAATAATTCATAGATAATCAATCATATGTTCAATCAACCAATCCCAACCATCAATATTCTCAATTAGTAAAAGTGACAATACATGCATCATTGTGAATGACCGAGGTCAATGACAACGACGCATGGAGTTGTGGAAATCCACGTGACAATACATGCAATCATTACCGATAACCAAAGTTAAAGGTAACAACTCATGGAATAGTGACAATACATGCAATCATTGCGGATGACCGAAGTCAACTGCTACGATTCATGGAATAGTGACAATACATGCAATCATTTCGGATGACCGAAGTCAACCTCAACGATCCACGGAATAGTGACAATACACGCAGTCGTTACGAATGACCGAAGTCAATAGTAACAACTCATGGAATATGATAATCCATAAACATGAATTTCATACAATTAAACAAGTGTCATCCATGTGTTATCAAGATAGTATGAAAATCTGGTATACATGTTCCACCTCCGAGTTTAAAATCAAAATGAATTAAAAGGGAGGTTATAAGAACTCACCTGAGCCTTTAGATTTAGTGTTCTTGTAGCGCGTATGTAAACTCAAAGACACTTCAACTACCTGTATTTATCGTGTTTTTATATTCATAAGTATATGTGCTCCAGTTTCATCAGATGTTCATAAATACCACCTTTTAAATCATTAAGTGTTTTGTCGACTTAGTTTAGTCAATTAAAGTTAACTTGCAACACTCAAGATGTTATTAATGATCATTATAAGAATATACTTTATCTTGTTAGTTTTTAGTTATCTAATGATGATAATAAATTGTGAATCCGTATGCTTACCCCTCGTAGGTATGTATACTTAAAGATGTTAATCCTTATCATACACATACCTATACCCATAATTTCATGCATGATCTATTATTGTGACCACCTTACCTAAATTATATATATATAAAATCAAGTTCGAGATTTTAAGAGATTATGTTTTATATCATTCTCATAAATATTCTCATTCTACAACATATTATAATTTAAAGTTGATATTATTAAAGGGAGGTGGTAACTCAATGTTTCTCATGCATGCATAACATATAACTTGATTTCCCCATGGTCACTGGATACCCATTAACCCTAGTTAATTCCTATGTTTTATTAACCATAACCAGCGAACCTATTCTAGTATCCCCCTTAGGTTCGGCTCATGGGTTAGGTTAAGTTATTGGGGTTCGGCCAAGAGTGTCTCCCAAAGGTTCGGCCAAGTAGGGTTTAGGGCTAAGGGGTTCGTTGCATGGGAAAGGGTTCGGTTCTCCCAGGTGGTTCGCTGCCGCACCATAGGTTCGCGAGTTCAGGGAAGGTTCGTAGGGTTCGGGTGCATAAAGGTTCGGCTCATCAGTGAGGAGGTTCGTCTGCATGGCCTAGGTTTGCAGCAGTCTTGGTCTCGTGGCCCATGGAGGTTCGGCTGGATGTAGGTTCGCCGCTCCTTGGGTTCGCTGGGTTGAGAGGTTCGGCCACCCTATAGGGTTCGGCCATCCCTTTCTTTTCCCGCCCATGGAGGTTTGCCACTTCAGGAGGGTTCGGCTCCCCTCCTTCTACGCTGGAACAGGTTCGGCCATGGAGGATTCCAAGGTTCGGCCCCTGCTGTGTCGTGAACCAGCCATCCCAACATCATTCGTCCCCGAGTTTTTCAGATACTAAGGTCATCCAGGCCTCCTACTAGTTCTATTTTTTACATATAAACCCAAAGAATATGTACAAAGATGGTAACCATATACGAAATAGGGTTTTCACCCAAAACCGAAAGGTAAAATGGATCTCTTACCTTCAAATCGTGATCAACAGCTGGGTTTCTTCGTATCCTCTTGTTCCCCTCGTTCACACGAACGCGTAGGCGCCAAGATCTCGTGATTCCGTTGAGAAACGAAGAAGTTATGGTAGAGAGAAGTTAGAGAGAGAAATTGGTGACGGGATTGTGTTCTAGAGAGAGAGTAAGAAGATGGAGAATGAAGAAGAAGAAGTAGGTTCCACCTTTTATACCCCGCGTATTTCCCGTGTGCTCGGTCTCGTTTATATCGCGTTAAAATTTCATTAGATAATCGGTTTTTACTTGTAACGTATATTTAACATAAAACATTTAAAACAATCAAATTACATTTAATAAGATGTTTTTAATCAGATTATTTCGTCAAATGAATTCGTTTAATCCGCGTTAATCTTTTATAAAATTACTCGGTTCTTCTCGTGAACATATTTAAACATAAGTCTTTTAAATAAATATGTTTTTGTTGTAATAAAATGATTTTAAAGAAAATCGTTTAAATAAAGTGTATTCGTTTATTTTCATTAAGTCAATTATTTAAATAAATTAATTCGTTCATTTTCGTTTAAGGTTGTGATTCCTAATAAACGTTTTAAATTTTCATTTATTAGTTTAATATCGTTTGATATTATTTTGTTATCTCGTCGAAACGCATTACTTGTGTACGTATTCGTAAAGATCGTCATCTTTACGAATCCGACGCTCTTATCGTATTTCGATTCGATTTACGATTTATGGAATATCGTTTCAGAATATTATTTTTAACAATTATATTCGTGTGAATCGTCACTCACGTGAATACATTATTAAGTTAACATTTCTGAATTAATATTCGCGCTTAAATTATGTTCGTAACCTCACCATCGCGTAAACATTTCCAATATCATTTCCATTTACTTATTATCTTTAATATCATAAATCCCAATCCAAAACCCACTAAACCATATCACTGACACATCCATGATAGACCGAAATATGCATATGTATAGGGCATATGCAGGGGTAGATCGCAACTGATGTCGACGGAGCTTAGCTAATAAACTAACTAAAAACCGACTCTAAAACTAGACAAAAAGTAATAAATCTAGACTCTCTAAAACCTAAGCTACCGACAGGCAAGTGTACCTATCGTATGTAGCAAGACAAAAGTAAGTTCGGATATCGAACCCACAGACTTCTACAGACTGTACTAACTAGACTCTATGACTTATCTATACAAAATTTGTACTTAAATAAAATAATATTAAGGAGGGGGGTTTTCTAGCAAAACTAAGAATAACTTAAATAAACTAAAACAGACGAGCAAACAAAGACTAAACCAGAGAAGAAAAGAAACACTACCTAGGCTTGAATCATATACATGCTTGACAAGGTTCTATCGGGGATTGGAACTAATGTGATACCGGGATCTTTAAATACTAAACTCAAAAGAAACCTAGAGCACCCTCGACCCTTCTCAAGGATAGTCAACTAAAGTTCCTACAAGCCGTTAAACCACCGGATACATAGATTTCCCTCACAGGTCATCCAACTATTTATGAAATATCCACTAGATTATCTACCTCACAGTACAATAATCTCAAAACATCTAAGAAATAACTGTCACACATTCTACCTCACGGCGCGAAAGTCACAGTTCACTTAAATGCTAGGGATAACTTGGGTTTTCCTATTGGACTCGATAAACATGAGATGGTAAACATACTAGAAAGATCTTCTCACAAAGGCTCTAACTAGAAATCTAACATCCAAGACTTATCGACAACTTCTCACCTCACGGCTAATGAAGTTAGTTGCACATCTTAATCCTTTAAATCTTAATAAAACACTCCTATGAATCACTCGGCCAAAGCAACTCATCCACTAATCAAAAACACACAGTAATTGATTCTAGCATGCACCTATTTTGCGACAGACAATCGCCAAGACACATGAGGAAAATAATATTAATCATTTAACAACCAAAGACACACATATACATCCAATATTCCAAACCAAGTCTTTAAATCATAAACCATTCACATCATAATATTCCAAAACCGAATCAAACCAAAATCAAACATGTATAATCATCCAACCTAGATAGTTCTAAGAGTTTAGCCAAGAAACATTGTCAAAACAGAAATCATAACAAGTTTACAAAGCTTGAAACACATAGTAATCAGGAATGAAACCAAGAACGAGAAAACCGAATGGTTAACACCCGAAGGAATAATCCTGGGGCTTCAATCCTTCGATCTCTCGCTTCAAAAGCCTCCCGATCGCTTCCAATCGCCTATGGCCGTCTCTAACCTCGTCCTAGATCGTCTGATATCGAGTGTAACCCTAAAAATCCCGTCTCCAGCCGTTTTAATGAAAAGAAATCGTTTTCTGAATTTTTCCTCGCGTCGCGTACCGCGACGGTCACACAAAAACCCCTCGCGCTACGCGAGGGTACCCACTACCCGACAAAATAGTCGGGTCAAACCCGCAATCATTAAAAAGGGTAAAACAGACTTTTCCACCTGTCGCGTAGCGCGACAGGGTTTCTTGAGGTCCTCGCGATACGCGAAGGGCATAAAAATCCAGCTTTTACTTTTCTTTATCTTCGGGTCTGTTCTTTTCCAACCAGGAGCTCGTTTTCTTGATCTTTTGCACCAAAAACACATGTTTATGACCTGCAAGCATCAAATTATAGAAATGTGAAGAACCAGCATAAATCGACTCTAAAAACCAATCAACTGTACAGAAAACTCAATGAAAACAAATAGAAAAACAGATGTGTTTTGCAACACATCAGCAACCTCCCCAACATCGTCCCACTGCTATTTCGAAAAACCATGACCATGTGTCCTTGACTATGTTTAGCAACCAAAACATAACCAACTACTAATCTCTTTCCATTCCATACCAATATCCATAATCTGTGAAGTGACTGCAATAAACTCTCTGGCTTTGTTTGGTTGAGTTTCAACTAAACTCGCCTTGGTTTATGCATCAAACAATATATTATCAATATGTATACCAATATTAGTTATATCCACAATTAATTCATTGTCATTAATAATAATAAGCATATCAGGTCGTGACCGTACTATCGTACACGTGTACGGACAACCCAAATTACAATGATGTTACAGTCTCCCCTAGTTAAGGGAATTTCGTCCCGAAATTCAACTTGGAGCGACCGTAGTGAATAAATGTGGGTACTTAAGCTTCATCTGATCTTCCCGTTCCCAAGTGAATTCTGGACCACGCTTCAACTCCCAACGTACTTTGACAATTGGAATTCTACTGCGTTTGAGCTTTTTAACCTCACGATCCATTATCTCCACTAGTTTTTCAACAAAGTGCATGGTATCATCAACTCGAATGTCATCGAGTGGTACCTGAAGATCGTGATCGGCTAAGCACTTTCTTAAATTGGACACGTGAAACGTCGGGTGCACGTTACTAAGTTCAGGAGGAAGTTCCAACTTGTAGGCAACCTTCCCGATCCGTTCAAGGACCTTAAAAGGGCCGACATAACGTGGAGCAAGCTTACCTTTCTTCCCGAATCGTACAACGCCCTTCCAAGGCGATACTTTGAGTAATACCATGTCGTCAACTTCAAACTCTAAAGGTTTCCTTCGCTTATCTGCGTAACTCTTCTGTCGACAACGTGTAGCTAACAGATTGTCACGGATCTGGCGGATCTTGTCAGTCGTTTCTTGAATAATCTCAGGACCTGTGATCTGCGATTCGCCGACCTCGGTCCAACAAATAGGTGACCGACATTTCCTGCCATAAAGAGCTTCAAACGGTGCCATGCCAATACTCGCGTGATAACTGTTGTTATACGAGAACTCGACTAACGGTAAATGGCTATCCCAATTGCCACCGAAATCGATGACACAAGCTCTCAACATGTCTTCCAATGTTTGAATCGTCCGCTCCGTTTGACCATCCGTTTGAGGATGATAAGCAGTGCTAAGATCCAATCTTGTTCCAAAAGCTTCATGAAGTGATTCCCAAAATCGTGCCATGAAACGAGCATCACGATCCGAAATTATGCTTAAGGGAATTCCATGTCGGCTAACGATCTCATCAATGTAGATACGAGCTAATTTCCGCACAGGGTACGTTTCGCGTATCGGTAAGAAATGAGCCGACTTGGTTAATCTATCAACTATCACCCAAATACTATCCTTACCGCTTGCTGTTCGTGGGAGTTTAGTAATGAAATCCATAGAGATATTTTCACACTTCCACATGGGTATTTCCGGTTGTATTAACAATCCTGAAGGTCGCTAATGTTCGGCCTTGACTTTAGCACAGTTCAGGCACTTAGACACATACTCAGCAATATCCTTCTTCATTCCAGGTCACCAGTACAAGGCTCTAAGGTCCTGATACATTTTATCGGCACCCGGATGGATTGAGTAACGAGACTTATGAGCTCCATCCATAATCATCATCCTAAGATCATCCCGGTTCGGTATCCACATCCGATTTAAGTAATACATCAAACCATCATCCTTAGTTTCCAATAATATCTCAGCCCCGCAAGACATCTCATTTTTCAAGTTATCCTGAGCCAATGAGTGTTGTTGGGCTGTGAGAACATCATTACGGAGATTAGTGTGCACTCGAACACTATGAATCTAAACTTGACTTTTGCGACTAAGCGCATCTGCTACTACATTCGCTTTACCAGGATGGTAGCGAATTTCACAGTCATAATCGTTCAACAGTTAAACCCATCTCCGTTGTCTCATGTTAAGCTCTTTCTGATTGAGAATATGTTGCAAACTCTTGTGATCCGTAAATACTACACACTTTGTGCCATAAAGATAAAGTCTCATATCTTCAAAGCAAACACAACTGCACCAAGTTCAAAGTCGTGTGTAGTGTAGTTCTTCTCGTGAATTTTCAGCTGTCTTGATGCATATGCCACAACCTTTCCCCATTGCATAAGAACACAACCGAGACCTAAGTTGGATTCATCACAATAGACCACAAAATCATCATTTCCGTCAGGCAGTGTCAAGACAGGAGCATCACAAAGTTTCTGCTTCAAAGTCTGGAACGCCTCTTCTTGCTTCGGTCCCCACTCATAAGGTTTATTCTTCTGAGTCAAAGAAGTGAGAGGGACAACAATTCTGGAGTTCGAGATGAACCGCCGATAGTAACCGGCAAGTCCGAGAAACGATCGAATCTTCGGTGTCTTCGGTGTACTCCAATTCTTCACCGCATCAATCTTCGCAGGATCCACGTGAACACCATTTTCATTGACTATGTGCCCTAAGAATTGAACTTCCTTAAGCCAAAATTCACATTTAGAGAATTTGGCATACAGTCGCTCCTCTCTTAGGATCTCCAAAACCAACTTAAGGTGTTTCTCGTGTTCTTCCTTGGTCTTTGAGTATATCAAAATATCATCAATGAATACAATCACAAACTTATCCAAGTATGGCCTGCAAACACGGTTCATGAGGTCCATGAAAACCGCCGGTGCATTGGTAAGGCCGAAGGGCATTACCAGAAATTCATAATGGCCATATCTGGTTCTGAAAGCAGTCTTCGGAATATCACCATCATGTACACGAAGCTGATGATACCCAGACCTAAGATCGATCTTTGAAAACCATGTCGAGCCTTGAAGCTGATCGAAAAGGTCATCGATGCGCGGCAGTGGATATCGATTCTTAATTGTGAGTTTGTTTAATTCGCGGTAGTCGATGCACATTCGAAATGACCCATCCTTCTTCATGACAAACAGGACCGGTGCACCCCATGGTGAATGGCTCGGGCGAATAAATCCTTTATTAGCCAGTTCTTGCAGCTGGCTCGCCAATTCTTGCAACTCCGAAGGCGCAAGTCTGTAAGGAGCTTTGGCGACTGGATTCGCACCAGGTACTAAGTCAATTCGAAATTCTACTTGACGTTCTGGTGGAAGACCCAGCAAGTCATCTGGAAATACTTCAGGAAAATCTCTGATTACGGGAACGTCTTCAATGTTTTTTCCTTTCTCCTTTTTCTCCACAATGTGCGCTAAGAATGCTATACATTTCTTCCTAAGGGACTTGTGTGCTTTAGTGCATGACATCAACTTAAGACCTTTACTAGAAGTTTCTCCAAAAACCCTTAAAGTTTCACCCGAAGGTAAGGGAATACGAATGTATTTCTCATGACAAACTATCTCCGCTTTGTGGGTGGCTAACCAATCCATGCCTTTGATAACTTCAAAGCTACCAAGGTGCATAGGTATAAGATCAATTGGGAAAACGTGATCACTTAAGTTCACAGTACATCCAATAATAACAGTGTCAATATCAATAATGTTTCCGTCAGCCACTTCCACATTAAACGGTTTATCTAAGTGTATACGTGTTCTACCAAGCATGCATTCAAAATCATATGAAACGAAACTCCTATCGGCACCAGAATCAAATAAGACAGATGCATAAGAGTTGTTGATCAGAAATGTACCATTGACCACGTCCTGGTTGGCTTGAGCAGCTGGAGCATTTAGTTGAAACGCTCGGCCTCTTGCCACCCTTTGATTGTTTCCAGTCAACTTTGGGCATTGATTTCTGAAATGATCCACTTCACCACACTCGTAACAGGCTCTTGCCTGTACAGGTACCTGGCGAACGGGTACAGCTTGAACTTGTTGAGCTTGCGGTGCACTCCGGCAAACATTAGCAAAATGGCCATACTTGCCACAGATGTTGCAGACGCGACAAGGCAAGTTGGGCATGTGGTGATATCTGCAAGTATTACATTGGGGAGTATTCCCAATGTAATTTCTGGTAGTGGTGTTGTTGGATGATTGCTGCACAGACTTAGCAGCAGGAGTAGTGACCACGAAGTTCCTGGTCTTTCTCTTCTTGTTGCTGCTTTTTGAAGAACTAGCAGCCTCAGTCTTGACTTCTGTTTTTGTTTCCTTTGCAGCAGTTTTCACCTCAGTCTTCTTTGTTCCTTTTCTTGTGAGTGTTCCAGCCTTCACATGATTATCAGTCAGAGTTGCAGATAAACGGATCACAGCCTCAAGTGTTTTGGGGTTGCTTCCGTAGACAGCGTCCTGAATCTGCATCGGCAGTCCGCCGATATACTTCTCAATTGCTCTTTCCAAGGGCGTCACCAGATGAGGCACCAGCAGACTATACTCATGGAATTGAGTATTGTAGATGACATTCTCTCCACTGTCTTGCTTGAGTTCCAAAAACTCAGTCTCCAGTTTCCTCATCTCGCTACGAGGACAGAATTCAGTGGTCATCAAGTTCTTGACCTCAGTCCATGTGAGTGCGAGGGCAGCATCAACTCCCCTAGTTCGCTTTTCGCCGTTCCACCAAGTTAATGCTCTCTTTTGGAAAACACTGGTGGCATAGCGCACCTTCAGATTATCGGGGCAATCACTGTTGATGAAGGTGTTCTCCATGCTCTCAAACCACTGCAGCAGACCAGTGGCTGTCTCAGAACCCGTAAACTTCAGTGGATTACAGGAGTTGAAGTGTTTGAACGTGCAAGCTGGTGGGTTTGCACCACCTCTGTTCTGAGTGAGAGATTGATTGGCTTGAGTCAGTTGATTTACCAATCCAGTAATGAGTGTTGCTAACTCTTGCATGCCCGAGTTGGCATTACTGTTGTTAGCATCCCCATTGTTAGTATCATCTTCATTGTGACGGCGCGGCGGCATGTTTCTGAGGAATTAGAAACATGTTACTACCGTTTACAATGTAAATTATACAAACAATGGTCAAATGAGTTCATTTTCACAGTTAGGATTACATATAGGAACTATATTTTTCTATAATATGTCATTAAACTCATAACAATTATAAATTTCCTAATATTATACTAAGTATCCTAGTTGGTCATATCTAATATTAGCTAAATATTCCTAAGTTCCAAACATTCCCCACACTATACCAACACTGACAACCTCCCGATGCAATGCAACAAGCTTATATATAGGGCATATGCAGGAGGATATCGCAACCTCCCCTACACCGTCCCACCACCGTTTCATTGCACCACGATTATGCCCTTGTTAGAATTTAGGGTGTATCATGTATCTTACCATAGTCTCACTTCACAAACCTTATCCTAGGTAGGATAATTTTGAGTGAAGTGGTCTCTAGTTCCCTTGGACAATTAGGTTCGCTTAATGTCTAAGTTCACCTGACATGTAGGTTTGCCTATTTCTAAGTTCACCTAATGTCTAAGTTCACCTGACATTAAGGTTCCCCTAATATCTAAGTTCACTAAAAGTCCATACTAATCCCAATGTCCGTAATTATCAATGAGGGTTTATATCATCACTGAGTGCTCTTATTGTCACTAAGTGTTCATATCCTCCCTATAATTTATTCTCAACAAGTGTCCATACCATCACTAAGTGTTAGTATCATCACTATGAGTTTATATTATCCCCAAGTGTTTACCTCATCATCCAAGTCTTCAGTCTATCACTAAGTGTTCGTATCGTTCGTTGATCCTATACACCCCACGTGTCCAATAAGTGTGTCTGTTAATGAATTTATATGTGTTCATCAAATGTGATCATCCAAAGTGTCAATCCAAACCAACCTTAACCAACATACCATCAACAATCCATCAATCATGACCTTACAACAATTCCTAATAATATCCTAATAATATCCTAAGTTCCTGACACTGACAGACCCCCGATATACTACAAATGGTATATGTATAGGGCATATGCAAGGGTAGATCGCAACCTCCTTTACACCGTCCCACCACCTTTGTAGTACTACGAGTGTGTCCTTGTCTGGTGATCGAGAGATCTAACAGATAATTCCTAAAGCAAATAAATTCCTAACCAGTTAATTTCTTAAGTAGATAATTCTCCCAAACGGGTAGTTCCCTTATTCCTCAATACTAACATCCACCCGATTTACTGTAAATGGTATATGTATAGGGCATATGATAAGGGTAGGTCGCAACCGCCCAAACCACCGTCCCACCACCTTTACAATACACCACGAGTATTAGGGGTGTTCAAAAAAATCCGTATCCGAATCCGAATCCGAAATATCAGAAAATCCGAATCCGAAATATCCGAAAAAATCGGATATCCGGAGGTTCGGATATCTGAAATTTCGAATTCGGATTCGGATACCTATTTTGAAAATTTTCGGATAGTTCGGATATCCGATATCCGAAATAGTTTTTTTTCGGATATTCGGATACTTTTTTCGGATAATTTTTCGGATATATCCGGATATTTTTCGGATATTCCGGATATTTTTTGGATATTCCGGATATTTTTCGGATATCCGGATAATTTTCGGATATTTTTCGGATATCCGGATAATTTTCGGATATTTGGATATCCGAAATATATATTTTTTGAATTTTTTTATTTTTTTCCTGATTTCGGATATCCGAATCCGAAATTTCGGATTCGGATTTGGATATCAAAAATCACTATCCGAAATTTTCGGATATCCGAAAATGAACACCCCTAACGAGTATGTCCTTATCGAGTCATTAGGGCACAAGTAAGCAAATAATCAGTAAGCAGCATATATAAATCAGATGTATAACAGCAGTTCAGTTAACATGTAATAAACATATAAGCATGAAATCCTGAATATACTAACTAGTGTATGAAGTAACTTCATACTAGGGTATCCTACGGTTATAGACTAGGTCAACCATTTCTATTAACCTAATTCCCTATAACCCAGGCTCTGATACCATTTCTATAACACCCCGACCGATGGCGGAAACGTCGGTATGCCACGAGGGATGTGTAAATTGTTCAAAAGCTCGTGGGCATCTAATCAAATCATCACATAATCAATTAATCAACCAAATTAATTACACAAAAATCATGTTCATCATGAATTAGTTACATCAAATACACAAAAGATTATGTAAACTAACTAAACTCTAATCGTCAGAATTTCAGTTATTTTAGCTAAGTCCAAGAGTCCTATATGTTGATGTCCAAAAGTGTGAGTTCATCTTCTTCAATCTACTTAGCTTCATTCCCTGAAACATGTAAAAATCAAGTGTCAACTACGAAGTAGTTGGTGAGTAATCATAAATTTTATATTTAAAAATGTTTTACAAAATGGTTTTAAGAGTTTATATTTTCTTGAGAGAATCCACATGAGCACCTGCGAGAATATCCAACACAACATCCAAACACATAATCCAAACACATAATCCAAACACATAAACCCAACACATAATCACATCACTCAATAATTCATAGATAATCAATCATATGTTCAATCAACCAATCCCAACCATCAATATTCTCAATTAGTAAAAGTGACAAAACATGCATCATTGTGAATGACCGAGGTCAATGACAACGACGCACGGAGTTGTGGAAATCCACATGACAATACATGCAATCATTACCGATTACCAAAGTTAAAGGTAACAACTCATGGAATAGTGACAATACATGCAATCATTGCGGATGACCGAAGTCAACTGCTACGATTCATGGAATAGTGACAATACATGCAATCATTTCGGATGACCGAAGTCAACCTCAACGATCC
The DNA here is from genome assembly GCA_009363875.1 of Mikania micrantha. Classification (NCBI taxonomy): domain Eukaryota; kingdom Viridiplantae; phylum Streptophyta; class Magnoliopsida; order Asterales; family Asteraceae; genus Mikania; species Mikania micrantha. Next base: position 37,577,698 of record CM018685.1, read on the forward strand.
ACGGAATAGTGACAATACATGCAGTCGTTACGAATGACCGAAGTCAATAGTAACAACTCATGGAATATGATAATCCATAAACATGAATTTCATACAATTAAACAAGTGTCATCCATATGTTATCAAGATAGTATGAAAATCTGGTATACATGTTCCACCTCCGAGTTTAAAATCAAAATGAATTAAAAGGGAGGTTATAAGAACTCACCTGAGCCTTTAGATTTAGTGTTCTTGTAGCGCGTATGTAAACTCAAAGACACTTCAACTACCTGTATTTATCGTGTTTTTATATTCATAAGTATATGTGCTTCAGTTTCATCAGATGTTCATAAATACCACCTTTTAAATCATTAAGTGTTTTGTCGACTTAGTTTAGTCAATTAAAGTTAACTTGCAACACTCAAGATGTTATTAATGATCATTATAAGAATATACTTTATCTTGTTAGTTTTTAGTTATCTAATGATGATAATAAATTGTGAATCCGTATGCTTACCCCTCGTAGATATGTATACTTAAAGATGTTAATCCTTATCATACACATACATATACCCATAATTTCATGCATGATCTATTATTGTGACCACCTTACCTAAATTATATATATATAAAATCAAGTTCGAGATTTTAAGAGATTATGTTTTATATCATTCTCATAAATATTCTCATTCTACAACATATTATAATTTAAAGTTGATATTATTAAAGGGAGGTGGTAACTCAATGTTTCTCATGCATGCATAACATATAACTTGATTTCCCCATGGTCATTGGATACCCATTAACCCTAGTCAATTCCTATGTTTTATTAGCCATAACCAGCGAACCTATTCTAGTATCCCCCTTAGGTTCGGCTCATGGGTTAGGTTAAGTTATTGGGGTTCGGCCAAGAGTGTCTCCCAAAGGTTCGGCCAAGTAGGGTTTAGGGCTAAGGGGTTCGTTGCATGGGAAAGGGTTCGGTTCTCCCAGGTGGTTTGCTGCCGCACCATAGGTTCGCGAGTTCAGGGAAGGTTTGTAGGGTTCGGGTGCATAAAGGTTCGGCTCATCAGTGAGGAGGTTCGTCTGCATGGCCTAGGTTTGCAGCAGTCTTGGTCTCGTGGCCCATGGAGGTTCGGCTGGATGCAGGTTCGCCGCTCCTTGGGTTCGCTGGGTTGAGAGGTTCGGCCACCCTATAGGGTTCGGCCATCCCTTTCTTTTCCCGCCCATGGAGGTTCGCCACTTCAGGAGGGTTCGGCTCCCCTCCTTCTACGCTGGAACAGGTTCGGCCATGGAGGATTCCAAGGTTCGGCCCCTGCTGTGTCGTGAGCCAGCCATCCCAACATCATTCGTCCCCGAGTTTTTCAGATACTAAGGTCATCCAGGCCTCCTACTAGTTCTATTTTTTACATATAAACCCAAAGAATATGTACAAAGATGGTAACCATATACGAAATAGGGTTTTCACCCAAAACCGAAAGGTAAAATGGATCTCTTACCTTCAAATCGTGATCAACAGCTGGGTTTCTTCGTATCCTCTTGTTCCCCTCGTTCACACGAACGCGTAGGCGCCAAGATCTCATGATTCCGTTGAGAAACGAAGAAGTTATGGTAGAGAGAAGTTAGAGAGAGAAATTGGTGACGGGATTGTGTTCTAGAGAGAGAGTAAGAAGATGGAGAATGAAGAAGAAGAAGTAGGTTCCACCTTTTATACCCCGCGTATTTCCCGTGTGCTCGGTCTCGTTTATATCGCGTTAAAATTTCATTAGATAATCGGTTTTTACTCGTAACGTATATTTAACATAAAACATTTAAAACAATCAAATTACATTTAATAAGATGTTTTTAATCAGATTATTTCGTCAAATGAATTCGTTTAATCCGCGTTAATCTTTTATAAAATTACTCGGTTCTTCTCGTGAACATATTTAAACATAAGTCTTTTAAATAAATATGTTTTTGTTGTAATAAAATGATTTTAAAGAAAATCGTTTCAATAAAGTGTATTCGTTTATTTTCATTAAGTCAATTATTTAAATAAATTAATTCGTTCATTTTCGTTTAAGGTTGTGATTCCTAATAAACGTTTTAAATTTTCATTTATTAGTTTAATATCGTTTAATATTATTTTGTTATCTCGTCGAAACGCATTACTTGTGTACGTATTCGTAAAGATCGTCATCTTTACGAATCCGACGCTCGTATCGTATTTCGATTCGATTTACGATTTATGGAATATCGTTTCAGAATATTATTCTTAACAATTATATTCGTGTGAATCGTCACTCACGCGAATACATTATTAAGTTAATATTTCTGAATTAATATTCGCGCTTAAATTATGTTCGTAACCTCACCATCGCGTAAACATTTCCAATATCATTTCCATTTACTTATTATATTTAATATCATAAATCCCAATCCAAAACCCACTAAACCATATCACTGACACATCCATGATAGACCGAAATGTGCATATGTATAGGGCATATGCAGGGGTAGATCGCAACCTCCTCAACATCGTCCCACCGCTATTTCGAAAAACCATGACCATGTGTCCTTGACTATGTTTAGGGCATATGCAAGGGTAGATCGTAACCGTTATTTTCGAAAAACCATATCACTGACACATCCATCAGAACAACCTAACATGCTTACAATCACTTTTAAAATCCTTCTAATCCTCTAGCATTTCCTCTTGTTTCTACCATATATCAAACAAACATAACGGAACATAATTTTTTTAAAGGCTTCTTTGAACATTGAACTTGTTCACAAATTATTTACGAACCCTAATAGATAGAAACTTTTTGTTCATGTTTGTTTATCAAGAAATTGGGTTTATTTACAAGCAATCCACGAAATAAAATTAACATATATTTTTTAGATGATAAACTCCAAATAACTATATTATACTATCCAATTAAAAGGCAAGTAAAAGAAATGATGTTTTTTTTTTTTAAGTTTGAGCATTAACTTCTTATTTTGCCCACAATACCAGTGGTGTACCCACCCATTGTTGTAGGGGGCAGCCGCCTTCCTTGAAAATTTTTTCCTAATGGTATATATATGTTAAAATCCTGACCAACCCCTTTAATATTTTGCAATCGCCCCTCTTAAATTTGTGTAGTTGGACTTGTGATGAGAATTTAAGTGATAGTTATACTTGTGTTTTGAAGAAAATGCTACTTAAAAAAGTCTTCATAGATGTTGTTTGGATAAAATATTAAATATAAACTTAGTAGAGAACAAATAGTTCTGACAATCTTAACTCGTAACAAGATAAATGCGTAGATTAGGTAAACAATTATTGTATTTTGGGTTAAAATAAATAACATTATAATACACAATGTTGAGATGTGTAGCAACTTAACACATTACATGTTAAGATGGATAACTTAAAAATTATGTGAATATAATGGATTCAAACGAATAAAATAATCAATAATATATGAAATGAGAAAATCACTAAATAGATTCAAACGAATAAAATAATCAATAATATATGAAATGAGAAAATCACTAAATATTATTTGGGTAGGTTTGAGTGCATGTTAAGTTTACAGGTTATAGTTGGGTTGATCAACCCGACCCATTAACAGTTAAGGGTTGACGATGGTTTTCAAGTTTGGGCCCTTTGTATAGAGAGTTGCTTGATTTGATGAGGCCATTGCCTTAGTGATACATAGAGGTGGGCATCGAAACCGGTTTCAAACCCGAACCCGAGGTTCAACCCGGACCCGGTTCCAACCCGGTATACCCCCAAACCGGTTCCAACCCGATTGAACCCGGCGGTTCCTAACCGGTTCCAGATTTAAATTTTTCAGGCGGTTCCAACCCGGTTCCAACCCGGTAGATAGAACCCGGTTCAAACCCGGTTTGTACCCGGTTTTGACCGTTTTAACCAAAAATTCGAGTTCTAGCCGTTGAACTAGCCGTTTGGACCGATTTCTAGCCGTTTTTTTGATGTTTTTTGGTCCAAAACTTAGTATAAATTGTTGTGGCTTGGTTTAGTTTGATTACACACTTGAAAACGAACAATCTAAGCAAAAAACGCTCTCGTTTCATACACCCGACTGCTTTACACTCTTTGTTTCGCGATCCATTTTTAATACACTCGTATTTTAAACAAGTATAACCTTGTTAAAGCAATGGCTCACTCTACATCTTCTGTCGGTCAAGGTTCTAACACCGAAGTTACAGTTGTCCGTGTTCTTACGCATAGTAGGAACATGAAAATATGGTGTAACTGGGATTTAGTTGAGATGAGTGATGGGTCTCAAAAGGCTCGTTGCAAGTATTGTGGTATGCTTCTTGCAAAAGAATCAAACACGAGTTTGAAGAAACATATTACCAAACCATTTTGCAAGGCGTTGAAGAATAATCCAGAAAGTCAACAAACACAAATCAGTAATGATGGTGGAATTTTTCACTACAACGTAGACGAGGTTCGTGATAGAATGGCGAAGTTCGTGATTCAAGAGGCGTTGCCGTTTGGACATTTCGACAACCCTCGTTTAACAAACATGATTCGAGATACGCTTCAGCCTCGTTATAATCATGTAAGTCGAAGGACGCTAAGGCGTCATTGTTTAAAAATGTGGAACAAGGCAAAAAATGATTTGGTCTTATTTTTTGAAAAACTAAACACTGGTGTAAACTTAACTACAGACGTTTGGTCTGCACCTCATGGTTTACCGGAATCGTATATTTGCGTCACCGCCCATTGGGTGGATCCCGTTTCGTGGCAAATGATGAAACGTACGATTGCGTTTGAACTTTTCCCGTATCCACATACGGCTGAATATTTGTTTCAACTATTAGATTTCGTAATAACACAATTTAAGTTGGAAAATAAACTATTTTCAATAGCATTTGATAATGCTTCAAACAACACTGCTGCAGTGGAAAAATTAAAATTAAAATACACACCATTTTGCAATGGTATATTTTTCCACAGTCGATGTGTAGCACATATTATTAACTTAGCGGTGCAAGACGGTCTTTCTTCACCGAATCTTGAAACTTTCAAATGTGGTTTTAGAAATATGATACATGATGTTTTTAAAAAAAGTAGAAAAACATTTACCGATTACAAACAATTGTGTAAAGATACGAACAGACCTTGTTATGGTCCTAATTGGGATGTACCTACTCGGTGGAACTCCACTTTTAAAATGTTTGAAAGTGCTTTAAAACAAATAGCAACTTTACAAACAATTCATACGAGTCTTTGTGAAAGTGGTTACGCCGAACAATTTTCGGACTTAGCTTGGGATAATATTCAAGATTTAAAAGATTTTCTTGAAGCTTTTAAAACCGCCACTACAAAATTATCAGGGGTTTATTATCCTACTAGTCCATTGGTGTTACCAGAATTGTATTTGATGACGTCAAATTTAAAAAATTTTGAAATGAAAAACCAAATGTTTGAAGAAATGATAAGTCCAATGAAAGTCAAATTAAAGAAATATTTTAAAGATTTACCACCCATGTTTACTTGTGCCGCTGCTTTAAACCCAATTTTGAATGTTACGGGGGTTGAATGTTTGATAGACGAAATAAATGATAATTTGGATATTCATGAAGAAGATCCAAATTTTTCAAATGATGCAAAAAAAAGTTTTCAACATAGTTTAGAAAGTATGTATGAATTTTATTTAATTAAATATGGTCCTAATATAAACATACGTACGAGCACGAGCGCATCAAGCTCGAGTAGTAGATCTCGTGATCCGCTTCTTAGTTTATTTAATACCGTTCGTAATGAAACGGCAAAACGATAAAGGGGTAACACCCCTTCAAGTGAGCTCGGAAGGTACAGTGGAACAGATTTTGTTTCCACTTTTCAATCTGAGGATTATCACAATTTAGACCTTTTGTCATGGTGGAAAGGAAAGGAATCCGATTATCTGATTCTATCCACTATGGCACGTGATTTACTAACCGTCCAAGCTTCTACGGTAGCTTCGGAATCTGCGTTTTCTCTTAGTGGCAGGGTATTATCTTTACGAAGAACAAGACTTACTCCGGAATCAGTAGAGATGTGTATTTGCTTAAAAGATCACTTGGACGCGATCGATCGAATTCAAAACATAACAAACCTCGAAGATGAAATCGAACTTGAAACAAGGGTACACGAAGAGGAGGTGGAGGAAGGATTATCTCCCGACATATCCGATGAAGAACTTGCACAAGAAGCTCGTGCTCGTAAACGTACGCAAACGCAAGCGGGAATGAGCACAGAATAAAACGCATGTTTTCAAGTTATTGTATTTGTATTTATCTTTTTAAGTTATGTATGTCTTTTATTTTTTTAAATAATTAAAAGAGAAATAAATGTTAAATATGTTATTTTTATTTTTATGTTATGTACTTATGTATGTAATTTATTGTAAAATTACTAGAAATAATAATGAATTTTTTTTAATATCATTATTTTTTTATTCATGTTCTTAAATCAAGTATTTTTTTTTATTATTTATGTATGTCTTTTTTTTTTAAATAATTGAAATATAAATAAATGTATTAAAAGTTATTTTTATTTTTAAGTTATGTATGTAATTTATTGTAAATTATTATAAATAATAATGAATGTTTTTAATATTATTTTATTTATTTATGATTTTATGTATTCAAATTAAAAAAAAAAAAAAATTAAACCGAACCCGGTAGGTGTACCCGGTTCTGGACCCGACCCGACCCGACCCGGTTCTACCGGGTTTAGATCTACAAATGTGAAACCGGTTCCAAACCGGTTCGGGTTTAACTCAAAACCGGTTCCACCGAACCCGGTCCATTTTGAACCCGAATTTGAACCCGGTTCGGGTTGGGTTTTGAACCCGATTTGCCCACCTCTAGTGATACATTGTTTTTCCTCTAAAAATGGTCACCAATCAGGCAATCACTATTTATTCAACTAACTCTTTTTTTATGTTAAATACTAATAATATTTTATGCGTAATCAGATATATAAAACAATTAAAAGTATAAATACAACTTAAATAAACATATTTAATTAATAAACTAAAAATATTTCGTAATATTAATATAAAAAAAATTCATACCAATAACAAACAAAAAATATAATCAAATAAATACTTTGTGACAATATGTTCCATCAAATCCTTACAAAAAAATATGTGTTTCACGATTAGCTATTTTTACATATGAATATTTTTTTTATAGAGTTTGAAAAGAAATTTATTATTATTATTTTTAATTAAAAGCAAGTGGCCGGTCCAAAAGATGCTGTTGGAGGCGTAGACATGCATGAGTTGAGTCACATTCATCACTATCGTGGACGTAACGTACATCATATCACAAAGTGTATAAGTCCGTCTGTAACATCCTGTTTTGAAGATATAAATAAAATACTCTCGTTTATATTTAAAATATTATTACTCTAAAATATAATAATAGAAACGATTATTTGAATTATAAAGTGTAGTCTAATAATCAATATAGTTAGTTTATAAAATACGAGGATTTAATATTAGAAATTATCGTTCAAGATTTATATAACCTATTTAAACGAATAGGTAGAAGAAACAATTATTCTAAATAATTGGGGTCTAAATGAACATTAATTTTGATCATCCAAATAATAAAAAAAATATAATAATAATAAATATATTAGGTTAATGCATAGATTTAAGTTTTTGTTTATTATTAACTTATTATGTTAGGGTTAAGACCTCACCCTATATTTACAAATATTATGTTGAACTTATTATCTATTTTAGAAACAGAAAATAAACATCAGGAATCATCATTTGAAAATAGTTATAAAGATAGATTAAGATGCTTCCAAATTTATATTAAGAAGTTCTAAGCTGTCACCCAGCCAATCAAAAATCCAGATAAATACATTTAATTTGTTTTTAAATATAAATGATTTTTTTATGAACATGATATGTTTAAACTTTGACGCATAAAGGGATATTATGTGACTAGCATTTAGGCCATTAGTAAACGTATGATTTGCAAATTGTATCCGCATATGGGTGAAATTTCCATACGTGGCTGGTAGCGTGGGCTGGAAGGTTATACGTAAGACACACTCCGCAGGCAACCTAACCAGTGACGAGCTGTGGGCTGGAGGGAACAATTGTAAGACGCACTTCGTTGTTGTTGGTTGTATCGATCAGTGAAATAATCTGCTAAATGTTTAGTATTGCCATTATTAATTATGGTTAAAGGACCTAACATGCTATGCTTACATATCGAGTCTGTTATTTGTATTCACCAACATTATGTTTACGTTTTATTTAAAAACTTTTCAAGTAACAATGAAATGTAAAAGAGAAACAAGATTAGAGATTCTTAACCTATGATGCCTTAAATAGAATATTGTGGTGAGACCATGGAACTATTGGAGCTATGCCTTCAAGTCATGTATAAACTGGATATTATAAAATGATTTGTAATTATGTGTTTGAGAAAATCCGGTTTAATATAAATTGAAATAAGGGTGTTCATACCTATGCGTATGAAGCTTTATGAAATCCTGAAAAGTTATTAACAAACGTTGAAAATGTGTTTTTTATACCCATACGTATGAAATATTTATAAATCATGAAAAACGGTTCACATCCATGCATGTGAATTATATGAAAATTTCGAATTCATGAAATAACGCTTCCGTTTAACACATATGACCGAGACATATCCATGAAACCAATTCGGGTCGCAGCACCCGGACCGCCAAGGGCCCAGGGTGTGGCACCATCCTTTAGCTCAACGTAAAATTGGAGTCAAGTTAAAAATTGGGTAAGTTTTTTTTTTTTTTTACTTTATTTAATATGTCTTTTTCTTTCTTAATTATTAGTTTTGGTTACGGATTTGATTTTTTAACATCAATTCTTTATGTCATCAAGCAATAAACATTCTCATTTGTTTCTAAAATGATGGTTAAACCGTTTTTTTTTTACCTTTCTCAATTTTTTTACCTCGTTCTTTGTCATTTTAACATCATTTTTATCTATTTCATTAAACAGAGTAAAATCATAAATTAAGACTAAAATTATCAGGGCCAAAATCTAGCATAAAATTATGCAATAAATAAATATTTATTTTCAGGTTAAAATCTTTAAAAAATAATAATAAAAAAAAATGCGTAGGTTTATAGTATAGAATGAAGCTAGAAAAAAAAGGTGATGTATGAAGTCATCCGGATGCTAAAAAAAGGAGTTGTTGAGATAATTTGAAGACATAAAGTGAATTGGAAAGTTGACGTGATCAAGTGGAGTTTTGTTACTAATTTTTTATATTATTATAACTATAACTTTCGTATATAAAATAATATATATGATTTTATTATATTTATCATAAATTTTTATATGAAAATAATTACTTATATACATATTTAATCAAATAAATGGGGCTTGGGTTTTTTAATTTTTTTCTCAACAAAGTTTAAAAAACCTCTTTATCCTCCACCAAATCTTATATGCTCAAATCTATCCAAATGTTGAAAGAAAGTTGTGTAGCGGTTAAAGTGAAAAAGTGACAACTTAGATGTCCCAAGTTTAATTCTCACTTAGAGCGATTTTTCTTGGAGGTCATCGACTCGATTGTTTGTGGCCGTGCATTATATGTTCCTCTCGATTAGTCGGGTATATTAACTTATTTATTAAGGTTATATTTGCAATGTTTATATTTTCAAACGACTATATTTACAACAACTTTGTGTAATGGTAACATAACCTTATAAATACAGAGAACTTTGGTTCACTTTTCAAATCGTTCAAAATCCATATCTAGAAGAGGTAAATCCTTCTGGTTGTAAAACCTGTTTAAGCTCTTGATCTTGAAAACGTGTGCAGCTTAAAAATCGTGCCACATTATGACATTTACCTTTGCATTTGAACTATAACAATTTATTGAATGCGACATTTGTAAATAATTTAATGTGCAAGTTGCATAGTATTAAAACGACACCCAAATATGTGGAGCCTTCTCAACTATATGGCTTTAGGGCCAACTTGATCATCTTCCTCTGGGATCTCTGATAAGGGAACCCTAGGAGAGCCGCTGACCATGTGTAGTGATGGGTGACGAAGGTGTGAGAGGAACCGGTCACGCTCCCATGGAGCTCTCCCATCATTACACCGGGGCATGAACGTGGCAGGCGTGAGGAGCATCACATGGTGAAGGAAGAAGAAAAGGGAAAGAAAGGGTGATGGTGTTGGTTGTTTATGTGGTGTCTACATGACACCTACTTGAAATTATGGGTATGTCACCATTACACATGGCCTTATATGCATGTATGAAATTAACATTAATACAACATATTAAATATATAGGGGTTGAATATACTAAGGAGATATTTTTTTAAGGAAAGTTAGAACTAATATGAGTTTGACATGTGACATGCTAAAAAATATTAACAACAAAAATTTAGTACAAAAAACAAAATTTAGTACGAAAAAAATCCAGTACGAAAAATCCAGTACAAAAATCAAAAAATCTAGTATATAAAAATAAAAATCCAATACAAAAAAAATAAAAATGTAGTACAAAAACAAAAATAAAATACAAAAAACACAAAAATCCAGTACAAAAAAGAATCTAGTATAAAAAATAAAAATCTAGTACAAAAAACAAAATGTTATAAAGTGGCTCGGCTATCCCGCCTAGCCAAGCCAGAAAAAATGGATTAAGATTAAATATAAATGAGTTGAAAAAAAGAAAAAGAAAAAATGATGACATGATCCCTAGGGAACCGAAGTGACTCCTATTTCAAGTCTTTGATCTCCCGTCTCAATTAAGAGAATCATGTCAAATGTCAAAATTTTATTAGTACTTACACTTTATAGACAAAAATCTCTTTTTATTTGATATTTTTTCTAAATATATAATCTTTTATTTAATAACCAATAAAATCACTTTATTAATGAGGCTAGGTTATTCAACAGTGGTTTTAGTTTAATCACGTCTGGAAGTTTGGTTTTAGAGCCCATGTTCGATGTTGCAGATTTGTGGTGATTTCCCCTCTATGTTTGATTTGTTTCCATATGCTTTATGTTAGTGTTTTCAAGCGTATGATGATTGTTGTATGCCTCTAGTAAACCTAGAGAAAACTTTTTATTGTTCTAGTTTTGGTGAAAGTAAGTCTGAAGTGGCCTTAGTAGTCCCGTGGTTTTTCTATCGTTTTGAGAGGTTTTCAACGCTAAAAAATTTGATGTTCTTTTATTGTATATAACTCCATATTTGTTTGCATCCTCGTAGATTCATTTGAGTTGGGAAAATTTAGTCAAACAAAGATAAATTTCGCATTTGTTGCTTACCGTTGGTGGGTGATTGGGTCGTGTTTTCCCATCAAGCCTATAGTTTGCACTATTGATCATTTGATCCCAAGTTAGGGAATCATTCTTCAAACATGATCTCATCCACAAAAAGCTCCAAGATTTTTATTTACTTCACACTCAAGTGTTGTCAGAACCAGACCGGCCCAAAAAACATATGTAAACTGCCCTCAAGAAAACCGGCTGGTTGAGCCGATTCACCGGTCGGACCGGATTTTCTAGTTTTTTTCTACTAAAATCTAAAGAATTAAACATTAAAATCAAACCTTGGATTTTTTTAACATGATTATGTTTGTTTGAACATTAATTATGTTTATTTAAATATGTTTATAATTTTATAAATTTTTGGAATTTTTTATATATTTATTATGTCCTCCAATTTTTGAATCCGGTTCGACCAGTAGCCAGTAAGACGTACGGTCCGGTTTTGAAAACATTGATAAATATAGTCGTTCAGATAAATTTACTTCTATATGAGTCGTTTAACACCTATACGAATCTTATTATTTTTTAAACTAGTATATGTGCCCGACTGTCACACCCCGAGCCGGCGGGAACGGATCGGCTTTCCCGTCGGGCGGAAGGTTCTCGAGGCACGATATCGTGAGTGATAATCGAAATGACCAGATTGTTTACATAGCACATGATAAATAAATGAGAAATGCTAGGTTGGTGAGTTCATAAGTATGTTAATTGAAAACCTTGCTTCATTCACATGCACAATCACAATGTTAATCATGTTGCTTGTATGTTGTTTGATTCACCCGTTCTCCCAATGGCTTCTCAATAGTTATATTTACAAGTAATATATCATCCTAGTAGTGATGCTTATATATAGGGCATATGTAAGGGAACCAAGCCCTAGCCAACATCCCACCACATCACTACTAGAACTCCACACTACTTGCAATACAACTATTGATTTCCATCTCCATTCCACATGTTCATCTCATTGTTGTTCACCTGTGATATCATGTATAGAATAATACAGTAATAGAGTTGTAGTTATCAAACCGAAGTATTGATAACCATTATATGTATTAAGGATATTAGATTTACTTAATCTGTTCCTTGTATTATTCTATTGCTTGTGGGGTTAACTGTCGATTCACTTTTAAATATTAAAAGTGTTAGTTAACAATTTGTCGTTTGTTCTCAACTTGAAGTGCATAGAGCCTAAAAGGAATCCATTGCAATCCTCACTTAATCAGATTTCAATGCATCCGATTTACCTCTACCACTTTGTGATCCCATTGCCCTCATCGAAACTGTTACTAATAATATGACACGAGAGAAAATATATTCTTCAGTCTACTAGTCCACAGGTAACGATGGATTGTGTACATCGATGTTGTTGTTTGTTCTCAATGTGGGATGTTCTCCATGTGATTAACAAGATTAAATAAGATCTCGTCTTATTACATTATGTTAATCATTGTGTGAATGATGTTGTTATCATGAAGTTACGTTATCATGATTATCATTCCTTGTAATCCATATGATCACCATATTGTCCTTAAGCCGTAGTAAGAACTAGTCTTACTACCCTTAAGTGACTCAGGTGGTGGATAATTATTGCTCCATATTATCGAATAATATGTTTTAAGTTGTAAATTAAGCGTTATAAGTACTTGTCTTATTTCACTTAATTAACTCTAGTGTTGAATGGTATTAAGAAGATGTATCATCTTCTAATCATTCATGTGTTTTGTGTCATCATGTTTCTCTGTGATTATCCCAATGTTTGTTCATGTAAGAATAGCTCGGTGTTGTAAGATAAAATCTTGTAACTGTGTTATTTGAATGCGTTGATGAATTACGAAATTATATTATCATGTTCATCTGATTGCCCCTGTCATATCATGATTCATACAAGCATGCATACAATGATAAACGATAATAAGTTAAACAATATTATCTAAATCATAGTATAAGTAATATGTGAAACATTAAAACTCTTAAATAAATAAAAGTAAGCATGTTTCTCAACTCTGAGAGTTTAAAATCAGTTAAGATTAAAGAAAAGGGGCATATGAACTCACCTTATGTGTGAAGTGGTTGACTTAGCTTAAAGGAAGAATGCACGCGCTCTTTATTGTACTTGTTGTATTGTTCACGATCCTGTATTGATTTCATGTGATTGTAACTTTTAAGTATAAGTTGTAAGGTTTGGTGCGCGTGTATGTGTTAGTCCTAGCTTGATTATCACCCTTGAGTCTTGATCTTGGTCACCATTCGGCCCTGGTTTACTTGTTACAACTTAGACTAACACTAAATCAATTTAGGTTAGGATTATTATTATTTGTTATAGATCTCGTGTTTTCTCTATGTGTCTTATCCTGATGTGTAACTTGAAATCCATTTGTCAAACTTTATGTTTTTAGACTTTATGAAATTCATTACTCCAACTTATCATCTTTGTAATAAAATAGGATATGTACATACAATTCCCATGCATGTTTCCCACAATTATTGATTTAGTGTGATAGATTACACTATTGACCCTATGGGCCGAAACAAATAACCTTGGGCCGAATAGTTAGGTTTGGGCCGGTTTGATGTGTGTGCCAATTCATTGGGCCGCCTAGGTGGGCTTTGGGGTCGGTTTCAACATGGTGGCTAAACAAGGGATTTGGGTTAATCAATTGGGCTCAAGGTATTGTCTAGATCATTCCTTAATAATTGGGCCGAAAATCACTTGGGCCGATTTAGATGTACATGAGCCAAAGGAAATGTCATGGGTGTGGGCCACACGATTGGGCCATAGTATTCACATGGGCTCCGTTGGGCCTAAGGCGAGTGTGGCCAACCGGTTTCACTTAGCCAAATGGAATGGTGACTGCCGAAAGGGAGAATGCTGGGTTTCAGCGAACCTCCTGGTTATAAGGTTCCTAGGTTCGTTCAATTGGAAGAACATAGGTTCGGCCATGGTGGATGGTCATAAGGTTCGGCTGACATCAAGGTTTTGGTGACTGTAGGAGGCTAGCAGGTTCGTTTCTCATGGGTTCGCCGAGGTTACTAAGGTTCGGCAGGTTCGTGGCACATGGTGGTCACAAGGTTCGGTGGTATATAGGTTCGCCTGGTGGTTTGCTAGTAAAGGTTCGGCCGAAGTAAGCTAAGGTTTGGTCGTTCACCAGAGGTTCGTGATTGTCAAGCTTAAAGCCCCAAGGTTCGCTGGTTCGTGAGTCTGCATTGGTTCGGGGATGGTAGGTTCGGGTGATGGATGGGGTTCGGCTGCATGAATGGGTTCGGCTATATGCATGGGTTCGGCTGGTGGGTGGTGCGACCAGCTTAGGCCCCTCACGAACCCTGCACATCCATCATCTTCTTCCTTGAACCTCACCGATCTCATGGTGGTTCCGTTGTGCTGTCGAGCTAAGGTGATGTCGCGTGGTCATGTGTTTCAACAAGAGGTGTTTAATCGGTTGTAGGTTATTGGACCGAACAAACAAAGAAGAAAATAAAACCCAGAAAACCCTAATTCCCGCGATGCTCTTTTGCTCATACCTCGGATTTGGCCGGAAAAACTCTCTGATCTGCTGTACTTCTAGGTAGAGGACGTCAAGAGCTACACGTGGACACCAAGAACGCACGATTTGGCCAAGAAACGAGCAAGATACGTAGTGAGAGAGTGAGGGTTCAGGAATATGATGTTAGAGAGAGAAATGGCGGATGAGAATGAGGGAAAAACACCTCATTTGGTGTTTAAATACTCCGGGAGTATTCGGGTTAGTTTCGATTGCTCGGTTCGCGTTTTCGTCGCGTTTCCGGAATTTACCGCGTGTTTTAAATGTTTTCTAATAAAAGATTATTTTAATTATTTTGATGAGTTTCAAAATTGTAAAACATTATTTATTTTATTTTATTAATTTAAAGTCGTTCGTGTCGTGTTTCGTTTTCGTTTCGTCAGATCGCATCACCATCGCGCGTATTCGTTCGAATCGTCATTCGAACGAACACGTCGATGGTTTGGCTTTCTGACTTTTGTTTTCTACTTCCCATTCATCATTTCGGAACGTTAAACCCACAGATATGTTTATGTGAATCGTCACCCACGCAAACACACTGTCAGTTCGTTATTCTGAAACGACACTACAATATTGTTTTAAATTGTATTTCCTCACTGTCGGACTCAACTAAACACCCTGTTATCACATTGTTTTCACACTGATTTGTCGGCCATCTGATTCCTGTCATCTATGGATATCAGATCGCAACCGATTTGTTCTTGTTATTCACTTGAACACTGTTTTTTCTCATGATTTGTTGTGTTAACTGTACTTAGGTTTTCACTTAAATACACACAACTATTGTTTCAAATGCGTGTTGTACTTACAGTATTTAAGTTTACACATAAATACGTACAACTGTTTCTTGTATTTTGAATTCTGTTAATACAAATGATGTTCACAAACATGTATTTACACATAGTTACTATTGAAAGGACACATACCGTACGGACTTGCCGGCCGGTCAGGTACTAGTTGTCACAGTTTCCCCTTGTTAAAGAAATTTCATCCCGAAATTTGAGCATAAAGGTCGGGCTTTTAATTCTCGAACAGGTGGGGATACTTTGTTCTCATGTTGTCCTCGCGCTCCCAGGTAAATTCTGGTCCACGCTTGGAGTTCCCTCGAACCTTTACAATAGGGATACGGCTTCGTTTCAGTTTCTTAACTTCACGTTCCATAATCTATACAGGTTCTTAAATGAAATGTAGTTGCTCATCAACTTGTATCTCTTCCAACGGTATGATCAATGTTTCGTCTGCTAATCACCTCTTGAGATTTGATACGTGAAACACATCGTGTACTCCGCTGAGCTCATCAGGGAGTTTGAGTCTATATGCCACAACGGACCTATGCGCTGAGTAATCTCAAACGGTCCGACATACCTTGGTGCTAGCTTGCCCTTAGCCCCAAAACGAACTACGCCTTTCCATGGGGACACTTTCAACATGACTCGGTCACCCACATCGAATTCCAAAGGCTTGCGCCGTTTGTCTGCGTAACTCTTCTAGCGGCTACGTGTTGCTTGTAATCGTTCTTGTATCTGGGCTATCTTATCAGTAGTTTCCTGAATAAGTTCAGGCCCAGTGATTCTGTTATCTCCCACTTCGGTCCAACAAATTGGAGACCGACATTTCCTACCATATAGTGCTTCAAAAGGAGCACATCCAATGCTGCTGTGGTAGCTGTTGTTGTAGGAGAACTCATGAGTGGTAAATGTGTATCCCAACTTCCACCGAAGTCTAGGATGCATGTCCTCAACATATCCTCTAGGGTTTGAATGGTGCGCTCGCTTTGTCCATCCGTTTGTGGATGATAAGCGTTGCTCAAGTTAACACTTGTCCCTAAGGATTGTTGCAATGATTGCCAGAACCGTGAAGTAAATCGACTGTCCCGGTCTGAAATAATAGACAATGGCACACCGTGCCTTACTACTATTTCATCAACGTATAGTCTCGCTAGTTTCTCCATCTTGTACGTTTCTCTGATCGGCAAGAAGTGTGCAGACTTGGTCAATCTATCAATGATGACCCAAATCGAATCGTGTCCGCTGGAAGTGCGGGGTAGCTTGGTAATGAAATCCATAGCTATTTGTTCCCACTTCCATTGTGGTATCTCAGGTTGACCCAAAACGACCTAAGATCTTGGTACATCTTATCGGCACCAGGATGAACTAACTAACGTGTCTTGTGTGCCTCGTCAAGTATGAGCGTTCGGAGTTCATCTACTGCTGGAATCCAAACATGATCCAGATAATAGAAAACTCCATCTTGTTTTGTCTTGAAATGTTTATCGGCTCCACAATCGAGCTCGCTTTTCAAGTTGTCTCTTGTCACTGCTTCTTGTTGTGCTTGTAGGATTTGATCTTTCAAACTGGTTTGCACGGTCATTCCCATTGCCCGAACGTGCAAGGGTTTGATTCTTTCCTTCCGACTCAAAGCATCTGCAACAACATTTGCTTTGCCCGGATGGTATTTGATCACACAATCGTAATCGTTCAGGAGCTCAACCCAACGTCTCTGTCTCATGTTAAGCTCCTTCTGATCAAATATGTGCTGTAAACTCTTGTGATCTGTGAAGATAGTGCATTTGGTACCATACAGGTAGTGTCTCCAAATCTTTAAAGCAAAGACAACAGCTCCCAGTTCTAAGTCATGTGTCGTGTAGTTCTTCTCGTGTATCTTCAGCTGTCGTGAGGCATAAGCAATGACTTTGTCTTGTTGCATCAAAACACATCTGAGTCCCTGATGAGAAGCATCACAATATACTACAAAGTCATCATTGCCTTCTAGAGTGTTAAGATTGGAGCATTGCACAATCTTTGTTTCAGTGTCTGGAATGCCTCCTCTTGTTTCTGTGTCCACACAAAAGGTTCAGTCTTCTGTGTGAGCTTGGTGAGAGGCAAAGCTATCTTAGAGAAATTCGAAATGAATCTCCTGTAATAGCCTGCCAATCCCAAGAATGATCGGATCTCTGTCGGTGTTGTAGGCACATCCCAGTTCTTGATTGCTTCAATCTTGGCAGGATCCACGTGAATACCATCACTGTTAATCACGTGACCCAAGAATTGAACTTCTCTTAGCCAGAATTCGCACTTGGAGAATTTGGCATAGAGTCGTTCCTCCTTCAGAAGTTCCAAGACTGTTTTGAGGTGTTGCTCATGTTCTTTCTCGTTCCTTGAATAAATCAGTATATCATCAATGAAGACGATAACAAACTGATCTAAGTACGGCTTGCACACCCGGTTCATCAAATCCATGAACACTGTCGGTGCGTTCGTCAGTCCGAATGGCATCACCATGAACTCGTAGTGACCATATCGGGTACGGAATGCCGTCTTTGGTATGTCTTCCTCTTGAATCCGGAGCTGATGATAACCTGATCTCAGGTCTATCTTGGAAAAGTAATGTGCTCCCTGTAACTGATCAAATAAGTCATCAATCCTCGGTAACGGGTACCGATTCTTGATGGTGAGTTTGTTGAGCTCTCTGTAATCAATGCACATCCTGAAAGATCCAACCTTCTTCTTAACAAAAATAACCGGAGCTCCCCACGGGGAAAAGCTCGGTCTGATGAATCCTTTGCCTAGTAGTTCTTGTAATTGGTTGAACAACTCCTGCATCTCAGATGGTGCAAGTCTATAAGGGGACTTAGCTACAGGAGTCGCTCCCAAAATCAAATCGATTCGAAATTGCACCGATCTCTCGTGTGGCAGTCCCGGTAAGTCATCCGGAAACACGTCCGCATAGTCTTTCACAATTGGTACATTTTGAATCTTGATTGCTTTCTTGTCTTTCTCGATCACGTGAGCTAGGAATGCAACGCATTGTTTTCTGAGGTACTTGCGAGCCTTCATGCATGATATTATCTTGACACTGCGTTTCGCTTGGTCTCCACAAATATCTAAAATCTCATTGTTCTCCACTGGAATGCATAGTAGTTTATCGGAATAGATGAACTCAACTCGGTTAAGAGATAACCAATCCATTCCGATGATGATGTCGAAACTGCCCAGCTCCATCGGTATCAAGTCGATGGAAAATGTGTGATCGCCAAGTGTTAGTGGGCAATTCCCAAGTATTGTGTCTACTGTGATCTGTTTGCCATTTGCTA
Organism: Mikania micrantha; assembly: GCA_009363875.1. Taxonomy (NCBI): domain Eukaryota; kingdom Viridiplantae; phylum Streptophyta; class Magnoliopsida; order Asterales; family Asteraceae; genus Mikania; species Mikania micrantha. Next base: position 37,596,603 of record CM018685.1, read on the forward strand.
TCACAATAGTGTAAGGGGAGTATAACAATTCCTCAACATAATTAAGATGGCATGCAAAGTCGGATGAGATAAAACTCTGATCCGCACCAGTGTCAAATAATATGGATGCATAGAAGTCAAATAAGAGAAATGTACCCGTGATCACGTTCGGGTCCTGTCGAGCATCAACAACTCCTATCTGAAAGGCTCGTCCTCTTGGTGCTTGAGCCCTTGGGTGAGCTTTCTTGGGAAAATCCCTAGAAAAGTGTCCAGGTTCACCACAAGTGAAACATGACCTGGTATCAGCAGCAGCAGCAGTGGCTGCGTTGTTGTTTCTGTTCTGAGCCCTCGGGCTCCTGCATTGGGCTACCAGATGACCAAACCTCCTACAATTGGTGCAGTGTCTGCACGGGATGTTTGGTAGATGATGATACTGGAATGAGTTGGACAAAGGTGCAGTGCTAGTGTAGGGCTTTCTGATCTACAATGGTGGTGGTTGGTTGAGCATTGGAGCTTGAGTGGTAGCAGCAAAATTTCTACCCACCTTCTGTTTCTTAGTCGGCCTTTTATCCGACTTCTTTGAATTTCCAGCTTTGGCTGAGTCAGCCTCTTTCTTGAATGCCCAGCGACAACCATCATGTCTGTCAGAGATGCTGACAGAGTAACCGCTAGCTCCATGGTAGTAGGGTGGGCAGAAATCACATGCCCTTGAATGCAAGACGGAAGTCCACTGACATACCGTTCAATCCTCTTCACAAGTGTTGGCACCACATCCGGTGCCAATGTAGCAAGCTCATGAAAGCGAGTGGTGTAGGCCAGATGCCTAGCACCAACCATGACTAGGTTGAGCAGTTCAGTCTCAACCTTTTTCAGTTCATTCCTTAGGCAAAACTCTGCCCTCAGCATTGCCTTGAAGTCATCCCAAGGCATAGACTGGGCTTCATCCCTGCCCCTGATTTGAACCTGAGCGTTCCACCAAGTTAACGCTCTTTTGTGAAATGAACCCGCAGCATACTTGACCTTGTGCTGCTCAGGACAGCCACTGATATCCAGAGTTGTTTCCATCTTCTCGATCCATTGGATCAATCCGACGGCTCCTTCACTGCCACTAAAGCTAGGTGGCTTGCAACCTACAAAGTTCTTGTACGCATAGTCCTGTTGCTGGCGGGTGTTGCCGCTGCCCTCTCCAGATGAGTTGGCAACGTTGTTGCTGTTGTTGGTGTTTATCCGGTTCATCATCTCCGGGATCACATCTCTCAGTTGACTGGTCAGTAGAGTGGCCAGTGCTATCGTCGCCGGATCCAACTGATGAACAGGTGGAGGCGGAGGAGGAGGTGGCTGTGTAGGAGAGTCAGGCGGTGTCGGTGTCGAGGAATGAGGAGCAGAATCATGTGGTGGTGGTGGCAGTATAGCAGGTGGTGGTCTTCTCGACGGCATTCTGATCATAACCGAAAGAAAATCGGTTAGTGCAGTGATCAGATGCAGAAGACACATGCAAATAGAATCCTATGTAATATGATCTCTACATGAGGGTCCCTAGGTTATAGTCTAGGCCAAACCGTTTAAGTAATATGACCTATATTTCTCTATAACCATGGCTCTGATACCAATCTGTCACACCCCGAGCCGGCGGGAACGGATCGGCTTTCCCGTCGGGCGGAAGGTTCTCGGGGCGCGATATCGTGAGTGATAATCGCAATGACCAGATTGTTTACATAGCACATGATAAATAAATGAGAAATGCTAACACGACAATGATCTAAAATTACAAGATTAAATTACAATGTATCGTTCATAATTTAATCAAGTTAATCTATCAAAAAGAATCAATGAGTTTATATCTTGTATCAGTACAAGATATACAAAAGATGATTCATTGTTTTGCCATCCAAAAGTATGATCACACAAAATGTAGCTAGGTCCTCTAAAGTCCACTAGCTATATTCATGAATATGGACGACTAAACCTGTTCGTCACCTGAGAAAACATGCATTTAAACAAAGTCAACACTAGGTTGAGTTCATAAGTATGTTAATTGAAAACCTTGCTTCATTCACATGCACAATCACAATGTTAATCATGTTGCTTGTATGTTGTTTGATTCACACGTTCTCTCAATGGCTTCTCAATAGTTATATTTACAAGTAATATATCATCCTAGTAGTGATGCTTATATATAGGGCATATGTAAGGGAACCAAGCCCTAGCCAACATCCCACCACATCACTACTAGAACTCCACACTACTTGCAATACAACTATTGATTTCCATCTCCATTCCACATGTTCATCTCATTGTTGTTCACCTGTGATATCATGTATAGAATAATACAGTAATAGAGTTGTAGTTATCGAACCGAAGTATTGATAACCATTATATGTATTAAGGATATTATCTAAATCATAGTATAAGTAATATGTGAAACATTAAAACTCTTAAATAAATAAAAGTAAGCATGTTTCTCAGCCCTGAGAGTTTAAAATCAGTTAAGATTAAAGAAAAGGGGCATATGAACTCACCTTATGTGTGAAGTGGTTGACTTAGCTTAAAAGAAGAAAGCACGCGCTCTTGATTGTACTTGTTGTATTGTTCACAATCCTGTATTGATTTCATGTGATTGTAACTTATAAGTATAAGTTGTAAGGTTTGGTGCGCGTGTATGTGTTAGTCCTAGCTTGATTATCACCCTTGAGTCTTGATCTTGGTCACCATTCGGCCCTGGTTTACTTGTTATAACTTAGACTAACACTAAATCAATTTAGGTTAGGATTATTATTATTTGTTATAGATCTCGTGTTTTCTCTATGTGTCTTATCCTGATGTGTAACTTGAAATCCATTTGTCAAACATTATGTTTTTAGACTTTATGAAATTCATTACTCCAACTTATCATCTTTGTAATAAAATAGGATGTGTACATACAATTCCCATGCATGTTTCCCACAATTATTGATTTAGTGTGATAGATTACACTATTGACCCTATGGGCCGAAACAAATAACCTTGGGCCGAATAGTTAGGTTTGGGCCGGTTTGATGTGTGTGCCAATTCATTGGGCCGCCTAGGTGGGCTTTGGGGCCGGTTTCAACATGGTGGCTAAACAAGGGATTTGGGTTAATCAACTGGGCTCAAGGTATTGTCTAGATCATTCCTTAATAATTGGGCCGAAAATCACTTGGGCCGATTTAGATGTACATGAGCCAAAGGAAATGTCATGGGTGTGGGCCACATGATTGGGCCATAGTATTCACATGGGCTCCGTTGGGCCTAAGGCGAGTGTGGCCAACCGGTTTCACTTAGCCAAATGGAATGGTGACTGCCGAAAAGGAGAATGCTGGGTTTCAGCGAACCTCCTGGTTATAAGGTTCCTAGGTTCGTTCAATTGGAAGAACATAGGTTCGGCCATGGTGGATGGTCATAAGGTTCGGCTGACATCAAGGTTTTGGTGACTGTAGGAGGCTAGCAGGTTCGTTTCTCATGGGTTCGCCGAGGTTACTAAGGATCGGCTAGGTTCGTGGCACATGGTGGTCACAAGGTTCGGTGGTATATAGGTTCGCCTGGTGGTTTGCTAGTAAAGGTTCGGCCGAAGTAAGCTAAGGTTCGGCCGTTCACCAGAGGTTCGTGATTGTCAAGCTTAAAGCCCCAAGGTTCGCTGGTTCGTGAGTCTGCATTGGTTCGGGGATGGTAGGTTCGGGTGATGGATGGGGTTCGGCTGCATGAATGGGTTCGGCTATATGCATGGGTTCGGCTGGTGGGTAGGTTCGTAGTGAGAGAGTGAGGGTTCGGGAATATGATGTTAGAGAGAGAAATGGCTGATGAGAATGAGGGAAAAACACCTCATTTGGTGTTTAAATACTCCGGGAGTATTCGGGTTCGTTTCGGTTGCTCGGTTCGCGTTTTCGTCGAGTTTCCGGAATTTAGCGCGTATTTTAAATGTTTTATAATAATAGATTATTTTAATTATTTTGATGAGTTTAAAAATTGTAAAACATTATTTATTTTATTTTATTAATTTAAAGTCGTTCGTGTCGTGTTTCGTTTTCGTTTCGTCAGATCGCGTCACCATCGCGCGTATTCGTTCGAATCGTCATTTGAACGAACACATCGATGGAGGCTTTCTGACTTTTGTTTTCTACTTCCCAGTCATCATTTCGGAACGTTAAACCCACAGATATGTTTGTGTGAATCGTCACCCACGCAAACACACTGTCAGTTCGTTATTCTGAAACGACACTGCAATATTGTTTTAAATTGTATTTCCTCACTGTCGGACTCAACTAAACACCCTGTTATCACGTTGTTTTCACACTGATTTGTCGGCCATCTGATTCCTGTCATCTATGGATATCAGATCGCAACCGATTTGTTCTTGTTATTCACTTGAACACTATTGTTTCTCATGATTTGTTGTGTTAACTGTACTTAGGTTTTCACTTAAATACACACAACTATTGTTTCAAATGCGTGTTGTACTTACAGTATTTAAGTTTACACTTAAATACATACAACTGTTTCTTGTATTTTGAATTTTGTTAATACAAGTACTGTTCACAAACATGTATTTACACATAGTTACTATTGAAAGCACACATACCGTACGGACTTGCCGGCCGGTCAGGTACTAGTTGTCACACCGACGCATTGCAACCAGAAATGAGCCAAACAACCAACCCATACATAGTATCAAAGGATCAAATACATAACATTTTGCGTCTCGAACAATGTTTAAAGTACGAGTCAATTGAAAACTTACATTAGACGCCTTTGGATTATAATTCCAACCGTACAAGTTATATTTAGAGATCACGTGTGATTAGGATTACTGAGTCAGAAGTCTCTCACGAAGTATCCTCTCTACCATATTAGGGTAGGGATAAGGTATGTCTTCATCTCTCCTCCAGACCCCATAATATGGGTTTACACTGGATAGGTGTTATTGTTGTTGTTTGATTAGGATTACTATATTATTATTTTGGCATTACAAACCTAAAATTAGTAGAAATACTTTATCAATAAAAATATTATATAGTTCCAATTTTTTATTTTGGTTTTGACGTTGTAATAGCTCTATTCAGTTATAGCATGCATGTTATGAACATCATATGTAATCAGTTCAAACCACTAAACATCATGCAACATGAATCTTTGTCAGTGATGATTTTAAATCATTAGACTCATTTGGTAGTAGATATCGGAAAATTTTTCACTAAGTTCACTATTTTCAAACGCTTCATTAGATAGATTCTGACATAAAAATTTTCAGGTCATTTGAAAGTTCAGGTCTTGTAATGTTTATCACGTAATAACAATGCAATATGTTAAGTCAATAATAAAAATAATGTCATTAAAGAGTTCGGAGGCGCAGCACGCCTGTTTAAGATATTTAAGATCCGGACCAAGCAAAAGTCAAGGGGAGCGCCCCCTTGCAGGGTCCTAGGGGCAAGAGCCTCTGCTGGCGGTCCGACAATACCCCTTGTGGGGTTTAGGGCAACGCCCCAAAACTTAAACGAAATTTGAGAATTAATATTGATTTCAGAATGTGATTTTAATACGATCCTATAAAAAAAATCAAGCATTGATTATTGAGAATTCTTTAACAAATATTATTTACCCTATTCAAGTTGGCAAACTTTAGGAAAAATTACAGTAAGTATTCACCCTTAAAAATATTAATAAGTTCACCTTACATTTTTGTCAAAAACAAAAAATTCTTACTAAATCTTCGAAATACATTGGGTTATGGTGAACCCACCGACATATATGTAGATCCACCGTTGGACACATGCACACATTCAACCACATGTTTTTAACACATATATACATTACATGTGTACACCGTAAATAGGGCATACAAATATTTAAACTTAATGTCTGTAAAATTTCACCTGGCTTACTTCTCACCAACATTAACACTTAACATTTGCAACTACTCTCACCACCATCCCACCTTTGGAGACCATCGTCAACAGTGGAATAGAAGATAGAAGAAATTTTAAAATGAAGAAAAAAAAAATAGTTTTTAGGTCAAATCGAATCAGTCTATAAACCAGTTTGGATCAACTAAAATGTCACAACCAGACATTATTTGTCATAATTAAAAAAAAAATGGCTGTGAAAGGATTTAAGGGTTACCATTCAATCTTATATAAATACAACTCAAACTGTAAAAACGAAAATACACGAAAGGTCAAAGCAACTGTTCATGCAGGTTTCTAACTGTATTTTATATATATATATATATAAGCTCCATGTAACCGATCATAATCGAGTCAGTAAACTGAGCTCAAATGCTACCATATGTACAACTTAGAACTAAGATGTTGAGATATTGATGCACTATTACTGGTATTATCTGCAAACTTAATGTCTCGAGTCTTGCAAAAATCAAAACCAGGGATGCCAAGTTGGATCCATCATGCATAAGTTTCTTGGAGTAAGAGCTGCTTCGACGAGTTCAGTTACACCTCTTTGTACCGACTGTGGTGGATCCACCGACGTTTCCTCCTAAAAATTCAATCCGCGCCATATATATAAAATCAAAATTCAAATATATATTTATTTGACATCACACGTTTATCATGAATATTCAACCCAAACACGACATGTTTAACATGAGTTTAATAGCATGGATGACACAACACAAACACAAACACATTGAGCATGATTAAATATAAGTAGTTCAATAACATTAGTGATGTGACGCTATAACATGATTATTGAACCACTCATGTAACCAGTTAATAAAGATTAGGGCATAACGAATAAAATAAATGTTTGCAAATATTATAATTCATAAATCCTTAACAAGCTACGTCAAGTGGTTAGTAGAGAATTTTATTATTTATAAAAGTATAAATCTATATCATTTTGATAAATAGGTCTTAAATAAGTTGTGCCAGCCTGTTTAACTTGTTTAACATGATTAGTTAAACATGTTGTTCATGTCATAGAGGGTCTCCGCCGAAGCAATCTCTCTATCCTATTTTAGGTAGAGGTAACTGGTAAGATGTGTCTTCATCTCTTTCCCTAGACCCCACCCAAAAGTGAGATTTTACAGGGTAGGTTGTTATTCATGTCATAAACAGGTAGGGCTGTAGCCTGTAAACGAACCGAATGTTCAGCGAACAGTTCGTGAACCGTTCGGCGGGAAGCTCGTTTATGTTCGTTCGTTTAATAAATAAACGAACACGAATAAACGAACACGAACAAGAAATTCCATTCGTTTAGTTAAATGAGCGAACATGAACAGAGGTCGTGTTCGTTCATTTGTTTTTGTGAACGTTCGGTAACATGTTCGTTTATGTTTGGTTAAGTTTATTTATTATATTTATTCATTAAATGTGTTGTATATTTTTAATTTTTAGTTTAATACCATAATATTTAAGTTATTTTTAGTTTAATACTATAATATTTTAATTTATATATTTACAAATGATTATCTCTAATGCTTGACATTAAGAATGTTGATTTTTATTTTTAAATAATAGGTGTTCATTAGCGTTCGTGAACAAGCTAAATTCCTTAATGAACGAACACGAACAAGAATTTTCGTTCAGTTAGCGTTCGTGAACCATTCGTGAACAAGTTAAAAGTTAAACGTACGAACGCGAACAAGGGCTCGTTCGGTTCGTTTACAGCCCTATAAACAGGTTAGATTGCGTTTTCAATTGTGTCAACCCGTTTATGACCCGAACAATTTAATTTTGTCAAATCATGTTGTGCTATGAGTCGTAACATTAATTGCCCGGGTAGAAAGTTGGAGAAGAGGATCTATATAGAATGAAAACATACCTCTTCTGATATGAACTGAGGTGCGATCCCCTTGATCCGGACAATAACTTGCTCCACATTTGTGGTGATCTTTTGTCTGAATTCAACAGGGTTCAGACTACCCCCACCAACAATTGGGGCCAACGGCATTCCAAGTGGTCTTTTCCATGACCAAGATAACAGCTCATCGCGGAAAAACATAGCTAAATGATGCCATAGATGCTGACTTTGCTGCAATTGACATCAGGTAAGACCAAACTAGCGCCAAATGTCAGTGCTTTTCTATAATTAAATTTTAAAAAAAAATCACCTTTGGGGAAACAACAGCTTGAGCAGCTGCACACATGGCAGACACAATGAGGCCCTCAACACCAAAATGAGAGAAGAACGCCTGCAAATTTCTAGTCAACCTAAAGGGCACGGGCTCATTGAACTCAATCATACCATTAGCATCATACGCTGGATGAAAATCTGTTTGGAATATTTTCCCGGTGTTCTTAGCAAACAGTATTTTGTTAGGGGATCTTCCGCCTATTTGGAGCATGAAAGATGTGAAACTTGAAAGTGCCAGCTGGATGGCAAACTGCTTTTTGAAAGCCCACATATGGTTTCCACTCAACAGTGTTTTGTACATGTACTGTGAGAATATATTGTCAAACACGTAATCTTTTGTAATGTGATTGTAAGCTTGAAGACGAAGATCTACTACAGTTTCTGGTGATATTTGACCAGAGATTGCTTGGTTTAACTGCTCCTTAAAATAAGCGATGGGTTGGTCAGCCTCTTTATTGTTTCTTGAACAATGGTTCTCATATACCTCCAGAAAGGTACTGTATGTTAAGTCATCTTCTACCATCCTCACCTGCAAAGTCGCCCATAAATACAAAGGTAAGAGTTTTAAAAATCGTAAAATGTTTTATGTGTGTCGTACACTCATACCTGAGACCAAACAGGGATGATAATTGGTGTATGAATGTTGATGTGGCGGCATCTTGATTCTTTGTGCTTATCAAACATGCGGTTCATTACACGGAAAAGTTGTAATATTCTTTCATCACTTCTAGCATTTGGTGTCAAAGAAGTCTGGACAATAAAATGGCGTTGGGACCCGTCTGAGCCAATAAGAGTCAAACGACGGAAACTGCTGCCATGCCTACGCACGATGGGAATATCGGCTCCAACCCTATCTAGCTTCACAGTATGATCAGGTGCAACTTCCTGCCGTGCAGTGAAAACATAAAAGGTTAAACAAATATTGAAAATGATGTCTTTAGACTCGGGGGGCCTCACGGGAAGCAAATTCTCTATCCCTTTTTAGAGGTAAGGTATGTCTATATCCCATCCTCCTCAGTACCTACCAATAGCTTTGTTATAAGTGGGATTTACTGGGTGTGGTTCATGTTTAAATACTGAAAAGTGAAAATGATGAAATTTACAAGTCGGTTTTGTAACTTACTTGATCAGTGAAGTACTGTCCCGGAACCTCAACCTCAACAACATGGAAATCACGCAACACACGGCTTTCTTCCTCCAGTTTTAATACAGCTGGAAACCGGTCCTCAACATTGCTTTGGAGAATGTTTTTCCAGTGTTTAAGTCTTTCAGTGAGATCAGATAGGGTGGCCGGGAATGTAGCAGTACTTTCTGGATCAAGGTCACGTTCAAAATCCTGTTTGTATTCTCTGACAAATTCAACATGTTTGTTAACAGCATCTGCTGAAAAACAAGCTCTGCAAACACCTGAGAGTTCCTTTTTAAGAGATTGAGGAACCTCTGCAGTTGTAGCAGTTGGATACTTGTAACAACGGTGGAGAAGAGCATTAACCACTGCCAATAGCCGCTCCTCTGGTAGGGTCACAAATCTTGAACCGATTTCCGTTAGTAAACTCTGCCATATGTGAGCAATTAATAAATTGGATTAGAATACAAGTAAATAGCACTTCATAAATGTGTCTAATTATACCTCAAGTTCACTAGCTAAGTTGGTGTGTTTGCTTCTAAGTGCTTCCATTATATCTTTAGCAGCATCAAAAGCATTAGCAGCAGAAGCAACTAAACCCATAGCATAATTACGCCTTATAGCACTCTGACCACCATCATTAATGGAGGAAGGATTCTGCTGGTCGTTCCCCCCAAGCATACTGCCTTCAGCAGCTGTGGACCGTTCAGGTTCTTGACCCTGAGAGCTACTGCCATCAATGAGACCAGTTGACTGGGTTCCTTGATGAATCTGATTGTCTGAGGCTGAAGAACCACCACCTTGTCTGGTATTGCCATCAGCACCACCACTCATGTTTTGTTGCATCCTTTGCTGAGCCATTGCCATTCTACCAAATTCAGATTTATTTGCAACATCGCGCCGCTCGAGTAAATACGTACGGAGCCAGTAATACAACGCCTAAAAGTCAAAACCAGATGTGTAAGTTTATAAAATAGTAAACTGAATACTATTGCTGAAGGTTGTCATAAGAGATCATAAGAAATCCTAGAAACCTAAACCAGCCTATTGGCTCATACTAATAAACCCTAATAATAATATATCCCTATAAGATGATGAATCAGATTACATTGAGTTCAAGAACCAAGAGAATTTATATTTTACCTGAGGATACACGGTTGCGACTTTTAGTAGAACAAGTTTGCAATGTGGGGCTTCAGATCTTTGTAAAGAGAGTAATAGTTGTGGAATCAAAGAAAGCCAGACCCAATGAGGTATTTGATCAACATATTTATCAAATGATCTTCCCACAGGCTCATTTGGAGTATCAAAGCTGAGAAGATAAAGAACACGAGCTAGATGGCTTCTGGAATTAGAAACACCAAACTTAATTCCTTGAAGAAAACAACTAACAGCATACTCCAACCAAATCTCATCATGTGTCTCTTTGAAAGCCTGTAAAAATGATATATTATAAGATTAAATTAATAAATTAGCAAGACTGGAAGCAAACCAAGTATTTAATAAATAAATTGATACCATGTCACAATAGTTTCCCCAGCTTATCCACCCTTTTGGCAGGTTCTTGAAAAGGTTTATGGCATTTGAATATGAAAGATTAGCTCCTTCACAATCATGTAGCTTCAACAAAAAATCACCTTTAATACGGAAAATTTCTGCTTTATTTTTGACAGAAAAGTATTCCAGATTAGTATTATTAATCAAATTAAGGCCACTTGTAAGCTCTCCCTTCATCTCTAGATATGCCTTTGCTTGCTCCCTAATTTTAACAAAAGCCTCCTGCAAATATAGACAAAAAAGGGAAAAGTAACATATATTGCTTATATTCTGATTCTAGTTCAGTAACAAGACCTTGGAAAAAAACATAAAAAAATTTGGTAAATCATTATACCTGCACTTCCATAGAAGAGTGACCATACATTTTTTCCAAGATGGTCACACAAACATCATGAAGACCCTGCTTTCGGGCAATATGGGCAAGTTTGTTGACATTCCATGCCTTGTCACGGTAACCAAGATGATGAAGTGGAGAATTTGTATTTGCAAGATCTTTGAAAGCGTCAATCACTGAATTATACATTTCGTTTCTCCACTGAAGCAAGTCATACCAAACAGACAAATTATCCCATTCATTTGGAGTTCTAAGCCTCCACGTTTCAAGGATGTCTTTTAAATCAGCATAAAGACCACCATGTACGCCAACAGAAGAATTTCCAGCTACTTTGTTCCCATTAGCAATATCTACTAGAATTCGGGCTGATTCTTGGACCTCAACTAGTTGTTGGAATTGCTGCAGAAGAGGAATTCTTGCATGAATAGACATGTCAGGTAACTGCCACCATTGTTCCAAAGCCAGATCAACACCTTTACCAACAATATTTTCAGCATCACCAACACCGTTTGAATTTTTTTCGTGCAGAGAAAAATATGCTTGTATTACACGAAGCTTTGGAGTTTCTTCAACTTGAGCCTTCGGAATTACATGATCTTTTAGATGTGTCCAATCAGGTTGTTTCCAGAGACTATCAAGTAAAATTTCATAATTATCAACAAGTTTGCCAAAGTCTGACAGCACATCCCACTGACTGAGTTGACTCGCACAATGTAACCATTGCTCTTCCCAAAGACACATCTCAGCTTTTGGTACGGTGTTATTGTAAGTGCCTTGGGTTGCCTTAACCATGGCTTGGTAAAAGAGACTTTGAGCCCGCTGCCAATAACCATGTTGAACAAGTGATAGCCCAACCCGTGTTTCAGCAGTAATTGATCGTTTCTTCCATAATCCATATCTCATATCTTCCTCATTCAGCAAACGATAAAGTTCAGCAAGAGATTCAGAGCATTTTGTATCATTCAAAAACAGCATCACATGACTTTCTAAAAGATTTAGTGCAATGTGCCATGCATTGTAAGTTTTTCCGATATATTTTATTAGTTCACTAGGCATCCGAGGTTGAGGGTGGCTTAATTGGAGTCCTTCTAAAAGAGCTTGCACTACATTTGGCCTGTTACCCTGTTGCTTTTTATGGTAATCTTTTGATAAGAGAGAGATTATTGGCTTAGCAAGTTTCACTTGCTCGTCCTTGCATAAGGTCACCCAGACAATTGGAAACACCAACACCCACAAATGATATGCGACATTTGCATCTGTATGAGCAAGCTCTCTCAGTGGAATCACAAGATCACCAACCTGCAACAGAATATGAATAAAAAAATGCAAAAAATAAAAATAAATTGCTAAATTTTGAAGAGTTGAAACCTGAAGCTGGCTCATTTCACTCATAAACTTGGCATGCTTTGTGACAAGGGAATCAATGGTTAAAGGAGCATCTTCTCCCACCTCAGACGCATCAATAAACATAGACTGTGCTCCAGAATGCTCTGGAAGAGAACCAGCAGCCAGAAGAGAGGTAACCTTGGCAGAATTTGGAGGAAGTGTAATAGGCTTATTCTCAACTAATATGGCAAGAAGAAGATCAAGCCCTTGCTTAAGCCAGAATACATCACTCAAAGCCTCCCAATCCTGAACTTGAATAATGTACTGCAGCCTTGTGAACAGCGTTTTCTGAAGAGATTCGTGATAAAGCAAGAAAAATTTCATCCTCATTTCAGGATCCTTTGCTCTTAAACCTAGTAAAAATTGTCTCTCTACCTTCTGAAAAACTTCTTGGCGCAAGGACAACGGATACCTGTGAATCAATGAGAAGATGTAAGCTTCAACAGGTTCACCAATATCATATATATTAAATACGAAATGTACACTTACTTATTCGCATCTGCACAAAGTCCATAGAGGAGCTCGAGATAATTACTGTCCCACTCTTCAAGTGAACTTGTGGAAAAATTCTGTTTATCAACTTGAGAAAGCTTTTGGAGGAAAGATACAACTTCTTTTGGACTAAGAAAAGATATAGAGGTGCTAGACATACCAGTCATACCGAAATCTTTATCAATCCACCCCTTTATTACATCGAGAATACAAAGAAGCACTGTATGATCAGTTCCTTTTTCAGATAGCAATGAATTTAGAATCTGTGTTATTGACTTTTTGAAGTCAGGCACAGTCATGACCCTTTCACCAATAAGTTTCATGATGGATTTTAGATTGGCAATCACCATTCCAACATCAGCACCTTGACGAGAAGAACTAACTGCAGAATCAGGGTCTGTTCTTTGGCCCTGAAACATGGAATTATTACCAATTAGCGCTATACAACACAGAATAAAGTATTGTTTAAAAATTCAAAGGCATACATGTCTTGCATAAGATCCAGGTGCCGATGCCAAATCACGTGCTAAACGTTGAAGAACACGAACCAAATTGAAAGGTTCAATGACATTCTTTTGCACTTCTGCTAATGTTTGTATGATATACAGAACAAAACTAATCATGGTAGCAGAGTTATCTTCACCAGCTGTTTGAGGAGCTGCAACAGATGCAAGGTGCTTCTGTATAAGCTCCTCAACCTTCTGGTACAGTGCTTTAACATCCTGTGGAGTACTAGTTGCTTCTGAAGGAAAAGCAACAAAAACCATTTTCAACAAAGAACACAAGGACTTCCCAGCATCTAACATTTTATACTTGAAACAAGGCTCAAGAATCTGCCAAGCATCATCAATTTATGAGATAAGACCTGTTACATTTTAAACATAAATCTATAAGAGCCATTTTAAATACTTACTTGAGAAATATGAATGATATTATTGCGGATGAACAAATGTGGTTGTTTCTCCAAAACTTTATTCATCACATCCAAACCCTGTGCCAGAGCTGTGGACGGATCCTTTGACTGGGTTGGTGGAATGCTGCTTAGAAGTTTCTCTAAATAATTGAATTTAACATTAGCATTTGGCCACACTTCCAAAGCTTGTGATAAGAGCTCTAAAGCTTGCTTATACATAAGACTTGCTTCCTTATCCTTTGGTTCTATCACCAAAGCTACCTGTAAAGCATATATTAATCAACTGTCAGCTTAACTTAAATAAATTTTCAAAAGCGTTCATATTATATAAAGTAAACACTTACTCTTATCAGAAAGTTGATTATCATTTCCTCCATGGCAGCATTCGGCTTAAATTCTTCATCTGGTTGTCCAGTAGATCCTGGTGTTTCGATATTTGGAATTGAGGAGGCGCCACCAGGTGACATGACACCAAGAGATTGAAGACCAGGCTCAACTTTTAACCGCTTAGTTGGATCTTCAGAAAATGTACTTCCATCCATTGGCCTCGTTGAATCGGCACCAATGGAAGCAAGATTTGACCCATCATTGTTCTGACTAGTGCCTTCACCATCATTGACTATTTTCATCTCATTTTGTCTTTGCCTCTCCCAATTAACAACCAACCCAGCAAGTTCAATAGCAAGTCGGCGATTCTCTGAAGTGGTATTATATGGTAAACCAAGGCGACTGAGAGAATTGACCATTTGAGGTACAAACTGGGCCCTACAGCTGTAGAAAAGATCTGAATGACGAACAATGAGTTGGAATATGTGAATGAGATTAGGAATAGAGTGTCCTTCCTCCACAAGAATCTTTTTTGTGTAGCGTATCCAAATTGGCATACGGGAATTATCGCCAATTGGCAATCTGCGTGGAAGTGCTGGCATTAATATGTCAAGGGCTTGTTTGACCAGCATTTTATTCTCTGGTTGACAAGTCCTAAGAAGGGCAACAAACACCTGCAAATTTAGCTGTGATTAGTAAGTTTCTCAATTTAATTTATATCTAAAGTAGTTAGATCATAGATGTAAGCAAATTCTATCAACCAGCAGTTGATGAGAATATCTTCAGATATTCATATTTAGGTCAAAAACACAAGGGACCCTCACAAAAATAAGATCAATCACACTTGATATCTGTTACAAAAATTATTATGTTAATCACAATAAGTGTCTCATATTCACCTATACCTGCAGTATGATCTTTTCTGGAGCTTGATAGGCCTCCAAGAAGTGACATACGTTGACAAAGGCCCACTGCTTACTAGCACTCTCTTCACGTTTTAGGTGATTCCACCCAAATTTTATTAGTTCCTTCCTATGATGAACAAGGTCAGTCTGGAGATATTTGAGAAGTAAAGTAGCAAGTTGTAGTAGCTCTATCCTTAATGGCTCATCATAATCAGCAGAGACCTATGCAAGATAAGGATCAGTACAGGAGCCTTAGCAACTTGAAATGGCATAATTTATATCGCCGAGTTACAGGAACAGAAATACTTGTAAGGGGTCAATAATTCACCTCCTCAGGAGGGTCCAAAAGCTTGTCAACAACTGTTTTGATGATAGCAGCATCTATAACCTCCCATGTCTGTTCATTCTGAAATGCATGAGCTAGCATTGGAAGAATTAGCATTTGCATGATAACCACCAAGTGATCATGGCCCATTTGTTTTGTTTGGAAAATGTTTAAAAAGTGCAAAAGGAGAGTTTTCTTCATACTGGGAGGATAGCCCTCAGCCACCTAGATGAAAATAACAATCAGAATTGACAACTTACATGTGAACTTTTGTTTTTATTTAAAAGTATAAGAAGTTTCATATGCAAGCACCCTTTTACGAATTAATCATACCTCAATGATGTAAAACTCCTTCAAAAAGGTAAAATCAATGCGTGTATGGTATAAGAAGATTGAGAGGATTTCAAACAGAACATTGACTTCAGTTTTATCATGCCGTAGATAGTTCAAGAAGCATTTGACAAGCCATTTGCTCTCTTTTACCTGCAGTTTGGTACAGTACAAAAATTAGAATATCACACATTATATGAGAAACAGCAAACAAGGTAGAAAACTGTTATAATTAACTAGCGTAAAAGTGAATGGTATATTTTTGGATCATTTACAATATACAACAGGAAACCATAGAGATGTCTATACTCAGGCCCATGGGCCATAAACTAATAAAATACAAATATACAACAAACACCCTTCCTCAAGTTAAAGCATAGATGTTAATCATGCCCTACTTGCTACAAATAAAGTCTATTTGAGTTTTTCGGAGAGGTTTTAGTGAACACGAGCTAAAAATCTATCTTGACGTTAATCGGCTGAATGGATGGAGGATCCATTTGAGTGTCTACTATCCGATCTCTGATTAAATATAAGTCAATTTCAATATGCTTTGTCCTCTCATGAAATACTTAATTCTTGACTGAAACAATATAACCGCATCAAGTCATCAGAAACTACCCTGACTTCTCTGAGAAGTCGACGAACCCAAATCATCTCTAATGTTACATCCGTCATGGCTCTATAATCTTACTCTGCACTTGATCTAGATATCGTATAATGTTTCTTACTTTTCCAAGATACAAGATTTCCTCCAACAAACACACAATACCCGAGGATGAAACGTCGTAAAATATGGCATCATGTCCAAAACACGAAGAGAAACATTCGAGTGTCCATTGTATGATGTAGCCATCAACTGACTCAGCACACTAACACAAGGGAAATATCAGTTCATGTAACTGTCAAATAGTTATGCTTCCCAGCCATTAATGCTTAGGATCCTTCACCAGACTTCCCTCCTCAGGAAGGAGCTTTCCTATAGGAAGCATTGGAGTATCAACTAGTTTGCAACCCAGGAAGCCACTCTCAGTCAACATATCAAGGACATACTTTTGTTGGGAAAGAAGTATTCCTTGTGCAAAGTGAGATACCTCTATGCCAAATTGCCAATGAAGTATCTGAGACGACCTCGCTAATCTGAAACTGAGACTGAAGAAGCTGTTTGAGCTCATTAATTCGGATCTCATTATCTTTTGTAACAACTCTCATGTCATCCACATAAACTACTACAATAATCCTTCGACCCTCACGATGCCTGAAGAACACAAAGTGATCATACGCACTTCAAACCATCCTAAACTCCACCATAATAGTAGAAAAATTACCAAACTATGCCCTAGGAGACTGTTTATGACCATACAATGAACGGCTTAACCTGCAAATTTTCGAGGCCTCCTAATTGACAAGGAACCCTTGTAACTACTCTATATACACCTCCTCCTTAAAAACATCAGTAAGAAAGGCGTTACTGACATCATACTGATGGAGCAGTCAATGAATAATAACAACAAACGACATTTTGGCCACTAGTAAGAAAGTCTCATCAAAGCCAATACCATATTCCTGAGAATAACCCTTAGCAACCAACTAGGTTTTAAGACAATGCAAAGAACCATCAGAATGGAGTTTAACCATGAAGACCCAACGACAACCAACAATATATTTGCCATGAGGAAGCGTTTCAAGATCCCACGTATATTTGGCCCAAAGTGACCATATCTCGTCTTAGTTTGTTTGTTTCCACCATTGTTGAGCTCGAGCTGTCATCACATCCCTAGGAAATGGGTATTAATCAAGGGTAGTAGTAAGACTTAGGTGAGAAGCAAGAGTAGGCAACATAATTTAAATGGGATAACAGGTATGTTGTCTAGAACTATAGGTTCTATGCAAAAAGAAATAGGTATATCGGGATATGGTGCGTCAAGATGATCATAAGCATGTGCATCTGGTGTATAGGTAGTGTATCATGCTCAATAAAGGGGCATGGAACTGGAATAGTAGGTGTAGTGACAGGCACAGATGTATCAAGCTCAGTAACAAGGGGTGGAACACTGGAACTTGGGACATGCCAAACTCAGCATCTGATTGTGAATAATGTACCATGGTTGTTGCCTAGCATATGTGAAAAGCAATGGTGGAGCATCCAATCCGGAAGGTCCGAAACAACAGGTGGTGGAGGTGTGACATTTGAGACCGAAGGGATAGAAGGAACATGGGACACACGAATGGTGGGAATGATGTGAGAATCAAGTATCTTGAAATCAAGAAATATCATGAGTGAAGACTCGAACATCGACACTGGTAAAGTATCTTCGAAGAGAGAGGCTATAACATTGATAACCTTTTTGAACGAGTGAGTAACCAAGAAAGACACAATGAATGGCTTAGGGTTCAAGTATAGTGGCCCTTGGACGAAGATCATAAACACATGCTATGCATCCAAAGGCCCTAGGTGTGAGTGGATATGGGGTTTTACTACCAACGATTGGAGATGGCATACAGTTGATTAGATAAGCTAAAGTAAGGACAACAACACCTCAGAAGCGATGGGGGCATGAGAATGAAGCATCGTTGTGTGAGTAGCATCAGAAAAATGACAACTCTTGCGTTCAAAAACGCCGTTTTATTGAGGTGTATATACACAAGAAGATTCCTGAACAATTCCATGTATTTTCATATGTAGAGAAATAAGTAGAATTATATTCTTTTGCATTATCGGTATGTTAGGTTTTAATTGATATGTTGAATAGATTTTGGACAGATGTATGAATTTCATAAAAGTTGAAAATACTTCAATGCATGATTTCAACAAAATAAACCAGAGTAGAACACGAATAATTATCAATAAAAGGAATAAATACTCAAAACCCAAGTGGATTTGGTAGGGCAAGGGCCCCATACATCAGAATGCAAATGTTCAAAGTTCAAACGAGGTGTTGATTCCACTACACACTCTTGGGGGATAGGGACGCCTTGTGTGTTTACCAAGCCAACACGACTCATAATGAAAATTAAAAGAAGATGAAAAAACCGGTCTAATTTGCCTTTAAACCGATACAGAGGGATGGCCTAGCCAACATCAACCAAACGGTTCGTCCCGAGTTCCTGAAAATACAGTGAGAAGGATAAAAGGTTACAAAACAATTATTTTGTTTGGTAATTTGGCTTATGGAACAAAGACTATTAAGAAATTTAGGAACTAGTAAGACATAAGAAAGGTTTAGGTCTTGCAAATTGCTATGGATCCCATGCCACAAACCAGGCATGGAACTTCATTAGTAAGTCAAACTGATGGATAAGAACCGAAGTCAAACTGATGGATAAGAACCGATATATAGGTTAGCGAGTATACCTTGATTCCATGTCATGTGATGAGTAGCTCCATAATAAATAACACATGATGAGACAAGGTTAGAAGATATACCTAAATTGGCGGAGTTGGCTTGTGGATTAGGAGTAATCAACTGAGGTCAGCAACTTTTGGAGTCTACAATTAATCCTCTTGACTAAATGCTTACGTGGAAGCAGTATCATCAGTCGATTCGGGAACTTAATCAACAGTAGCTATCCGAGCTTTGGGACGAGAAGGTGGTTGTGATCTAATTGGATGGTTCGGGCAATTGTATTTCGTGCCTATTTGCAAGAGTAACAAGTGATACTGCTTCCTCGTCCAACACCTTTTTGGAGTTGCATAAGAACCTCTTCATGTATCTTTCCCAATAGATATATCATATGTGCAATGCTTTAGATGTATGCATAGCAAATGTATTAGTAGGAATTGTGTCTGAGCAGTACATCTCTCGTAATAAATGATATGTGGATGCCACATAAGAGATAGCAGTAGAGTTGCTCAGCAATAATGGTCGAGCATGAGAATACTTGTGCGATAAACCAGTGATGAACACCATAACATCCGTCTTAGCATTATGCACCTCCTTGGCCTATAGATCAATAGTTGGTGGATATAAAGCACGTAGTCATTCCAAAGTCTTGAGAACCAAGTGAAGTAATCAGTAAATGAAGAATCACCTTGCTCAACACTTAAATATGCTTGAACCGCATAATATGTATGAGACAAGGATTCCTTTGCTAAGAAGGATGAAGTAAGATGGTCCGTCCCACATTCATTTCACAGTGGGAAAGTTCTTCATGATAGAAAGAATATGTGGTTTCATTGCATTCACATGGCCATTTGAATCCCGTCGCCATTAATACACTATTCTCGGGAAATCGGATTAGGGGGGTTTTTAGTCATACAGTTTTCTTTTTCGAGGCTTGCAAGAACTTTTTAAACAAACAGGTCCATGAATTCTAATTGCTAGAGTCAAGTTTAACCGAAATGCGTATAATCAAAGCAAAGTTGATTAAATCTGGAGCAATCTGCTTTCCTATAGCGACCTTGGTCTTTTTCTCGTCTTCCATTGGAAATAAAGATCCGAGAAATTATGGTTGACAACCAGAAACACGAACCGAGCTCGATGCAGAACAATAGAGATCATTGGACTAAAAAATTACACCACAAGGGTGTTCAAACAAACCTTGTGAGTGTGTGAAAAGATGGAGGTAACCAGAGTTGTCACGCACTTTCACACGCCGGCGAGAGGGCAATAGTCCACATGGAGGCGTGTCTGATGGCATGACAGCGACAAATTTTGGGCATCCCTAATTGGGATACAATGGCTCTAATGGTGGTGGCAATGAGATAAGAAAAAGTTTTGAACTAGAACAAAATTTGATGACTGATAAGGATTGGCAAAATCAGGTGGCGGCTAGGGTTTGTAGTTTGTACCGAGAGCCTAGGCTCTGATACCATGTAAACGTGAATAATGTATATTTCTATATATACAAGAGTAAAGCCTAGAGATGCCTATACTTGGGCCATGGGCCATATAGTAATATAATAAAACTATACAACTAACAAGTAGCGAAGGCAAAAGGCACAAGATACTTTATAATCAACAGATAAATACTAACTATGTGTTACCAAGATGCATACAATACTCACTTGCACCAAACTCTGTTCCTGCTTATTCTGCAGCCGAGATATCCTTGCAGGGGACTTCCATAAAAGAACCAATGTATCAAACACAATGCGGTTACTTTGCAACCAACCAGGCATAAGCTTGACCAATGTTTTTATAAGAGCAAGACCTTGGAAATAAGCATCTGGCAGAATTTTAGGGGCAGTGAAGTTAGATTGAGGTTGAGTGTTGTCTTCACCCCCTAATGATGAAGTTTCTAGAGACCCATGTGCCATTGATGTCTCAGCTTTTGGAATAAAGTCAGGGAATGCGCTTGAGAGTATCTTCTCTGGTGACTTTGCAAGTTCTTCTCTCAAGGGCTGACCAGCATCTGATCGAATGATGTACATTAACCTGGTCATGCTCAAAAAAACAAGCTGGATGAGAACTTTATAGAAAAAGGGCTATAACTCAAAATAATAAAATATTTTACTACCGGAGGAAATATTTTGGTTCACATAATCGAGCAAGAAAATAATCAACAGCAGGTTGTGGATAACGATTCAAGAACTTTGTCAGTGGAAGACGATAAGGACTGTTGATCTCACTATAGAACTGTCCAGGTGGGAGGGCTGCTTCTAAATCAATAATCAAAGTTACAAGTTCATCAAGGAACTTCCCTGCTGCACTGGGGAGTAAGTGAAAAAGCTCGATGATAGCTGCATTTAAAGTAGAAAGGAGTATATTGAGACATCAAAATTAAATTTTATTTTATTAGAAAAAAGAGCGACTCATGATAAATTAAAACAAAAAATACACACACACACACACACAACCCACCAGATGCTATTTTTGGTTCTTCACCATTCTTCCATGATTTTTGCATCTGTTGAAGCTTTTCTGGTTCCAGCCATTTCTTCAGATGTTCCAACAGTTTACCTCCCAAAGCCACATTAAACCAATTTGACAGAAGTTCAAGAAGGCGTGCAAGACCTTGAAGTAGAGGCATACTGAGGTTCTTGGTTTGTGCCAGGTTAACCAGTATAGGCCTCAGGCTGCTCTGTAGAAGTTCCTTAGGCATTCTTTGCTGCAAAATAACCTAAATGGTAACATCACAAAACAAAAGGCAAGAGTCAATTGCTAAACAGGAACCATACTAAACACATACACCACAATATTATCAAAATGAACAAACTTCAACGTCATTTCTGGTATAAAGAACCTAATACTTATGATATATACCTGTCTTAGTCCCTCTTTAGCAACTGCAACAATTTCTGGTGTCCTGCTTGTCAAAGACTTGAAAAACATGGAAATTATTTTTGCACGTAGCTCAGTGTGATTTTGGGTCTTAAAATCTGCCCATGCCATTGCCGTACATAAAAGTTCAATGCAAGCTGTGCGCAGTTTAGTCAATGACATAGCAACTTTAGGGTTCATAAACTTTGCAACCCACACAGTTTCATCAGACTCGGCAATCTGTAAAGCTTCTTGAACAAAATTGACTAATTCAGGAGTCAACTTAAGAAGAGGAGGCCTTAAAGCAAGGCAAAAATTCAAAGCAGTCACAGTTCCAACCTAAAAAATACACAGTAAGTTTACTAGCAGAAAGATAAGAAGGCATTATTAGTTAATTTATTGCAGGAAGCATGATGTTTACCTGTTGGTCAACATTCTTAGACCTAAGAGGGCGTATTAGAAGAGACTGAAGCAAAGGCGGGTATAATGGTTCAAGCAACTCAGACACTTCACTACCAGTTCTACTAGCCAAAAGTGCCAAACAAGACTGCACTATTTTACTGACTTTTACAGTTGCATTTGTATTTAACAACTCTGAAGCAAGGAATTCAACAACTCCTTGAAAACTTTGTCTACGGGTTTCACTGTTTGCTTCATCAACATTATTTACCACCCGGAGGACCTGAGTCAGCACCTGACTAGTTTCTTCTTGTTCTTTTGCAGCATAAACAGGGAGTCTTTTAAGAACAAATACAAGACCTCTTACAACACGCACTTGGAAAACACACAGGGTTTCTACAGTGACTTTCCCCACTAACGCACCAAGACCAATAACCCCACCCATTTGAGCCTGCCAAGTAGATCCATAACAGCAGTGCAATAAACGAGGTAATAGTTGATCAAAAATGGGAACCCTGACATTTGGAGGGGGTGAATAAACAGGACTCATTGATGGACTAGAGACGATCATTGGCGTACTGGGACCTCCTCTTGACATGAGAACATCTGCATGCTTGGAGCGAGCTAGTAATAGAAGGGTTTCTGAAAAAACATTTAAAGCATTGAGGGCGGCTTTGGCATGGAATCTGTTTTCAACTGCGAGCACTTCCACGAGAGCATCTAAAAAGATCAGTGGGTCCAATTCCTTCAAATTTGAGCTACTACCGTTTCTTGGTTTCAAAGTGCTACTTGTGTTGGATGACAGTAAAGGACCACCAAGAGGAATGGCTGAAACAGGGGCATTGGTAGAGGAATTTTCCAAGTGAAATATGATTGCAAAATGGTGACAAATATTAGCAACATATTCATCCTTGGGATCAACTAAATCAGGCTCTGCACTAGCAGCAATTATGGTCATGAGAAGGATCTTGAATACGGATTTTTCAGCCATTAGTTGCGTTTTGGTCTTGACCCCCAAGTCAGTCTGCAAGAGAAGTACTTAAGCATCAAGCAGGAGGGAAAAGTTGCCAGCATAAAAAATAAATAAATAAAAATAAAGCTTAAGGATAAAAATCAATCAAGAAAACATTTGCAACCTCCCTTACTAATATTCAGAAGCAACAAATGTAAAAATGACTTAAGGAATAGAGACAAGGAAACAATCCTGACATTACGTCTAAGAACAAGCTATAGTAAAAAAAATAGTACAAACAAATTGTAAATTATAAAGTATCAGTCTAAAAGTTAAAATAAAATCATGTATCTTTACACAAATTTAGAACTTAATTTATATTCCTATACAGAAATTAATTACAGGGGCCATTAGATTAGTTTAGAAGTTCAGGCTTGTGGTTACCAGCATCAAATTACACCAGTACGAACAAAAGATATTTGCCATCCTAGGATATGCCCTTATGCCTTATGTGTCATTGTGCTTATGCTTTGTAATCTTTCCACAAGGCAATGACTATGTTTATACAGTCAATCATAAAGACAGAAGTTAAATTCAACATACCAAACATGGAAAAGAAACACACTTTTACTTGACGAATTGAAAACACTAAGTGCTGATAGGACAGGAAATAATACAACGAGGTACATAGTATTCCTATGGTCCTTAGACAAGAGATGTATTCATATCAAGTTTCCAATTTAAAAAAATATGCTTAACAAAAGCATAGTTATCATAAAAGGAAAATAAGAATTAAAAAAGGGACAACGCTTTCCATTAAATCTAAAATATGGGTGCAAAACATTCAGTCACTAAATTTGAACTAAGATAAACTAAATCTTGACAGCCATTGCATCTGATTTTCTACAGGAAAAGGATGACGTATCAAGGAAGGAAATCAACTAAGCAGACAAGTGAATAATCTTTTCTTTTAGGTGCTACAGCTGACATGGATCTTAAAAGATGGCTAACAACATTGCATAGGCAAAGAAGACCGTGTGTGACGACAAGACCGTCAGCAGCAGATGATTGAACAGCGGATGCATTGAGGAGATCAGCCTTAACTGAAGACCGATACTCAACCAAAAACTTCCATATACAACACCAAATGCGAAACATTAGCATGTGTTACGCGCGTTGTTAGATAGGGAACCGTATGTCCAAACAGGCCTGGAAAACATGTAAAGTTTCGCTTTCCTTTTCTACTCAAGTGTATGATATCAGCTGTACTTAGACCCCTTCTTCGCTTTCGGCTTTCGCTAATAAAAGAGTCCACGCCAGCCTTAGTAGTCTCAAATAAAGTATGTTGGCCTACCTCCTCTATTAGTAAGTGATTCACTTCCGAAGCTAAGAAAAGGCTGGATCAAGAAAAGGCGGTACTTCAAGGCCTCTGTCCCAGGCATCTTAGATTGATTTAATTGATACAAAGATGTGCATGAAGTGAGGGTTGTGTTGTCATTATTGGGTTGTGTCCTTCCCCATAATGAGGATTGTAAACAAACCAAATGTTCAACAAATAGTTCCGTGAACTGTTATGCGGGAAGTTCGTTTACATTTAGTCTAATAAATGAACGAACATTAACAGAGGTCACATTTGATCACCCGCATTCATGAACATTCGATAATGTGTCCGTTTACTTATGTTCATTTATAAAATGCGTTTTAGATTTTTAAATTTTTAATGTTTAGTTTATTATCTTAACTTTAAACTAGAAACCTAGTCATTTGACTTTTTTAACTTGTTGAAAAACTTAGTCATTTTAAACTTAGAACTTTGAGATATTATTTTGAGATAATTATGATTATGATTATTAGTTCTAACATGTGCTTTAATTCAAGATAATTATGTTTCTGATTTTATATCAGGTGCTTATCTTTATATTTATTTAAATATAGCGTCTAATGTTTGAGTTAAGATTGTCATTTATTTTATAAATTGGATATGTTTGTTTGCGTTTATGAACAAGTTTAATTTCTTAATGAACAAACACAAACAAGAATTTTCGTTAGGTTATGTGTTCATAAACTGTTTGTGAACAAGTTCAAGGCTAAACGAATGAACATGAACAAGAGCTTGTTCATATTCGTTTGTTTTGTTTACAATCCTACCACTAGATCCCACTTTCCGGCCATAAGCACCCTCTTGCAACCCATATGCAAGGCACCTTCTTAATCTTCCTTGTCCAGGATCACTCCCACACCTATATCATTGGTAATCAGCCTCCCCAACTGTGTATCGATCAAAAGGCGGGCAACACAACCCCCAACAAAGGGAGGGGTTACATCCGATAGGATCCCTTTATTCCTGGCATGCTATTGTGCCCCATGTTTTGATTTTTTTCTTCTCTTCTTTTTTTATATTGTGCAAGGCAAAGCACCTTCCTTTAAGAATGTATATAGTCACATTTTTCTTATGTTAGTTAAACCACCATTTTATAAAAGAGATTGTAGTAATTATGTTTTTGTACTCTTTTAATGGCTTTCTTATAGAGAAATTCTTATTAGTGGCATTTGATCACAAAATCCATTGACAGATGCATACATGACTAAAATTTGTTTCTAAATTGACGATGTAGGTTCGTGTATTGGTGGTAGTGTCTTCTCTCTACTTCATCCACCAGTTAAGAGGAGTACTATTGTTTGCTTTGTTGCAAGACAACTCTCTAGAAACCTGGCTTCCTAGTCACTCTTTAACTTAAAATCATCACTTTGTTGTGTGATTGGCGAAAGAGTTGGTTAATCTGAGAGTAGCACCTCCATTCCAAAATTATGCAATCTTAGGTGACGATATAGTCATCTAGGACTTGTTCATGACTTGTTTAGGAATAACCAACTCCTACAATAGTTTAAGTAACATGAGGGGGCTATAACAAACCTAGTTATTTGGAACAAATAAATGAGCAAGGAGATAAAAAGGAAAGAGTGTAAAAAACAAATTTCTTACGTTACATTCAATATAACCAAAACGTTGTAAAATGATTTATTATAAATAGCATGTACAAGGAAGGTTACATTTCGTGAACAAAACATTTTGTCTTTTTAGTTTTATATAAATAATTTAATGCATGTAGAAAGTAAATGAAACAAGTTTGAGGTGGACCAACAATTAATAGTGCTACAAACTACCATTTTGAGTCTTCCCAGCCGTATTTTTGTCATATGTATACAAGCATATATACACATACACACACGTATATAAGGGTTAATTATCAAATGAATACCGTAACATAGTGTCACACATATGTAATGCATTGTCTTGCATATATGTAACAATATATCATTCGATAAAGGGTCACACATATGTAAAATTCCTCATTTTCGTGTTTGGGTTTTACATATGTAACAGATACTTAATACCATTTTTAGTTACATCTTATTGGTTCTTATTTGAATACATCCCTATATATACATGCACACACACACACACACACACACACATATATATATATATCTATATCTATATATATATTGTGTGTGTGAATGTGAATGTGAGTGTGTGTGTCTACATATATATACATATATGCATAATATACTAGTTTAATACCCATGTATTACACAGATTGAATAAAAAATAGCAAATAACCATTAATGAAAATTTAGAATTATAAAACGATTTTTTGATATAATATATGATTAAAATTGCATATAATTTAATACCTTAAGTAATAAAATAATAAGAATATTTTTAAATATTCGTTTTTTAAAACATTTAGTTTTTAAAAAAGTTTGATTTTGAAAAAAAATGTCACCTTTTACAAAAATATATGGTAGTATCAGTGTATTACAAGAGCTAAAAAATATTAAATAGTTAGCAATAATAAAAGTCGCTTTATTCTATTGGGATAAGGGTAAGATTTGCCTTCATCTCACCCTTCTAGATCCTACTGAATAGTGGGACTTTTACTGTGTATGTTTATTTGTTTATTTAGTTGGTAATAAGGACTTACAAATAATAAAACGATATTTTGAGATAAAATATAATTGAAATTGTGTATAAATAAATAATTTGAGTAATGAAGCAATAACATCATTTTTTTTAAGCTTTCGTTTTTTAAAAAGTTTATTTGTTACTTTCGTTGAAAAAATTGTTTAAAAAAATGTCATTTTTATACAAATATCTAAGCTATTACGTTGTATATCACACGACTTAAATAAAGAGAATATTAAATATAAAGGAATAAAAATTTACAATGTATAAAACAATATTTTGAGATAAAATATTATTGAAATTATGTATAACTAAAAATTTAAGTGATAAAACAATAATATAAATAATTAAAATTTTGTTTTTGAAAATTTTGCTTTCTAAATAGTTCGTTAAAAATTGTTTATGAAAATAAAACAATTTTTAATAAATTTCATGTTTAAAAAAATTTTAAATTATTTTTTTTTTATTTTTAAAATAGAGGGGTATTAAAAAATTTTGTATTTATAAAAAACTTTGTTCTTTTAAAAAAAATCATATTTTATAATAATTGGTTTTTTCAAAGTGTGCTTCGTAATATTAACATCTGTTTTATTATATTAAGAAATCCTTTCTCTAATTGAAAAGGAGATAAACAACATAATTGGTGTTTATTTAGATATATTTAATAAGAGAAAGAAGCGAGAAAATTAGTGTAATGATGCTTCTAGAATAATGACATGTATCCAATTTTTATTTTTACTTTTATATATTAGCATAAAGATACACATAGGAATTATAGCCATATGTTTAAAGGCCATAAAAGTAACATATCTCTACTTTAAAAGCAAATTACTTTTATACCCTTAAATCATGTGGCTATAAATGATTCTCCTTAGTTATCTACAATTTGTTAATTTTCGTTTGAATGTATCCCTATACACATATGTACATATATACACATACGTATATATACATACATATATATACACACACATGTATATACATATATAAAGTTTTGGTAATGATCAGTCAACCCATATACTTTATGTTTTTAAAGAAGCAAACAGCCATTGAATTGACATAAACCTCCATATTTTCCTATTTCATGTTATCTTGGTTTTAAAAAGCTCGAGGCGCTCTGAGGCGTTTAGACCTCAAATGCCAAGGCATAAGGCATGAGCCATGAGGCAAGAGCCTCACATACGTGAGGCGTTGCTTAGTATATAACAAAATAAGTTTTATTTACAACTAAAAGATGCATTTGTCTTGTTTTTTAAACATATTGGGCTTTTTTAATCATGCAAACCATAATGAATCTCTAATTCCATTGGTTGTTTATACATATCCCCTCCTACATACCCAACTGCTGATCAAATTTGACCCATAAGTTCATAAAGCGCTGCCTCATGCCTCAGGCGCTATTTTTAAAACCAAGCATGTTATACTTCTTAAATATAACATAATATAATCGTGTTATAAATCTTTCAATTAAATACTTTATAACAAAAATTCAAGTTATATATATTTGAAAATCAATTTAGTTTTCATTTACTGACCACAAATAATGAAATCAGTATAACAAAAATTATAGAAACATGCCACAACATATGGGCAAAGACACCAACTTTATGCAAAAATATATAGCATCTACAAAACTTGAAAAGAATCAAAACAAGAATAACAAAAGCAAAGGAAGAAGACGAGCATATCTAGCTAGCATTTATAATAATGTAAGAATAACAAAAGCAAAGGAGAACATATCTAATAAACATTCATAATGAATCGAGATAGAACATGTAATTAAACCAACCTTTACATCAGATGCATCAGATCTTCTCCAAGATGGATCAACTGATGAGACCAAAACAGTCGACAAGTGCTTCGATATTAACCCATCATCAGTTACACGACCAGGTAAATCAAGCTGTGATGATAAGCATACTCGAAGAAACTTCAGTGCTTGTTTCCTATAAAAAGCATCCATGCTACTATTTTTATTCATTACAGCTGCTATAGCAAGATTAATACATCGATCTAAAGGCACCAGAAATGGGGTTTCGGGCTCAAATGTAAGAATTAATCGAAGTCCATGCTCTGGGTTTTCCTTGCACTCAAGTGCAAGTGGCTCTTTGAGAAACCTTCTATTACGACCACCCAACTTACCAAGAAGTTGTAAAGATTTACCACCCCATGGGTACGGTGCAGGTCTTAAGTGGGACCATAATGCTAAAATCACTTCAGACATAACATTTGCCATACTTGGTTCCAAAAAATCAGGATTTAAGCTATCAATCCAGAACTCAAGTGTTCTCAGTCCTAAGCTAACAAGTTCATCACTCCCATTAAGACACATTACAAGTGGTTTCATCAATCTAGGAAGATGAGGTAACAATGAACTTAACCGTGCAGGGAGTGTTAAGCAAAGTTCTAGTAAGAGATCTTTCATTTCTTCAGCGGTAGGACCCTCAAGCATTGCCAACAACATATTCAAGCAGGGTTGTAATGTTGGAATCAACTCCCTTAATAAAAGCTCAAATTTGCCACCACCTAGAGCTCGAAACATTGTTCTAAGAAGTTGCAAATAGCCAAGTGGTCTCTCAACTTCACTAACATTTTTCATGCATGCTTCCACAATAACAGGAACATGAGGCTGCAAAATGCGTTCACAATCTGCTGGAGCTTTGGCTACAGCACCAAATAAAATCCGGAAAAGATTTAGAACAAGTTTTGCTGCAGGGGAGTCTGGATGTTTCAGAACATCAAGTTTGCTGCTTACTAGGAAATTGACCAAGACATCTGCAAATGGCCTGAAAACCTTGGGTGTTTGAAGAAGTGTAGAAAATATGTGCACTAGCTGTGTGTTGGATATCATGCATTCAAAAAGTTCTGGCATGCATAACGAGAACATATCCATAAGATCTCGAGGTTCCATGATAGCCAAAATCTGGGAGAAAAGATGGATCAATTCTCTCTCCTCGTCTTTCTCCTTGAAGAGAGCTAAGCAACGAACACCACTCTTCAAGACACCAGAAGCTCTCCAGACCTACCCATAGCCATTATTTAATTACTACAAATTATCGTGCTATTCAGTAAAAGCATTAATTTGTAACAAACAATACCTCTTCTTCTCTCAGTCCTTTAAAAGGTTGCCCTATGGATGAATTAGGTGGTGTTCCTGGAAGCATATGGGGAGGTGTCCCATGATTGGAAGGTGAGACCTGTGATCGGGGTAGATGTGCATGTGTGATACTCCATATTATTGTTTTCATTCCTGGTAATAACAGATGTAAGAAAATAAACATTAGGGAGTGCTCATTTTGCATTGAACTTTTAAATTACTGAACATGACATCAATGAAGAAAATCATCCAAAATAATTCTTAAAATGGCAAATCGGATACATACATATACAAGGATATAAGAAAATTACCCATAACCAAGGTCTTGATCAGATGCTTACAATCACTGACTTCCTTTGAATGTTCCACCGGAACCTGAATGTTTAAAACAGCCTGCCAGATAGTTTGCATGTTTACTATAGTGTCAGTGTGCCACATGTTCATCATTAACATGAGTATATAACTCAATACACCTAAGTTGCATGATACATTTTTTTTAATAAATTCTCCTTTCAATGTGTTCTTAAAATGGTAAACTTCAAGAAGATTTAGGGTAGGGTAAAGTCTTGGGTCAACAAATGTCTTGCTACATATAACTAGAAGAAAACAATACCATAAATATGTTTCAAAGCTACTGGTTTCTTTTAATTTCTGTTTGTACTTAACCTAATGATAACTTGTAGCATTTGTGGTAAGAGTAGGTTTGAATTATCAGAAATTTTCAAAATTGTGTATAGATGTACACCTGTAATCATAATAAAAACTTGGTGTTCATGAAAACAAAGTTAGGTAAATTAATATCACCTGCACTGGTAACTCTAGCTTTGATTTTAAGGTAGATCGATCCTTTCCTTCCTCTCCATCTTCCAGTAGCTATCAAAAAAAATGACCGCAATTATTGGAATTGGAAAGATGTAAGAGTTAGCGAACAGTATCTTCATTTAGTTTCGGTTAGAGGAGGCAATTTTTACCCAAATCAAAGGAAATGAGTTGGTTTGGGTAAATAATTGTAGTATAGTAGGTTGAAATGGGTAACAACATAATATTGAATGGGTTGAGATGGGTAGCACTTAAACACAATGCGGGTCAAGATGGAACCAAAAAACTATGTAAATGCAATGGATTCAAACATTTAAGAATGATTAATAACATATTTGATGAGAAAATCACTAAAAATCATCCAAATGGACTATTTGTTTACTTATAACACATCTTAAGCTAAACTAAATTGATGTTTTTTAAGAACAACCCATTTAGACCCAAAATTATTTTGCTTAAAACCCGTTCTAACCCACACCCATCTTAACCCGAACCCATTCTGACCCGTTACCCAACCCGCCCATTTTGCCGGGCATAGTTTCGGGTAAGAAGCTTGGCATGCAAAAATAGGTGAACAAATGTCTAGGCATGACCACCTTCTTTCATCGTATACTAAACTGAACTAAAAAATTTCTACTTCGTACATTCCACCCTTTATCTTCAAAAAAATATTATTTGCTCATAATATTAACTAGATTGTCTATTTCCTCATCTTCTTTTACTAGAGAAGCAGATTAAAGGTAACAAGTCACACAATATACCACAAAAAACGCCCCATTAATTATTGAAAAGCACATGACTTTTTTCAATTCTTTTATTTGTTATTTTATAACTACTTTATTTTGTCAACTACTAAATGTAGTCAATAGTAATGGTTTGTCAAGCGTCTGCACATTTTATCTATACAAATCTTAATTTGATTGAGAAGATATTCATGTATTATTTACTTGTTGATTGTATGTGTACAAGTCTATGAAATTTATTTATTTCTATAAATTTCATTTAATACTTAACATATTTGTCTTGCATTCATCCTTATTTGGTTGGTCTGTTGCAATGACATCTACCTATCCTAATAAATAAAGATTTTTAGTGCCACATGGCATATTTTTAGAGCTTCTCAATCTTTATTTCCCTCCTCTCTCTCCTATTAAATATCCAATATTAATTATACTTTTAATACATCTTTAAAATAAAAAAGATATTTTAATACATTAAAATGTATTAATATTAGAGACACTTTTTTTAAGAAAATTATTAATTATTATAAAATTTAAAAAAAAAATTATTTGAAACACAATGTTTAAAGAAAAACAAACTATAAAAAAAGTTAGTGTTTAAAGAAATAATATTATTATTTTAATACTTAAATATTAAATCATACGAAATTGTAATCGTATTTTATATTAAAAATCATCTTATTTTTTCTAAATTTTCATTGATAATTATTCGTTACATTTTTTATATAATCCGTGTAATACACGGGATACTAACCTAGTTCATACATTAAATGCTTGTACAAAGATTGTATGGGAGGAAGGGCGAATTTTCAACAACTTTTAACATATTCCTCATGACAACTCTATAAGCTGGAATCGGTGGCGTACCCGCTTGAGATGTGGTGGTGGCAGTCGTCCACCTTGAAAAAAAATTTTAGTAGTGTATATATGTTAATATCCTAATCCCACAAAATTTTACAATCATCCCCCTTTCACTTTTAATTCAAGTTTTAGTTAATAAAGCCAAGTTGAAAAAGCTCAATTAATAATTTAAAACCATGTTCAGTATTAATTTCAATAGGCTAAACCACCACTAGCTCATTTTAAACAACTCTATTGTTAATTTTAATAGCATATTAGCATAATACTAGAAGTTAGATTTATGTAATCGAATTAGTGATGAGAATTTAAGAGATAGTTGTATTTGTTTTGTGGAGAAAGAGTTACTTAGAAAAGTTTCCCTATACGTTGTTTTGAATAGATTACAAATTAGAAAACCTCATAAAGAACGACTTTACATGTATTGTATTTTCATTATGCTTTTGTTTATGAAATTTAGTTTGATTGTCTTTTTTTAACATGACCCGACCCAACCAAACTTAAAACAAAAGAGAGAAAAATATTATATAGTGATACTCAAATGAACTTGAAAAATGTTCGCCCTTCTTGAAAAAAAAAAATTGGGTCTGCCACTGGCTGAAATATCAACAAAACAAATTGATGGTATTTGACCGAAAGTGGGAAGTGATAAAAGAACACAAGATGCTGTCAGATGAAGAAGCATCGCTACAGGTCTTGGCAGTGTTGGAATGTTGGTGGCATATTGGCACTGAAGTGGAGCAATGGATAATGTTATGGTTGGTGTTTTCAACTACAGAGACTGATATTTTATTTAAAAAAGTGATAGCAACACATTAGAATTAGTGATACTTATTAGGTGACTTGACACAAGGCGATAAGCAATATACAATAGATAAATATGTTCCTTCAGGAAGCTAAAGTTGAGTTGATCAGTTAATGCAACTTCATCTATCCATGTAACTTTTTAATTCATTTAACCAATAGCTTGCAGGTAGCTAAACAAAAAATGAAACAATAACTATCAAGGCAGTACAAACGAGATTGTGTCAATAAAAGGTGATTGATCACAACGCATAGAAAATGAGTGTATCAATGCGAAGTATACCTGAGGGATAGTACGTTTAAAGGTGCTAAACTTCCCGACAAAAGCATCTAATATGCGTCCCTACACATAAATAATAATTATCTGTTAATTTCTAAAATTATCTCACATGAAAATTGCCAATGTGAGCAATTACAACTCCAGAACTAATAGCAGGTCAAGAAGTCATATAAAATCTTACCAATAAAATTCTTGCTTCATCCATGGATGGCAGATCAACTCCTTTCTCAAAAATCGGCTCCACCTGAAACATGTTGATGAAGTAAACTTACAAATAATAGACAATAAAAATCAAACTAGATATCCGACACCTAAAAAGGAGAAAACTATAGGGATGAAACATTCTTGACGATTTAAATTGATATCCAAATTGTACCAGATTCAACATTAACCGTGCACATGTGGTGTGGATGCTCAGAGACAATGATGCGTCATGCATGTTACTCGAGAATAAGTAGATAATTCGTGACAACTGCAAAAAAATGATCAAATACAGCAGTAAGAGATGTGATACAAGAAAACAGCACATAACAACCCATTAATGTATTAATGCATTAGTATTCATAGGTAATGACTATGCCACTATGGTCAATCAAAACAGGAAGTAATAAATGAAGTTAGAATGTGAATAAGTAAGAATTGTTGCACTAAAAAAACAGATGGAAAACAAGATAATCAATTTAAAAGTAGATATACCATCCAAGATAGCAAATGTGCTATAATTTACTAGTTAATATAAGCACTGCTGCATACTGGAGTTAATCAATATAAACGCATACAGATAATACCCCCCTCGTATGCATCTTTCCTTGCTCATTATGGAAACATCTAATGTTGTCATAGTCCATTCAAGTTGCTGCAAATACATTAAGAAATGTGTTTTCTGCTGCATTAAATATTTCTTTCCAACA
This sequence comes from Mikania micrantha, assembly GCA_009363875.1. Classification (NCBI taxonomy): domain Eukaryota; kingdom Viridiplantae; phylum Streptophyta; class Magnoliopsida; order Asterales; family Asteraceae; genus Mikania; species Mikania micrantha. The sequence continues at coordinate 37,631,410 of CM018685.1, forward strand.
CTATGATTAATATTTAACATTCCTGTTTGATGATAAAGAAAGTTAATCTGTGATATGTGCATGTGAACAACTGTCAGAACTAAAATTCAATCACTTAACCTAATATAGAATACTAAAGCACCACATAGAATTTTCAGAAAGCACCAAACCTGTGACAGTGAGAGGTCTCCTCGAACATGATGGACAATTTCTGCTAGTAGACTATATGCCAATGGCCTCAATGTCTCAAAACAAGCCCGACCAATTCCCACAAGAACCCTGACATAGTTCACAAAATTCCCAAACAATGCTTCAGGCATTAATTATTATGTCAAATATTAAAAACCATCTGAAGAGATCACAAGCAAATAATCTTATTAAAAACAGCAGATCTCTTTTACATACACCCTGATCAAAGGCAAAACTATGATACTTGTTACGTAATTTCATCTCTTACAGCAACTTCTCGTATTAAAGTAACGCTTTTTATCTCATTAAATTACAATAATAAATTCCAAACATTAAGAGAAAAACACATGTTATAAAATATACACACAGTCACACACACACACATTTTCTTTTATAACCAACAGCTAGAGGGTAAATCACATTTCAATTGAAAGAACAATATTAATGATGAAATTCAGCAAAAAAAGGAAACCAGGTAACGACGTTAGCATGCCATGTACAAACATACCTCTCTTCCAAGAGTGTATCAATCAGAGGAAACAAGCCCCTCTTAAAATCTGTTCCAAGGACATGTTTCAATGCTATTAACAATTCCTGCACATAAAACACATATTATATATATTCACATATAAGACATTTAACTAAGGACAAACAGTCTTGGTCATACTATCACCTTTCTTATGGAAACAGAGTCCGAACAAGTAACAAGCAGGTTCACAATGCTTTTACATATGCTTTCCTCATGTGGTCTAATATAATCAGCAAAGCTCTTCAAAAGGTAAGTCAGAAATGAGACTGTCTGCAACAACAGGACCAGAAACATATAAGTATACAAATTAATATGAGAGCTTTCATTATCTAGGTTATATATAATGCATCCAACATTTTTTAGATTTATGCATATCAATATGCTAAAACAACCTCATAAATATGACATGCTGACTGCTGAGCACCGCAATACTTCCACAAACATTTACTAGTTCATGAAGGAGAATAATGCTTCATTTGTAATTTAGTAATACAAAGATGATCCCAAAAATTACCTTAACCTGGGCCCCTTTTAGCTCAGTGAAGTGGGCCTTCAAATGTGGTGGAACTTTGTCAGGACCAGGAACTGAGATTGCAGCAACCATCAATGGCAACAACTGAGGGATATTAGTCTGGACAAGCCGATTATACAGCTGAAAGAGAAACATAACCACCAAAGGACTCTCGGTCACAATCTTGAACGACCTAGTACTTGGATTAAGTTGTCCAGACCCTGTGCTTGAGGTGGAAGACCCAACTTGGTCTGAAATCTCCATTGGCTTAACATCTTCATTACCAAGCGAAGGTAATGCTGACATTGATGAAGTTGGTGGTATTGCTGGAGCCACAAATGCCCCACTTTCAAAGAAATGACTAACCGTGAGTCTAAAATTCTGGTAAATTTTACACACGAAGTCAAGGAAAGGCTGCACTTCAGTCTCCTGGGTTGGTCTGAAATTCCTCAATAAATCAAATATAATGCGAATGCAAATCAAACCGTTCTCCTCATTGTCAATAGTAAGGACATGCATAGCCACTTTTAGTAGCTCTTGAACAAAAGGCCGTAACACTTCACTGTGTGGAAGGCGATTGAGGATTTCAATAATAATATTTCGCAGCTTATGCTCAGGATTGTCAGTAAACTGAGGCTTTGTTATGTGATAGAGAATCCCAGAAAACGGGCGGAAGTAACACTTAAGGAAATTCAAGTACTCCCCTGTATGTGTTATCTCTAAACTATCCCGCACCTCCATCGCCATTTGTAACCTACTTTGAATAGCTGTCACAAAGATAAAGACAATAATCAACTTACCAAACAAACAAAGATTTAGAACTACAGCCAACAGCACATTCCAACTCTAAGAAAACACATATTTATACTTGGTATATGAACTAATATAACTCTAAATCACAAAACAGAATCATGAATACATCACAACTTTTCGTCCCTATACAGGTTCACTTCTTTCCGCCTAGCTAAATAATTTAAAACTTGTAACAAGTTCTACAAATAAAATCCAGCGATGTTCAATCCATAATGCAACTCATATCAGTTTCAAATTTAGAAGGTTCTATTCTTGGTTCAAGAAGCGTAAGTGTGACTTGTTGAGGACTAAGGAGGGGATTTATAATTCCGTTTCTGCTTCCTAACAACTAAATGTCCAAAACCATTAACGAAACTAACTCGGTTACGATCATATGGAATAACTGTAACCTCTAGTCAGACTAGGGCTAGGAAAATTCATTTTTGGATAACCCTTCTTAGTGGCTTAGTGCTACTCCCTTAAACTCCAAACTTTTTCGTCTTCAGATGGAATCTTACTTAATTTGACACCACAAAACACCACACACATACAGAAACAATCTCCCAAGATGAACAATTCACAAAAAGTTAACATAAATTCAACAACTAGAATTACGTCGTCGTGTGCATGTGTAAAGAGAAAGATAAAATGAATACGGATGTCAGGTTCCATGAGATGCCGAGAATGCTGCTCGAAATTTTGAATAGGACTCATGACTGGATAAACACTAGCTTCAATCAAATATCGAACCGATCACCGAGCATACGTTTGAACTTGAACTTGCTGATTCTAGGGCAAACTTGTAGCGAACTCTTGCTTGTCGACTTGATAGTATGATTAGAACTGTACAAAATTAGGGTTTCCAGGGTGAATTTGGGAAATTAGAAGCATGATTCTACTGATCTAAAGACCTGTGTGTTTGAAACCGAAGCTTGATTGCGGTGATCATTCAAGCAGGTCTCATGTAATTAGCACACAGGGCCCCTGTATTTATGGGAGAACCAAGCTTCATTTTCAAGGGGGTAAACTTTTCCTTAAAATTAAAATGAAAACTTTTCTAAAATGAGTAAAAAGATATCTTTTACTATTATTAATTTATGTCCCATATATACTAGTTTTAAAAAGTAGTAGCATTGAAAAACTGAAAAGTATATAGAAAATATTGTTAAGTTTTGTATGTTAAGGTATGAGAATTATTAAAAAGCAATATGATATACAAAATAATAAAAGTCAAAGTGTGATGCGGCGTTTTACGAACTTATTATTTAAGTTGTGTCGGTGATATTAATGTAATTAAGTACATAAGTGAAACATATGAATTTATGACAACTCGATTATGTAGATTGAAACATAGATATAAATGATTATACAATAACAGACAAAAAAAATCTGAATACAAGACATAGATAACAATACATATAATGTTAATAAAGATAAACAAAAGCAAAAAACATTAAAAAATGTAAAAGCAAAACATAAAGAAAAAGCAAAAGAAATGCATTTGTCATAAAAGCAAATGTCAAGAAACTCTTCTACAAACAAAGATGTAATAAAAATCATAAGGTTAACAACACATAAAATAAATTTAACGCATAAACATTAGGAGTATATAAAATAAACACAAAAAATGCCCACCAAACGAAATATCACAAACAAATTCCAAGTTCTTGAATTTAAAGAAAAAGGAATGCCCATGACAAAAAAAACCAATAAGACAATTAATTTAAAATTTGCCTGCAATTTTCTTATAGATAACGTTTAGGTTTGCATATATCTCATTTTTCATAAATTTTACAAATAGTTTTGTAACAAGTGAGATTTTAAAAAGTATATTGGTCATTGTAAATATATTGTGAAAACTAATTGTTAAAAATCATCATATTTTCTTGCACCAGCCGAAAAAAAATATGTATATGTTTATGAGAATTAACATATTTTTGGTTATGCTGCCAATTAAGTAAATCAAAATCCAACATACATATCAACATCCTATATGGTAGATTGAATACAAATAATAGCATGGATTAGAGCAAAATAAGAACGATACTACTAACTTAAAAATTAAGCAATGAAACATATGGCTAACAATATAGCCAGTCAATGTACATAAAAATCAAGTGCGCTGGTCATAGTAAGAAAAAAATTTCACTAGTGAGGTACGTGAAGAAAACACAAAAGAAAAGCACCATGAAGGTTTTAACAACATTTGTGGAAAAATAATACAAATTATAAACTAGTCAAGGTCATGTGAGTATTTGTTGCAAGAGTCGAAAATGATCATCAAGAGATGTATTCACGTTGTCACCAAATACGAAAAATTTATTGAGTGTACCTGTGCGCTGTAACATCAGTGCCGGAAACGTCACCGGAACAGTGATCTTAACAGTAACGTGAACAGTGTTCAAGTACAAACTTTACGTAATTCAGTGTATTTCATATTCATGTCAAGCATCATTATCACTTTATATTATCATAACGCAAGTTCAGAATCATTTCAGAGAATCAAAGCTCAGAATTATGGTATATTTATCTGACGACACAGAACCATCATGTGATTATGTGTTAGGATTTTATTACGTATAAACGTATGTGAGGCTTTACAGAACAAAACAACACGGATGTCGTTATGTGAATGCTAAACCGACGGATTATTCGTATAGGTGACGATCTGTACGAATAAATCTGAAAGTTTAACATTCTGAATGATATCCGATAATTAGACAACAATATTGAAAAGTATAGTTATCGTCGTGTTCGTACGGGTGACGATTCGAACGAATACGCGCGACGACCGTACGATTCGATTTTAAACAATAAACTAAATATTTCTGAAAATTTAAAATAAATAAAGATATTTAGTTAATTTATTTGGAATCACAACTTAAATTTAATTTATAAATTCTATCTTTAAAACCGGGTCGTTTCATTACGAAAACGACGAGAAACCGACGCCTTGACGCGAAAACAAGCGAAACCGAACGAACCCGGGTAATTTCCCCCTCATTTATGATGGCAATGAATGCCATCTTTCATCTTCACCTACCAAGTTCATACCCCATTTCCGTCACTTTCTCTCTCTAAAATCTCTCTACCTTCTCTCTAAGATTTCTCACCCATTTCTTCACGAAATCGACTCATCTTGGTGTCAAAACGACCACCATAACTTGTAGATTAAAGAAGTACAATGGATCTAGGCTTTCCTCCATCTGATTCGAGGTAAAAATCCATATTTTGCTCCGTTTTGGGGTTTGAAAACCCTAGAACGAACCTCACATAAAAACCGGCTTTGAACCTTGCCAAACCTAGGAAGTATCACCAAATACTCTTAGAATGAAGTAGGAACAAACGCCATCACGATATCTAGTCGATTGACTTGGAAACCATGGCTGCCCTGTGTGGTGCTCGACCGGCAGAATGAAGTTCATCAGTGGGGCCGAATGGCTTCATTCGAGGCTCATTCGTCGAATGACTTCCCACCGAACTAGCTGCCCATTCGCCGAATGGCCCAGGACTCTTTCGACCTTCTCATTCGCTGGTAGCCTTTCGGCCTAGCCCCATTCGACCACCGGTTTCATTCGACCACTATTCGGAGTATTCTCATTCGGCTTTGGCCTCCTCATTCGCCTACTTTCCTTCGGCCATGCCTCATACGGCTCAGCTATTCGGCCCAGCACCTCATTCGGACCCATGATAGTTCGGTCAAGTTGATGCGGATTGGTTTGCATACATGGGGACCTAAGGTGTGTGTGAGTGCATGGGTGTGTGCAGGGATTTGGGCCACTTAAGCCATGCATGGGTGATAACATGTAGGAACGATCACGTAAACCTTCATGTGTGAGTATGCATGGATCGGGATTCCTTGTGAGTGCATGGGAACATTAGGGTCATGGCATACACCCGATTAGGTGTATCAAGGAAACAAACATAGAATTAACGTGTAATCAAGAATTAGGGTTTCTTAGCTATGCAACCACACTTGAGTGAACTAAGGACCCTCTCAATGACTATGAGAACCATTACAATTGAGATGGGTTTAAATCACATGAGTTATCTAATGAAAACATAGTTGGGATTATACTAATAGGAAATCTATAAAAACATGTGACTAACCTAGATGGTTTATTTAAACTATCAAGACTTAGTAAATCAAAGAACTAACAAGAAATCGTTTGGATGATCAAAGTCGAGTAATGGGCCCGAGGGTGGCCCAATGGGCTTAACTTAAGCTCATCATGGCACTTATACTCATCTTTTAATTAATGATGTTTTAGTAAAAGAAACGATTTATAAACTTTATTAAATTACAATAAATGATGTTTTCTAAACTTTTAATCTAAAATGGAATAAATCAATAACATTTTAGTTAAAGACTTGTGATGAAAAATCTTGGGGTATGGGTTATTAACGGGTAATAAATTAATTTAGATAGAAATAATCTTAGAAACACATTAGTAATCTAGGACACTTAGCTGCACACCGAGACCAAACCCTAGATACAACGACTATTATAAGTACTTATCGTATTCGAATTCTTTTAAAACAACTCAGGAACCGAAGATACATAGGCTACAACAACGAGCGCGCATTTTGTGGTAATTCGATACAAAGCAACACAGGTGAGTTCATTGCCCCTCTTCTAAACATTTTTGTTTTAAAACGCGGGGCTGAGAAGCATGCGTAAACTGTTTTATTTAAATTGTTTACTTAAATGCTTTTATTTATTATATGTTTTACATATATATGATTGTTTATACTCCTAGACTCCTGTCTAGGTAATTATTATGCAGAATTAACCAACAAGTTGATTAAATTACTCCTACGAGTAATACTTTAATTCTAAAACTCTAAACAAACCCTTAGTTCATCAAGCTCAAATTCAAGAATCTAAATTCATAGTGAAACCAAAAGAACTAAAGCTAAAGATCATGTTCAAAGAAATCTAATTCAGTGTGTGATCTGAAAACAAAGGATCCTAATCAAGAATCAATTATCATTGTGAAATCATGGAAATTCTAAAGATCAAATCAAGAGACTCAAGGAATCAGAAATCATAAATGTGTGTGAATAATTGAAATAATGAAATCATTACAATCTAATGAAATCATTAATACTTGAGTTAAGGTGGATGTCAGTTGTATAGAAATCAAGACCACGTGTAACACACATAAAGTCCCGGCATAAATAGTAGACTCTTGTAGTCAAGCTATATGGGCAATAACGTGAACAATCAAATGAAATCGAAATCAAGAGAATCAAAGAGATCAAGAATCAAAGGATATCCGTAAAGTCCCGGCATGTACAGTAGACCATTGGGTCAAGCTGATATGGGCATCATTAAAATCCCGGCACGCTCAGGTAGGCTCCTGGTGAGTCATGCCTGATATGGGTCACGTGTGAGAGGGTACAACTTGGACAACCACCAACAACTAGGTCTAATTGATTGAATCAAATAAGGCCCAATCATCATGTCCCAGTTGTATTTAAATGATTATTTATTTACTTATTTATTTATTTAATTAAACATTTAATATCATGTTTCTACAAATGATTTGGGGAAATCATGATTTCATGGTGAACTCAAAAAGATAATGGTAAATCTATTTGTGGAAATCAAATGTAAATTGAAGGTGAATGGAGTGAAACGCTTAATTATCATCAATAACAATATGTTATGTGGTCCGGTATGTGGTGGGATGTTGGTTGGGGCTTGTTCCCCTACATATGCCCTATATATAAGCATACTTGATTGGATAGCATAGATGGTTGTTGATGAGGTTAAGGTTGTCATTTCGAGGGATCAAGGTAAACCTTTCAGGGTAATCAAATTCTATGAATCAAATGCTAAGAATCAAAGGTAAAGGATGAAATCCTTAATTATCACCAGGAACAATATATCATGTAGTTTGGTATGTGGTGAGATGTTGGCTGGGGCTTGTTCCCCTACATATGCCCTATATATAAGCATACTGAATTGGATGGTGTAGATGGTTAATGGTGAGGTTGAGGTTGTCATTCAGGTTATTCAAACTCATTTTCTAAAACTATATGAACTCACCAACCATGTGTTGACTTGATCTTTTTGCATGACTTCTCAGGTGACGAACAGGTCAATTAAGAAGTCATTACTTTTGGACTAGGACTTCATATAGAAGACTTAGTATTTTGGACCTGCATATTTTTGGGAACATCATTATACAATATATTTTTGGTATATCTTGTGCAGATACAAGATAGAAAATTTATGATGTTGATGGTAGATTTACATTGTTAAATTATAAACAATACTGATGTAATTTAACTTTGTAATTCTATTATATTTAGCATTTCTCATTTATATCATGTGCAATGTAAACAATCTGATCATCATGATTATCACTCACGATATCGCGCCCCGGGAACCTTCCGCCCGACGGGGACCCCGATCCAAACCCCGCCGGCTCGGGGTGTGACATGCGCATATATATATCATCACTATTTGAAAGGAGCAATTGTGTCATATATTGGGTGATTTTAACAATTATGTGCCCTCATATGATGTAGATGATACATGATTCATTGGAAGAATAAGGACCGATGTAGGAACCTCATTACTTCACACATGTTCATCAAATATGTCCTCGTCCCCACATTAGTTGTGTTTCATTTGGCCTCTTATATCATCAATATTGTTTGTCTTGCTTAATAAAAGTTCATGAATTTATTTTTTATTGTTTGAGTGAAAACTTTCAATGGGATCCCCATGCATGCATGATTGATTCTACAAAATGAGATGAAAACTTTCAATGATGTGGATCATTCCTTATGGATACATTTCTCTTGTCCACATCTAATATGGGATTTACCTAAAGTGTTACAAACGACTCCTACACATGCATGCGCGCGGTTTGGACTCATTGTTTACAATGTTGTGTTCCACTCCACTGTTACATCCCATATATTGCACACTACAACCAAACCCATTTGTCATATGTGTTTTTGTCATGCCCTAACTGATGGAGGAAAACGTCAATGCATGGACACGACTGTTCAAAAGCTCATGATAAACTAGAAATGTTCAATAATTCATTCAACGAAGTTACATTGTCTTACAACCAAAACAAACAAGTTCAAACATCCAAAATAAAGTTCAAATTTTATTAAAGCTCTAAGTCCGAAACACCTTAGGTGATTATCCAAAGTTTCACTAAATTGCACCTGAAACATGATAAAAGTTGGAAAAGGAAAAATAGTTGGTGAGTATCATAAAGTTGACTTAATAACATATTTAATGGTTTGAAGTTTGAATCATGTATCATAAACAAATCAATAGATAAGCTTTATATGGAAACATATATTGTACCATTGCATATCAAACCTTAGTTAACCAAGTTAGGCATAGCATCACATACTATCCTTATCGCTCATATAGTTCAAATTGTGCTCAATATTTCAAAACCAAAATTTGCATAGTACATTAGTTGGTAACCATGTGATCACTGGTTGGGTGGAGTGATTAGGTCAATAGATTATTCATCACAACAGTTAGGCTAATATAGCTAATGATCAATGCAAGTTTCGAGTATAGTTCACATGTAGTTTGGGACACAAGCTCAAATCCCAAGATATGTTCATAGATACAAGGAGTTCAGATTGTTATAGTTCATGTGTTTAGCCTCGATGTTTTGAAAACAAAAATCAAAATCCATAAAAAGGGAGTATGAAACTCACCTTGAGAAATGTATTAGCAAGTAAATTTTACCCGAGCAAGTAATCAACCAATGTTCTCACAACCTATCAAGTAGTTACACATAAATACAATTAAGAACCCCAACACAAGAGTTCAAGTGTCTAATGGTGATACCTTATGTACAAATTCATATTTCGAACACTTCTTAGTTGTAACATGGTTCATGGGTTCATGTGTGGTTCTAAGTTGGTTATTTTGTTTAGAGTTCACAAACATATAGTTCAAATACAAAGTTGTCAAAATTTGGGTGTTTTTGTCACATAGCTAAACCTTGTTTAATATTTTTAATAAGTTATGAAATTTTTATAGAACTTAATTTGATATTTTATTAACATTTTTTCAAATATATCATAACTAAATTTGAGGTTGAAATTTTCCATTTAGTATAAGCAAGTCATCTTATCAGCCTAGTCCCAAAACTAGACCACCGTGTAGTATTTTTCCTTTTTAGTAACCCAAACATTACTACATTTTAACGAGGTCCTACTAGTTTTAAATCTAACTAATTCTCTTGATTTTAGGATTTGGAATCACTAAATTTGGATTTTTTATGATCGATTTATGACCGGTTAAAGTTGATGCAACTTTTGGTTCGCTTGACCATTTTTGGACCAGGTTGTTTAGCCTGTATGGAAGAGCAAACGATGTCCAATAATTATGAAATTTATATTTCCATAAACTATAGTTTTTAAGCATAGGCCTTTTAAATATTAATCAGCTAATTTGACTCAGCTTTGGCCAAGTTAAGATGTCTTGAAGTTCGCTAAAGATTTTTGCCAGCTGTGGTTTCGTTTACATAGGTTGTGTTTCGTGAGTTTTTGTGCATCAAGGTTTACAATTTCGTTATTAATTCCTTTTGATATTTTAATTAACATGTTTTAAATGATCATATGTGGTTTTATCCATGTTTTTCATGGTTTGTGATGAAGATGATGACATATGAATAGAAATCATAGAATAATCATGAAGCAAATGATGATGGATTGAGTATTGTATATGGCTGATTTTGTGGATGGCAATGGGGAGGGAGGAAGATATGTATGTGATGTTTTTATGAAGAATAATGGTGAATAAAGGATGACTTTAAGATCATTTAATGCAACCATCCATCTACTTGTAACCTTTATGCCATTACCCAAAACTTGAGGGGCATTTTAGTCTTGTTTATTGTTTTTCGTATATTATATTGTCTAACGTTTAAGTGTGACATGTTGTATTTTGAGTTTTGTGACATTTTATCGTGAGATATCTCGTTTTCTAAATTACATCTCATCTAATATTTTATTATATTAGATAATTGTTATTGTTGGTTTTTCCCCACCAGTGTTCATTGGTATTATCATTATTCTTGAGTTTGTTGTTTACTTTCACCAATGTTTTGCTTTATGATATTGAATCTTACAATTTGTAGTTCTTTGATTATGTGACACACCAAACCTATGATGTTACTTTATTTGGTAGTTGGAATATATTGTTATATATGATTTCCTAATAATAAGTCAAAGCCATATTATAGCGGTAAGCAATGTTTTTACGACCGGACCGGCCGGTCCATGTCACACCCCCACCCCTCGTCACCTCGTGTCTGGTCTGACGTCACTGAACCGGTTGCGGAAGCATAGTGGTGATGTCTCTGAGGTGAGGGGTGACTTACTTGAACCAATATCATAAGCACACAGATTAACTTAAAGTAAATACTTTACCAGGGTGTCGCAATCACAACCACATTACAACTATATTTATTTAATTACAATACTATTATTAAAGTGCAAATAACTCAAAAGTGCATCCTCACCCGGTGGTCACTGTTTCCCTGCAAAAAGGATTTAATTTGAAACGTCAGCACAAAGCTGGTGAGATCGACAGTTTAATAGATGTAGCAGAATATCTCAAAACTGATAATAGAGAAGTGATTCTGCATTTGTTTATATTTAATGAGTTATTTATATTCTAGTTTACTGATTAGATCCTTCTGAACGTTCAATGTCAAAGACATTGCTTAGTAAATCATCAACTCGATATTAATTATATAATTAATTAATTTAAGGTTATATCATACAATGTATGATAATGTAAGAACCTACATTGCATTAGATTCCTAACACAAAGTTGATGACACTCTAGATTAATCAGAATAATCTCAGATTAACCAAATAGTTAATGTTGTTGATTATGATACTGTAACAGTTTCTAGATAATTTAATGGCTTAGGAATGATCAATCCTTGTTATTGATTACCCAAATATCATGAAATATCACAATGTAGTATCATAAGAGGTATAATAACCAAGTTTAACATACTAATCTGACTGTTATCATAAACATCAGATAATCGTTCCAATGAGTATGTTAATGATTGTGATTAATTTGAAACACTTGGATTTAACCTTGCATTTCAAGGATTAACCCAACTAATCAACTACATTGTTATAATCAAATGGATTAAACCATTATAATCATAGTTATGGTTTCATGCAAACCGGGCATTACAACGGATCAAAACAAGGATTTAACCGTTAGAACTTCGTGTTCTTTGTTTATAATCAATCCTAGCCATCATTTAGGCAATAATCAACAATCCTAACTATATCATTACGTTCAAAATCAAGATCTAATCAATCAAAATCAAACCAGAAAGTTTAAACGGATCATTACCTAATCTGACGGATTTCTGACTTCAAAATAACGATCAGAACTTGTTATGATGATCCCTGGTGCGATCCTTAGCTTCAGATGGCTTGAAAGATAGATTTAGATGATGTATATGTGTGTGTTTTCGTCTGGTTTGCGAAACAGAAACAAGAAGAAGAATAACTTCTTTCTTGCATGAAATCTGATGAAATAGATCAGATCACTGCACCGCCACATCCGTCGCGTACCGCGACCAGAAGCCCAAAAAGGCTTCGCGTACCGCGAAGAAATCCGGAGATCTCAGATTTCTTTCGTGCATCGCGTACCGCGGAGAACTTCCAAGCCCACCTCCGCGTACCGCGGCAAGTCCAGTCGACCAATACTTAGAAATTTTTCTTCATTTTACGATTCCGGGCAATCCAAGACTCCGTTTTGAACACGGTTTTCGCCCACGTTCATAATTTCTCACCTACTATCAACTTGTAATAATTACAATTATTAAATCAACATGGATTTCTATAACGATCAAATGTGCTCACATCATTGATGACGTAAATTCTCGTATGCAACTGTCACAGTCTCCTCCTGTTAGAGAAATTTCGTCCCGAAATTTAGTGAAGACTTACATTATGACAATCGTTTATGAGAATAGATGTGGATATTTTAACTTCATTTGATCTTCACGTTCCCACGTATACTCAGGTCCACGTTGCGAGTTCCATCGTACTTTAACGATTGGTATACAACTACGTTTCAACACTTTCATTTCTCGATCCATTACCTCTACTGGTTCTTCACTGAACTGAAGTTTTTCATCAATATGAATCTCTTCTAGAGGTACGATCAATGATTCATCAATTAAACACTTTTTCAGATTGGATACATGAAAGACATCGTGAATGTTACCGAGTTCAGGAGGTAATTCAAGTCTGTAGGCTACTGACCCAATTCGTTCAAGAATTTTGAATGGTCCTACAAATCTTGGTGAAAGTTTACCTCTTTTCCCAAATCTGAAAATGCCTTTCCAAGGTGACACTTTCAACATTACTCGATCACCTACTTGGAATTCGAGTGGTCTACGGCGATTATCAGCATAACTCTTTTGACGATCGCGAGCAGTTTTGATTCGTTCCTGAATGAGTGCGATCTTATCTGTTGTTTCCTGAATGAGTTCTGGGCCTATGATTTGACTTTCACCTACCTCTGACCAACAGATAGGTGATCTACACTTGCGTCCATAAAGTGCTTCGAATGGAGCGCATTGAATACTAGTATGGTAGCTGTTATTGTATGAGAATTCAACAAGTGGAAGATGAATATCCCAGCTACCTCCAAAATCAATCACACAACTTCTAAGCATATCCTCAAGAGTTTGATTTGTTCGTTCAGTCTGCCCGTCTGTTTGAGGATGATAAGCAGTGCTCATATTGATTTGAGTGCCCAAAGCATTCTGAAGAGTTTGCCAAAATCGTGACATAAATCGACTATCTCTGTCAGAAATGATAGAGATCGGTACTCCATGTCGAAATACAATCTCATTAACATAAAGTTTAGCGAGTCGATCCATAGAATAATCTTCTCGGATGGGTAAGAAATGCGCAGATTTAGTAAGGCGATCAACGATAACCCATATAGAGTCATGATTACGTGATGTTCTGGGTAATTTAGTAATGAAATCCATAGAGATCTGATCCCATTTCCACATGGGAATCTCAGGTTGTTGCAATAACCCAGAAGGTCGTTGATGTTCAGCCTTAACTTTGAGACATGTTAGACATCGGTCCACGTATTCAGCTATTTGTTTCTTCATTCCAGGCCACCAGTAAAAGTCTTTAAGATCTTTATACATTTTATCAGCACCTGGATGAATAGAATACCTGGATTTGTGCGCCTCATCCAAGATAATTGTTCGAGATTTACCGAAAAGAGGAACCCACATTCGGTCTTTGAAATACAATAGTTCATCGTCTTTTGTATCAAGTTTCTTATCTAATCCTCTCAGTCCCTGAGCAGAATAGTTCGTTGCTTGTAAAGCTTGTTGCTGAGCGTCTTTGATTTGAGGAATTAGACTGGTTTGAATAGTCATACCTAACGCTTTCACACGTAAAGGCTTGACTCGTTCCTTGCGACTTAAAGCATCAGCTACAACATTTGCTTTGCCTGGGTGATAACGAATCTCACAGTCGTAATCGTTCAACAGTTCAACCCATCGCCTCTGTCGCATGTTCAACATTTTCTGATCTAGAATGTGTTGGAGACTTTTGTGATCAGTGTATATAATACACCTAGTTCCGTACAAATAGTGTCTCCAAATCTTGAGTGCAAACACTACCGCACCAAGTTCTAGATCATGAGTGGTATAGTTCTTCTCATGTACTTTCAGTTGTCGAGAAGCGTAAGCAATTACTTTGTCGTTCTGCATTAAAACACATCCAAGACCTTGACAAGAAGCATCACAATACACTGTGAAGTTATCAATACCTTCCGGTAGTGCCAAGATAGGTGCGTTGCAGAGTTTGTGTTTCAACAGTTGGAACGCCTCCTCCTGTTGAGAATTCCATACAAACGGTTGATTTTTCTGTGTCAATGTAGTCAGTGGCAAGGCTATCTTTGAAAAGTTCTTGATAAACCGACGATAATAACCTGCCAATCCCAAGAATTGACGTATTTCAGTCGGGGTTCGTGGTGTCTCCCATTGTTTCACCGCCTGAATCTTACTGGGATCCACTTGAATACCGTTTTGATTTACTACATGACCAAGAAATTGAACTTCTCGTAACCAGAACTCACACTTGGAGAACTTGGCATATAATTTTTCACGTGCCAAAAGTTCTAAAATTAATTTCAAGTGTTGAGCATGCTCTTGTTGATTTCGAGAATAAATAAGAATATCATCAATAAACACAATCACAAATTTATCCAGATAAGGTCTACATACTCGATTCATCAGATCCATGAAAACTGCTGGTGCATTTGTTAAACCAAACGGCATTACTAGAAATTCGTATTGTCCGTATCGAGTTCTGAAAGCAGTTTTAGGAATGTCATCATCATGAATACGTAACTGATGATATCCAGATCTCAAATCGATTTTTGAAAAATAAGTAGCACCTTGTAGTTGATCAAACAGATCATCGATACGAGGTAGTGGATAACGGTTCTTGATTGTCAGTTTATTGAGTTCCCTGTAGTCAATACACATTCTGAATGAACCATCCTTCTTTTTCACAAAAAGAATAGGTGCTCCCCAGGGTGAGAAACTAGGTCTGATAAAACCTTTGTCTAACAGTTCTTGCAATTGACCTGAAAGTTCTTGCATTTCGGATGGTGCAAGCCGATACGGGGCTTTAGCAACAGGTGCTGCACCTGGAATCAAGTCGATTCGAAATTCAACTTGTCTCACTGGGGGTAATCCTGTTATGTCCTCAGGAAAGACTTCAGGAAAATCCTTGACTACTGGGATATCTGTGATTTGTTTGGGTGAAGAATTGTGCTCAGTCACATGTGCTAGGAAAGCATAACAACCTTTCCTTAAGAACTTCTGAGCTCGCATACAAGATATGATACCAAGTTTTCTACCAGCTCGTTCTCCTTGAACTATCAGTGTATTACCGTTAGGTAATGGAATGCGAATCACCTTGTTTTGACAGACAACTTCCGCTTGGTTATTAGAAAGCCAGTCCATACCCACAACAACATCAAAGCTCCCAAGCTCAATAGGAAGTAAATCAATTTTGAAAAGATGATCATTCAAATTCAAGGAACATCCTTGAATAACACTGTTAGTTTTGATTAACTTGCCATTAGCAAGTTCAATGACATAAGGAGTTTCTAGATCTACCGTAGGCAATGAAATTAATGATGCAAATTCAGGAGAGATAAAGCTCTTATCCGTTCCTGTGTCAAACAAAACTGATGCGTATAGATTATTAAGAAGAAACGTACCAGTAACAATATTTGCATCATGTCTCGCCTCGGTCGCACCAATCTGAAAAGCTCTCCCCCTAGCTTCAGTTCCCGGATTGGTGTTATTGTTCGGACAGTTTCGTATGAGATGATCAGGGCTTCCACATTTGTAACATGACCGGTTGGTTTGAGTGGTTTGTCGTGGTGCTTGGTTTGGTGTCTGAGCAGGAAAGTTGCAATATTTAGCATAATGTCCAACTCGGTTACAGTTCAGACAAACAGGACATGGTCCCGTGTGATGTAGTGGACACTTATTGCATTTGGGCGCCTGCCCAGTATAAGTTTTCCTCTCAGGAACATTTGCACCATAGTTTTTCACAGTTGGCTTGCTCTGGGTGATCTCAGCCGGAGCCTTCGCCTTGGTTTTACCGAACCACTTTCGTTTGGTACCTTTTGACACATTCAAGGTACCGACATCACTACGACTATGAACTGTCTGAGGTTTCAAAGACAGAGTACCACTCCTTACCGCCTCATTGGTAAGCTTAGTGGTCAAGAGAATCGTATGTTTCAGGGTTGTAGGTTCAGCAGCAGTTATCATTCCTCGTATCTGAGGAATCAGACCCTTAATGTACTTCTCGATTAAAGCGGCTTCCGTAGGAAACATGTCGGGAAGCAAACAAGTAAGTTCATGGAAACGATCGGTGTAAGCCAGACAATCAGCACCAATCATAGAATGATTCCAGAATTCCTCCTGGAGTTTTTGAATTTCAGTGATGGGACAGTACTCTGATCTAATCAGAGTTTTGAAATCGTTCCAGCCCATCGAGTCAACTGTGGCTAAACCCAAAGTCTTGGCCTGGGTATTCCACCAGGTCAAAGCAGAATCTTTCAAAGAACAGGCAGCATAAGACACCTTATGCTCCTCCAAACACTGACTGATTTTGAGCTTAGTTTCCATTTCCTCAATCCACCTTATTAGACCAGCCGCTCCTTCTTTGCCAGTAAAAGTAGGAGGGTTACAGGAAGCAAAATACTTGTAAGTACATCCCTGTCGAGGTGGATCAGGAACAATAGTAGTTGTACCGGTAGTGGTATGAGTTTCAACGTGACCACCAGTAGCATTATGTTCAACATGATCATGATCCCCACCAGAACCTGCAGTGATATGTGGTTGGTGTTGTGTCAGAACACCACAAGCAGATAGTTGTTCACGCACAATGCGAGCTATCATAGCCTCATTTGTTTCAGATCCGCTTGTACCAGCAGGTGGAACAATGCCTGCTCCAGGGTTCACTGGTGGAGTAGTATGCGTTTCCAAGTTCCCAGGTGGAACTACGTTCGCTTCCGGATTAACATGCGGATCCGGATTTGAGTCAACAGTCAAAGGTGGAATTTGATTCGGTTCAGGGTTTGTAATGTTCTGAGTAGCTCTCTTAGCTGGTCGACCTCGTTTAGGAGCCATTATTCTGCTTACAAGCAGACAAAACTCAGGTCAGTTCAAGAACATTAAAGATATAACCCGTTCTATCACATAAATACAATCCCATTCAGTTACACTGAAAAGTTGTATTAAAAGGTGATTATAAGAATACAGTATAACTACATAAATTCAGTCCAGACATGTTCACATTACACACAGATCACACAATTATTCGTAGTTATACTTAGTCCTGTTATTTCAAAAACATGTTAGAGTCTTACCCAGCTCATTGCATTGCAACACATGTTTTTAAAGATATGTTCATACAGGACTAGGATATGTTCTCAGACAAGTTCTCTAATATGTTCTCAGTTCATACATTAAGTTCTCATACAGACTATAGATATGTTCTCGTACAGTATGGCTCTCGTACTGTACTTTAGTTCCAGACACATTCACAATTCAGGCACGTTCTCAATTTAGACATGTTCTCGTACAGTATGGCTCTCGTACTGTACTTAAGTTACAGACACATTCACAATTAGATACGTTCACAATTCAGACATGTTCTCGTACAGTATGGCTCTCGTACTGTACTTAAGTTACAGATATATTTGCATACAGTATTGCTCCGTACTGTATTCCAGCAAAATATATATTTTAGTTCAATATATTCGCATACAGTATTGTTCCCGTACTGTATTTCAGCGAAATATATATATTAGTTCAATATATTCGCATACAGTATTGTTCCCGTACTGTATTTCAGCGAAATATATATATTAGTTTGACATGTTCTCATATTAATTCGTTCGCATACTGTTATGTTTTCACACAGAATTGTTTATAGTTCACACACAAAGTTCATTGTACAAACAGATATACAAAAACACCCATATATTACAGTACCATAGTTTTATACATACCAAGTTTCGATACAACCAAAAGTCATAATACTCTAAACCAACAACATCATACACTACAACTCACAAACTCGGGATCTATTTATACCAAAATATCCCGCTCTCATAACTACTGATCACTCTATATCACACCATATGTACAACAAGATCATAACTGCTCGGTCCCCTGATCAGCCCTCACCGCAGAAAATACCATAACCCGTCCAACACCATGGCTATAATGACCAACCCTATAGCCACACATAATAACCTAGCCTCTAAGCTCATACCCCCTAGCACTCCCAACATCATTCCTCTCATCACTATCACTCGCTGCCAAAATGCAGCTATCATCCCCTGAATCACGGTTCTCCTCATCCTCTCCTCGATCATAGCCCGCCAAGCTTGCGAGCCAGCATCCAGTGCATTCATCTGTTCCATCAACAACAGATGAGATGAGAGTATCTCGAACACAGTGGTACGTGTATCTTCCCCAATAGCACGAGACTCCTGTAACTCTAGTCGAGTCCCCTGAAGATCTAAGGTCACCTGGCGAAGCTGTGCCCTAAACTCCGCCTGCTGTGAGGACTCTCCTACCTCATGTACAGCGTGAAACTCATCCCTGAAAGCCAACTGCTTCCGGGGAGGTAATCCTGTGGTCTTGCGGGCCTGACCCCGCATACGTCGCAACCCGTCCCAAACGGGTACCCTAGGAGGTGATATACTCTGCATTCGATCCGCAACGGGATCAACCGAAGGTAAGTGAGGCGGACTAGGTATAATAGGAAGTGCTGGTGGTGGTGGTGTAACTGGTCTAGGCTCTAATGGTGAATGTGGTAATGCTGGTTGTGCCTGTGGCACTACAGATGGCGCCCGTGAGGCTGCAGTCGATGCCTCTGAAGGATCTGAATCCGGTGCTGAGCTAGAGCTCGGAGTATCATCCCTCACCACATGTGGGACTCGCTGATGAACATGCTGTTCTCCTTGATCAGCCATCACTAGTACAATAAAAAAATTTCTAATCAGTATCATGACATAAATATTAAATAACAATATTTAATATGAACATGATATGATGCTCTCTCCTATCTTAGAGCAGCTATTCGTCTTTATAGTTATTGAGGTTCTGCTTGAATTAAAGTAAACTAGAACGCACAAGTGTTGCAAATTTCAGTTATGCTGGCCACTCATAACTGGAATTTGTACCACCTGATTATCCTGGCTTAATTTAAAACAAGTTTTGTTCAATATTAATGTTCGGTGCTCTCTGTGTAACTATACGAGCCTATGGTTATAGTCTAGGTTTCTAAGTCAACCTAATTCTCTATAACCTGTGGCTCTGATACCACCCTGTCACACCCCCACCCCTCGTCACCTCGTGTCTGGTCTGACGTCACTGAACCGGTTGCGGAAGCATAGTGGTGATGTCTCTGAGGTGAGGGGTGACTTACTTGAACCAATATCATAAGCACACAGATTAACTTAAAGTAAATACTTTACCAGGGTGTCGCAATCACAACCACATTACAACTATATTTATTTAATTACAATACTATTATTAAAGTGCAAATAACTCAAAAGTGCATCCTCACCCGGTGGTCACTGTTTCCCTGCAAAAAGGATTTAATTTGAAACGTCAGCACAAAGCTGGTGAGATCGACAGTTTAATTTAAAACAATATGATATGATAAGCACGTTCTCAAAAGTTCAGTTCTGGATAACCATGGGACCTGTATCTAGTTCCTTTCGGACGTCTAGTTCAGTTCTCAAGATATTACCCGTCGGTACATATCTTAGTGCCTCATTATCTTAATGTCTATCACACCATTAAGAAGTTCAGGAAACAGATAACAAACATTCACACAAGGGGAGATGCAATCCTCCCAGCGAATGGGGTGTCAACCAATAGTACTATCAATGTTTTCTGCTCGGCCACACATGGGTTCACTAGATACAGTTCAAAAATGAGGACTTTCAGTTCCATGATAGGGTTCAGTCTACAGGCAAAATCCCATGAAATCCCACAAAAGTCTAATGAAATCACACAGATATCATTGAATCATATCATATATTCAGTCAACAGTTTGCAGTGTTACCCCGATGTTTATAAAAGATTAAGAATAAAAAGGGGTTGTACGAAACTCACCTGATAGTATAGATGTAGCAGAATATCTCAAAACTGATAATAGAGAAGTGATTCTGCATTTGTTTATATTTAATGAGTTATTTATGTTCTAGTTTACTGATTAGATCCTTCTGAACGTTCAATGTCAAAGACATTGCTTAGTAAATCATCAACTCGATATTAATTATATAATTAATTAATTTAAGGTTATATCATACAATGTATGATAATGTAAGAACCTACATTGCATTAGATTCCTAACACAAAGTTGATGACACTCTAGATTAATCAGAATAATCTCAGATTAACCAAATAGTTAATGTTGTTGATTATGATACTGTAACAGTTTCTAGATAATTTAATGGCTTAGGAATGATCAATCCTTGTTATTGATTACCCAAATATCATGAAATATCACAATGTAGTATCATAAGAGGTATAATAACCAAGTTTAACATACTAATCTGACTGTTATCATAAACATCAGATAATCGTTCCAATGAGTATGTTAATGATTGTGATTAGTTTGAAACACTTGGATTTAACCTTGCATTTCAAGGATTAACCCAACTAATCACCTACATTGTTATAATCAAATGGATTAAACCATTATAATCATAGTTATGGTTTCATGCAAACCGGGCATTACAACGGATCAAAACAAGGATTTAACCGTTAGAACTTCGTGTTCTTTGTTTATAATCAATCCTAGCCATCATTTAGGCAATAATCAACAATCCTAACTATATCATTACGTTCAAAATCAAGATCTAATCAATCAAAATCAAACCAGAAAGTTTAAACGGATCATTACCTAATCTGACGGATTTCTGACTTCAAAATAACGATCAGAACTTGTTATGATGATCCCTGGTGCGATCCTTAGCTTCAGATGGCTTGAAAGATAGATTTAGATGATGTATATGTGTGTGTTTTCGTCTGGTTTGCGAAACAGAAACAAGAAGAAGAATAACTTCTTTCTTGCATGAAATCTGATGAAATAGATCAGATCACTGCACCGCCACATCCGTCGCGTACCGCGACCAGAAGCCCAAAAAGGCTTCGCGTACCGCGAAGAAATCCGGAGATCTCAGATTTCTTTCGTGCATCGCGTACCGCGGAGAACTTCCAAGCCCACCTCCGCGTACCGCGGCAAGTCCAGTCGACCAATACTTAGAAATTTTTCTTCATTTTACGATTCCGGGCAATCCAAGACTCCGTTTTGAACACGGTTTTCGCCCACGTTCATAATTTCTCACCTACTATCAACCTGTAATAATTACAATTATTAAATCAACATGGATTTCTATAACGATCAAATGTGCTCACATCATTGATGACGTAAATTCTCGTATGCAACTGTCACAGTCTCCTCCTGTTAGAGAAATTTCGTCCCGAAATTTAGTGAAGACTTACATTATGACAATCGTTTATGAGAATAGATGTGGATATTTTAACTTCATTTGATCTTCACGTTCCCACGTATACTCAGGTCCACGTTGCGAGTTCCATCGTACTTTAACGATTGGTATACAACTACGTTTCAACACTTTCATTTCTCGATCCATTACCTCTACTGGTTCTTCACTGAACTGAAGTTTTTCATCAATATGAATCTCTTCTAGAGGTACGATCAATGATTCATCAATTAAACACTTTTTCAGATTGGATACATGAAAGACATCGTGAATGTTACCGAGTTCAGGAGGTAATTCAAGTCTGTAGGCTACTGACCCAATTCGTTCAAGAATTTTGAATGGTCCTACAAATCTTGGTGAAAGTTTACCTCTTTTCCCAAATCTGAAAATGCCTTTCCAAGGTGACACTTTCAACATTACTCGATCACCTACTTGGAATTCGAGTGGTCTACGGCGATTATCAGCATAACTCTTTTGACGATCGCGAGCAGTTTTGATTCGTTCCTGAATGAGTGCGATCTTATCTGTTGTTTCCTGAATGAGTTCTGGGCCTATGATTTGACTTTCACCTACCTCTGACCAACAGATAGGTGATCTACACTTGCGTCCATAAAGTGCTTCGAATGGAGCGCATTGAATACTAGTATGGTAGCTGTTATTGTATGAGAATTCAACAAGTGGAAGATGAATATCCCAGCTACCTCCAAAATCAATCACACAACTTCTAAGCATATCCTCAAGAGTTTGATTTGTTCGTTCAGTCTGCCCGTCTGTTTGAGGATGATAAGCAGTGCTCATATTGATTTGAGTGCCCAAAGCATTCTGAAGAGTTTGCCAAAATCGTGACATAAATCGACTATCTCTGTCAGAAATGATAGAGATCGGTACTCCATGTCGAAATACAATCTCATTAACATAAAGTTTAGCGAGTCGATCCATAGAATAATCTTCTCGGATGGGTAAGAAATGCGCAGATTTAGTAAGGCGATCAACGATAACCCATATAGAGTCATGATTACGTGATGTTCTGGGTAATTTAGTAATGAAATCCATAGAGATCTGATCCCATTTCCACATGGGAATCTCAGGTTGTTGCAATAACCCAGAAGGTCGTTGATGTTCAGCCTTAACTTTGAGACATGTTAGACATCGGTCCACGTATTCAGCTATTTGTTTCTTCATTCCAGGCCACCAGTAAAAGTCTTTAAGATCTTTATACATTTTATCAGCACCTGGATGAATAGAATACCTGGATTTGTGCGCCTCATCCAAGATAATTGTTCGAGATTTACCGAAAAGAGGAACCCACATTCGGTCTTTGAAATACAATAGTTCATCGTCTTTTGTATCAAGTTTCTTATCTAATCCTCTCAGTCCCTCAGCAGAATAGTTCGTTGCTTGTAAAGCTTGTTGCTGAGCGTCTTTGATTTGAGGAATTAGACTGGTTTGAATAGTCATACCTAACGCTTTCACACGTAAAGGCTTGACTCGTTCCTTGCGACTTAAAGCATCAGCTACAACATTTGCTTTGCCTGGGTGATAACGAATCTCACAGTCGTAATCGTTCAACAGTTCAACCCATCGCCTCTGTCGCATGTTCAACATTTTCTGATCTAGAATGTGTTGGAGACTTTTGTGATCAGTGTATATAATACACCTAGTTCCGTACAAATAGTGTCTCCAAATCTTGAGTGCAAACACTACCGCACCAAGTTCTAGATCATGAGTGGTATAGTTCTTCTCATGTACTTTCAGTTGTCGAGAAGCGTAAGCAATTACTTTGTCGTTCTGCATTAAAACACATCCAAGACCTTGACAAGAAGCATCACAATACACTGTGAAGTTATCAATACCTTCCGGTAGTGCCAAGATAGGTGCGTTGCAGAGTTTGTGTTTCAACAGTTGGAACGCCTCCTCCTGTTGAGAATTCCATACAAACGGTTGATTTTTCTGTGTCAATGTAGTCAGTGGCAAGGCTATCTTTGAAAAGTTCTTGATAAACCGACGATAATAACCTGCCAATCCCAAGAATTGACGTATTTCAGTCGGGGTTCGTGGTGTCTCCCATTGTTTCACCGCCTGAATCTTACTGGGATCCACTTGAATACCGTTTTGATTTACTACATGACCAAGAAATTGAACTTCTCGTAACCAGAACTCACACTTGGAGAACTTGGCATATAATTTTTCACGTGCCAAAAGTTCTAAAATTAATTTCAAGTGTTGAGCATGTTCTTGTTGATTTCGAGAATAAATAAGAATATCATCAATAAACACAATCACAAATTTATCCAGATAAGGTCTACATACTCGATTCATCAGATCCATGAAAACTGCTGGTGCATTTGTTAAACCAAACGGCATTACTAGAAATTCGTAATGTCCGTATCGAGTTCTGAAAGCAGTTTTAGGAATGTCATCATCATGAATACGTAACTGATGATATCCAGATCTCAAATCGATTTTTGAAAAATAAGTAGCACCTTGTAGTTGATCAAACAGATCATCGATACGAGGTAGTGGATAACGGTTCTTGATTGTCAGTTTATTGAGTTCCCTGTAGTCAATACACATTCTGAATGAACCATCCTTCTTTTTCACAAAAAGAATAGGTGCTCCCCAGGGTGAGAAACTAGGTCTGATAAAACCTTTGTCTAACAGTTCTTGCAATTGACCTGAAAGTTCTTGCATTTCGGATGGTGCAAGCCGATACGGGGCTTTAGCAACAGGTGCTGCACCTGGAATCAAGTCGATTCGAAATTCAACTTGTCTCACTGGGGGTAATCCTGATATGTCCTCAGGAAAGACTTCAGGAAAATCCTTGACTACTGGGATATCTGTGATTTGTTTGGGTGAAGAATTGTGCTCAGTCACATGTGCTAGGAAAGCATAACAACCTTTCCTTAAGAACTTCTGAGCTCGCATACAAGATATGATACCAAGTTTTCTACCAGCTCGTTCTCCTTGAACTATCAGTGTATTACCGTTAGGTAATGGAATGCGGATCACCTTGTTTTGACAGACAACTTCCGCTTGGTTATTAGAAAGCCAGTCCATACCCACAACAACATCAAAGCTCCCAAGCTCAATAGGAAGTAAATCAATTTTGAAAAGATGATCATTCAAATTCAAGGAACATCCTTGAATAACACTGTTAGTTTTGATTAACTTGCCATTAGCAAGTTCAATGACATAAGGAGTTTCTAGATCTACCGTAGGCAATGAAATTAATGATGCAAATTCAGGAGAGATAAAGCTCTTATCCGTTCCTGTGTCAAACAAAACTGATGCGTATAGATTATTAAGAAGAAACGTACCAGTAACAATATTTGCATCATGTCTCGCCTCGGTCGCACCAATCTGAAAAGCTCTCCCCCTAGCTTCAGTTCCCGGATTGGTGTTATTGTTCGGACAGTTTCGTATGAGATGATCAGGGCTTCCACATTTGTAACATGACCGGTTGGTTTGAGTGGTTTGTCGTGGTGCTTGGTTTGGTGTCTGAGCAGGAAAGTTGCAATATTTAGCATAATGTCCAACTCGGTTACAGTTCAGACAAACAGGACATGGTCCCGTGTGATGTAGTGGACACTTATTGCATTTGGGCGCCTGCCCAGTATAAGTTTTCCTCTCAGGAACATTTGCACCATAGTTTTTCACAGTTGGCTTGCTCTGGGTGATCTCAGCCGGAGCCTTCGCCTTGGTTTTACCGAACCACTTTCGTTTGGTACCTTTTGACACATTCAAGGTACCGACATCACTACGACTATGAACTGTCTGAGGTTTCAAAGACAGAGTACCACTCCTTACCGCCTCATTGGTAAGCTTAGTGGTCAAGAGAATCGTATGTTTCAGGGTTGTAGGTTCAGCAGCAGTTATCATTCCTCGTATCTGAGGAATCAGACCCTTAATGTACTTCTCGATTAAAGCGGCTTCCGTAGGAAACATGTCGGGAAGCAAACAAGTAAGTTCATGGAAACGATCGGTGTAAGCCAGACAATCAGCACCAATCATAGAATGATTCCAGAATTCCTCCTGGAGTTTTTGAATTTCAGTGATGGGACAGTACTCTGATCTAATCAGAGTTTTGAAATCGTTCCAGCCCATCGAGTCAACTGTGGCTAAACCCAAAGTCTTGGCCTGGGTATTCCACCAGGTCAAAGCAGAATCTTTCAAAGAACAGGCAGCATAAGACACCTTATGCTCCTCCAAACACTGACTGATTTTGAGCTTAGTTTCCATTTCCTCAATCCACCTTATTAGACCAGCCGCTCCTTCTTTGCCAGTAAAAGTAGGAGGGTTACAGGAAGCAAAATACTTGTAAGTACATCCCTGTCGAGGTGGATCAGGAACAATAGTAGTTGTACCGGTAGTGGTATGAGTTTCAACGTGACCACCAGTAGCATTATGTTCAACATGATCATGATCCCCACCAGAACCTGCAGTGATATGTGGTTGGTGTTGTGTCAGAACACCACAAGCAGATAGTTGTTCACGCACAATGCGAGCTATCATAGCCTCATTTGTTTCAGATCCGCTTGTACCAGCAGGTGGAACAATGCCTGCTCCAGGGTTCACTGGTGGAGTAGTATGCGTTTCCAAGTTCCCAGGTGGAACTACGTTCGCTTCCGGATTAACATGCGGATCCGGATTTGAGTCAACAGTCAAAGGTGGAATTTGATTCG
Source organism: Mikania micrantha (assembly GCA_009363875.1). Lineage (NCBI taxonomy): Eukaryota > Viridiplantae > Streptophyta > Magnoliopsida > Asterales > Asteraceae > Mikania > Mikania micrantha. The sequence continues at coordinate 37,658,223 of CM018685.1, forward strand.
GTTCAGGGTTTGTAATGTTCTGAGTAGCTCTCTTAGCTGGTCGACCTCGTTTAGGAGCCATTATTCTGCTTACAAGCAGACAAAACTCAGGTCAGTTCAAGAACATTAAAGATATAACCCGTTCTATCACATAAATACAATCCCATTCAGTTACACTGAAAAGTTGTATTAAAAGGTGATTATAAGAATACAGTATAACTACATAAATTCAGTCCAGACATGTTCACATTACACACAGATCACACAATTATTCGTAGTTATACTTAGTCCTGTTATTTCAAAAACATGTTAGAGTCTTACCCAGCTCATTGCATTGCAACACATGTTTTTAAAGATATGTTCATACAGGACTAGGATATGTTCTCAGACAAGTTCTCTAATATGTTCTCAGTTCATACATTAAGTTCTCATACAGACTATAGATATGTTCTCGTACAGTATGGCTCTCGTACTGTACTTTAGTTCCAGACACATTCACAATTCAGGCACGTTCTCAATTTAGACATGTTCTCGTACAGTATGGCTCTCGTACTGTACTTAAGTTACAGACACATTCACAATTAGATACGTTCACAATTCAGACATGTTCTCGTACAGTATGGCTCTCGTAATGTACTTAAGTTACAGATATATTTGCATACAGTATTGCTCCGTACTGTATTCCAGCAAAATATATATTTTAGTTCAATATATTCGCATACAGTATTGTTCCCGTACTGTATTTCAGCGAAATATATATATTAGTTCAATATATTCGCATACAGTATTGTTCCCGTACTGTATTTCAGCGAAATATATATATTAGTTTGACATGTTCTCATATTAATTCGTTCGCATACTGTTATGTTTTCACACAGAATTGTTTATAGTTCACACACAAAGTTCATTGTACAAACAGATATACAAAAACACCCATATATTACAGTACCATAGTTTTATACATACCAAGTTTCGATACAACCAAAAGTCATAATACTCTAAACCAACAACATCATACACTACAACTCACAAACTCGGGATCTATTTATACCAAAATATCCCGCTCTCATAACTACTGATCACTCTATATCACACCATATGTACAACAAGATCATAACTGCTCGGTCCCCTGATCAGCCCTCACCGCAGAAAATACCATAACCCGTCCAACACCATGGCTATAATGACCAACCCTATAGCCACACATAATAACCTAGCCTCTAAGCTCATACCCCCTAGCACTCCCAACATCATTCCTCTCATCACTATCACTCGCTGCCAAAATGCAGCTATCATCCCCTGAATCACGGTTCTCCTCATCCTCTCCTCGATCATAGCCCGCCAAGCTTGCGAGCCAGCATCCAGTGCATTCATCTGTTCCATCAACAACAGATGAGATGAGAGTATCTCGAACACAGTGGTACGTGTATCTTCCCCAATAGCACGAGACTCCTGTAACTCTAGTCGAGTCCCCTGAAGATCTAAGGTCACCTGGCGAAGCTGTGCCCTAAACTCCGCCTGCTGTGAGGACTCTCCTACCTCATGTACAGCGTGAAACTCATCCCTGAAAGCCAACTGCTTCCGGGGAGGTAATCCTGTGGTCTTGCGGGCCTGACCCCGCATACGTCGCAACCCGTCCCAAACGGGTACCCTAGGAGGTGATATACTCTGCATTCGATCCGCAACGGGATCAACCGAAGGTAAGTGAGGCGGACTAGGTATAATAGGAAGTGCTGGTGGTGGTGGTGTAACTGGTCTAGGCTCTAATGGTGAATGTGGTAATGCTGGTTATGCCTGTGGCACTACAGATGGCGCCCGTGAGGCTGCAGTCGATGCCTCTGAAGGATCTGAATCCGGTGCTGAGCTAGAGCTCGGAGTATCATCCCTCATCACATGTGGGACTCGCTGATGAACATGCTGTTCTCCTTGATCAGCCATCACTAGTACAATAAAAAAATTTCTAATCAGTATCATGACATAAATATTAAATAACAATATTTAATATGAACATGATATGATGCTCTCTCCTATCTTAGAGCAGCTATTCGTCTTTATAGTTATTGAGGTTCTGCTTGAATTAAAGTAAACTAGAACGCACAAGTGTTGCAAATTTCAGTTATGCTGGCCACTCATAACTGGAATTTGTACCACCTGATTATCCTGGCTTAATTTAAAACAAGTTTTGTTCAATATTAATGTTCGGTGCTCTCTGTGTAACTATACGAGCCTATGGTTATAGTCTAGGTTTCTAAGTCAACCTAATTCTCTATAACCTGTGGCTCTGATACCACCCTGTCACACCCCCACCCCTCGTCACCTCGTGTCTGGTCTGACGTCACTGAACCGGTTGCGGAAGCATAGTGGTGATGTCTCTGAGGTGAGGGGTGACTTACTTGAACCAATATCATAAGCACACAGATTAACTTAAAGTAAATACTTTACCAGGGTGTCGCAATCACAACCACATTACAACTATATTTATTTAATTACAATACTATTATTAAAGTGCAAATAACTCAAAAGTGCATCCTCACCCGGTGGTCACTGTTTCCCTGCAAAAAGGATTTAATTTGAAACGTCAGCACAAAGCTGGTGAGATCGACAGTTTAATTTAAAACAATATGATATGATAAGCACGTTCTCAAAAGTTCAGTTCTGGATAACCATGGGACCTGTATCTAGTTCCTTTCGGACGTCTAGTTCAGTTCTCAAGATATTACCCGTCGGTACATATCTTAGTGCCTCATTATCTTAATGTCTATCACACCATTAAGAAGTTCAGGAAACAGATAACAAACATTCACACAAGGGGAGATGCAATCCTCCCAGCGAATGGGGTGTCAACCAATAGTACTATCAATATTTTCTGCTCGGCCACACATGGGTTCACTAGATACAGTTCAAAAATGAGGACTTTCAGTTCCATGATAGGGTTCAGTCTACAGGCAAAATCCCATGAAATCCCACAAAAGTCTAATGAAATCACACAGATATCATTGAATCATATCATATATTCAGTCAACAGTTTGCAGTGTTACCCCGATGTTTATAAAAGATTAAGAATAAAAAGGGGTTGTACGAAACTCACCTGATAGTATAGATGTAGCAGAATATCTCAAAACTGATAATAGAGAAGTGATTCTGCATTTGTTTATATTTAATGAGTTATTTATATTCTAGTTTACTGATTAGATCCTTCTGAACGTTCAATGTCAAAGACATTGCTTAGTAAATCATCAACTCGATATTAATTATATAATTAATTAATTTAAGGTTATATCATACAATGTATGATAATGTAAGAACCTACATTGCATTAGATTCCTAACACAAAGTTGATGACACTCTAGATTAATCAGAATAATCTCAGATTAACCAAATAGTTAATGTTGTTGATTATGATACTGTAACAGTTTCTAGATAATTTAATGGCTTAGGAATGATCAATCCTTGTTATTGATTACCCAAATATCATGAAATATCACAATGTAGTATCATAAGAGGTATAATAACCAAGTTTAACATACTAATCTGACTGTTATCATAAACATCAGATAATCGTTCCAATGAGTATGTTAATGATTGTGATTAATTTGAAACACTTGGATTTAACCTTGCATTTCAAGGATTAACCCAACTAATCAACTACATTGTTATAATCAAATGGATTAAACCATTATAATCATAGTTATGGTTTCATGCAAACCGGGCATTACAACGGATCAAAACAAGGATTTAACCGTTAGAACTTCGTGTTCTTTGTTTATAATCAATCCTAGCCATCATTTAGGCAATAATCAACAATCCTAACTATATCATTACGTTCAAAATCAAGATCTAATCAATCAAAATCAAACCAGAAAGTTTAAACGGATCATTACCTAATCTGACGGATTTCTGACTTCAAAATAACGATCAGAACTTGTTATGATGATCCCTGGTGCGATCCTTAGCTTCAGATGGCTTGAAAGATAGATTTAGATGATGTATATGTGTGTGTTTTCGTCTGGTTTGCGAAACAGAAACAAGAAGAAGAATAACTTCTTTCTTGCATGAAATCTGATGAAATAGATCAGATCACTGCACCGCCACATCCGTCGCGTACCGCGACCAGAAGCCCAAAAAGGCTTCGCGTACCGCGAAGAAATCCGGAGATCTCAGATTTCTTTCGTGCATCGCGTACCGCGGAGAACTTCCAAGCCCACCTCCGCGTACCGCGGTAAGTCCAGTCGACCAATACTTAGAAATTTTTCTTCATTTTACGATTCCGGGCAATCCAAGACTCCGTTTTGAACACGGTTTTCGCCCACGTTCATAATTTCTCACCTACTATCAACCTGTAATAATTACAATTATTAAATCAACATGGATTTCTATAACGATCAAATGTGCTCACATCATTGATGACGTAAATTCTCGTATGCAACTGTCACAGTCCAACCGGTTCATCCGGGAATCGTGAACTCCGACGGTCCAGAAAAGCCTACTTGAGCCGCTGATGAGTTAACCAGCCGGTTCGGCGGGTCTATGGTTAAACCGGGTGGCCGGTGACCATGGTCAGACCGAAATTTTGTTGAAGAAAAAGACGTCCTAGCTGAGAATACTTTCGTATGCAACCTTCTATGTAGAACATAACAACGAATCACGAATCCATGTAAAAAACTAAAAGATTGAACCAGATTAAGAAGGAAGATAAAAGAACTAGAAGTATTGTTCTTTGTTTGAAGGAAAAAAGAAAGAAAGAAACGAGTAGATAGAGAGAGATAACGGCTGCATAAAAGTAGGGTTTCTAAACTATGATGGATATATATATTGAACAAGTCATCACAGGCTCACAGCCCATATTAATAAATTAATGATACATTACCAGCCCACACTATATACAATACATGAATAAACACATATCTAACTTCAGCCCCTAAAGTTTAATACTGATCAAAGTAGTCCTTGAACATTATTTTCATATTTTTCAATTTTAAGTATTAGATTATTTATAATGTTTTCCGGTTCTTAAATCCGGTTCACCCGGTCAAACCGGTCCAACCAGTGAACCGGTAATATAACCGGTTCGACGTCCGGTCCGGTTATGAAAACCTTGGCGGTAAGAGCCAATGTTAAATAGACTAATTAATGGCTTTAAGAAAGTCAAACCTGAAAATTGACGCGTGTTAAAGTTTTATTAAAAGTAGAAATGCGATAGTAATGAAATTAATTTAAAAACTCAAACATTACTTTTAGTGAACAAGAAAAACAAATTTGCAAATATTAGATGGGTCATCAGATCCATTTCTGCAAAACTCGTGATACCAGTGGAAAGTTTTACCTGACCTAGTTTGGGTATAGTACTTAAAGAGAGTTTCGTGACTCTTAGTTATCATTAGGACTCTCTATATAAAAACCTAGAGCACTCTCGTTCATCTCCCTTGAATTCAAACATTCTTGTTGACAATATGATTTAACCACAATTATGTGTTTGATCATCAGGGAGCTAGTGTTACTCTCTCATAAAGAATCATGAACATATTGGGATAGTATTATTGAATGCAATGATTTCGACTTACAAACATTATTGGGATGATTGGAACAAAATCTATTGTCTAATCATCACCATTTGAATTGAAATATAGTTGACATCCTCAATTTGATGATTCGTGTGTTTAGGTTTTCAATCCAATACTTAAAACAATTTTCTTAAAAGTTTAAAACAGTAAGTTATGCTAGGAAGATGGTTTTAAAGGATAATACAACAATTAGAAACACCTACGGATGATTTAACAAAAAAAATATAGGATTCTAGAGAGAAACTTAATCAGAGAAAAACCACGAGTGCAACAATTATAAGAAAACCTTCTTTTTCAACCTATTAAGTTGCTCGCATCACCTCTGATGCGAATGAGTAAAATGAGCAACATGCTTACATGCATCCGTTTGATGTAAATGATCAAATAGTTAATGAATTGACCAAGATATTCCTTATGTGGATGAATTAAAAAAAGGTCACTCCCATCTCCTTGATGTGAGCGAGAAAATAAGAGTGAGGATCACTCGCATCCCCCTAAAAGAGTACGATGGTCACTCGAATCGCTTGGATGTGAGTAATAGAACATGGAACTTTAAGAAATAATCCTTGTGATCTTTATTTCATATGAGCACTCACCATTGCATGTGAGTACTTGGTTTGATAAAATCCAAGTGTTAGATAGTGAGAGACTTTCATGGATGAGTGATTGTCTTAACAAGGGTGTGACATTCGGCATTTTTTAGTGTACTAAATCTGATTTATTTAATGCGTTAATAATTTAATATTTATTGTTAAATTAATTTGATTAAAAAGTCCAGCGCAAAGTGTTGTTTAAATGCATGGATTTGCATTTTGTGAATTTTTGAGATTTCGGTACCCTTCAGCGGTGTTTAAATGAACGTTGGTGACAACTAGATTAACGAATTTGGTGGATATACTTAGTTTAGCATAAAATTATAAATCATAAGTGAATAGATTTAGTTAACGATGAAAAACCGTGAATTTTAGTGTTAAATGTTAAATTTTCAGACAACGATTTTATTTGCGTTTTAGCCGAGTAAAACGAAGTTAATAAACCAAATGATATGTAAGTTCATTGTTTTTAACTAAAATTTGATTATGTTAGCTAGATTAAATATTCTAATAATTTTAGAATAAAATTTTAATTTTTATTAAATATATGGCACAAGAATTACGTACCGTATGACTCAGATTATACTAGTTTTTATGTGACAGGTGTAAGACACGTGTCATGATTATGTGAAAAAGAAGATTTTGAAATCTCCCAAAAGCATCCTCAAAACCCCCATTACATCATCACAATCTTCACCATACCCCACCCCTCACTCTCTATCTCTTGCAAATTGTCACCCTCCCCTGTCTTTCTCTCTCTAAACCTTCATTTTTTTCCATCTTCAAGCATCTTCCTCCTCCATTCTTAATATTTTTGGTGATTCTTGGAGTTTTGAAGAGGCTTTGATCAAGAAACCTTCATTTGTTGACTAGTGTCACACCCCGAGCCGACGGGAACGGATCGGCTTTCCCGTCGAGCGGAAGGTTCCCGGGGCGTGATATCGTGAGTAATAATCAAAGTGATCAGATTGTTTACATAGCACATGATAAATAAATGAGAAATGCTAATACAACAATGATATAGAATTACAAGATTAAATTACAATGTATCGTTCATAATTTAACCAAGTAAATCTATCCAAAAGAATCAATGAGTTTATATCTTATCACTATACAAGATATACAAAAGATGATTCGTTGTATTGTCAATCAAAAGTATGCAACACCAAAAGTAGCCAGGCCTTCTAAAAGTCCACTAGCTATGTCCCTGTAATCCTGGTGACTAAACATGTTCGTCACCTGAGAAAACATGCATTTAAACAAAGTCAACACTAGGTTGGTGAGTTCATAAGTATGTTAATTGAAAACCATGATTCATTCACATGCACAATCACAATGTTAATCATGTTACTTGTATGTTGTTTGATTCACCCGTTCTCCCAATGGCTTCTCAATAGTTATATTCACAAGTAATATTTCATCCTAGTAGTTATGCTTATATATAGGGCATATGTAAGGGAACCAAGCCCTAGCCAACATCCCACCACATAACTACTAGAACTCCACCCTACTTGCAATACAACTATTGATACCCATCTTCATTCCACTTGTTCATCTCATTTGTTGATCACCTGTTGTATCATGTATAAAATAATATAATAATAGAGTTTCAGTCATCAAACCGAAGTATTGATAACCATTATATGTGTGAAGGATATTAGATTTACTTAATCTGTTCCTTGTAGTATTCTATTGCTTGTGGGGTTAACTGCTGATTACTTTTAAATATTAAAAGTATAATTATCCACTTGTGATATGTTCTCAAATGCAACGCATATAGCCTACAAGGAATCCATTGTTATCCTCACGTAATCAGATCACAATGCATCTGATTTACCTCTATCACGTCGTGTGTCCTCATTGTTGTTAACAAAGTTAAATAAGAACTTGTCTTATTACTTTATGTTAACTGATGTGTGAATGATGTTGTTATCATGAAGATACGTTATCATGATTATCATTCTCATTGATCCATATGATCACCATGTTGCCATTAAGCCGTGGTAATAACTAGTCTTACCACCCTTAATCCGCTCAGGTGGTGGATGATAGTTTTCCATGTAGTCACCATGTTGCCATTAAGCCGTGATAAGAACTAGTCTTATCACCCTTAATCCGCTCAGGTGGTGGATGATAGTTGTCCATGTAGTCACCATGTTGCCATTAAGCCATAGCAAGAACTAGTCTTGTTACCCTTAATCCGCTCAGGTGGTGGATGTGAGTTGTTCCATGTTATCTTGTAATGTGTGTTGTGTTGTAAACTAAGCGTTATAAGTACTTGTCTTATTACACTTAGTTAACTCTCGTGTTGAATGCTATTAAGAAGATGTATTATCTTCAGTTCATTCATGTGTTTGTTGATGTCGTCATGTTTCCCTGTGATTATCCCATTGTTTGTTCATGTATGAATAACTAAGAGTTAGAAGCTATAATCTTATAACTATGTCATTCTATTGTGTTGATGAGTTATGAAATTACATTATCATATTCATCTGAGTTATTCCTGTCATGTCATGATCATACAAGCATGCATACGATGATGAACGATAATAAATTAAACAATATTATCTAAATCATAGCATAAACAATATGTGAAACATTAAAAATCTTAAATAATTAAAAGTAAGCATGTTTCTCAGCCCCGAGAGTTTAAAATCAGTTAAGATTAAAGAATGGGGGCATATGAACACACCTTATGTTTGAAGTGGTTGACTTAGCTTAAACGAAGAATGCACGCGCTCTTGATTGAACTTGAGTTTGTTTTCACGATCCTGTATTGATTTCACGTTGTATTTAACTTATAAGTATTGAGTATTTTTGTTCTATGTGCGCGTGTGTGTTAGCCTAAAGTTGGCTAACATTTGTGAGTCTCAGTCTTGGTCTTCATTCGGTCCCGTTTACTTGTTATTAACTTTAATAACAACTAACTCAATTTAAATTAGGGTTTTAACATTCGTTATGAGTTTTTATATTGAACTTGTTTTATACTTGTTACATTGTGAAAACCTAAACTTTGTATGTTTGTATACTTAGTTTAATCATCGTTACCATCTTGTAGTAAATTTAGGACACACATAGACCAATCTATGAACGTATCTCATGTTTTTAGTGTTAATGTGTTAAGTTATCCTTTAACCAACGGGACCGAGTATGTTACATGGCTATTTGTTTGTTCTTGGACCGAAACAAGTTCACATGGGCCTCACTAGGTGCCGTTGTGCCTACCCTCAAAACCTTTGGCCACATGGTTTATATTGATTGAATTCATGGGCTTTGGCCAATTAATTGGGCCAAATACTTGCTATTGGGCCGAGGAAAGTCTTATGGGTCTTATGCGCTTTGTGGGCCTAAACTAGGGGTGTCGTTCGGGTTGGTTCCTCGGGTTTCGGGTTGTTCGGGTCGGGTTGTTCGGGTTTTTGTAATATGAAGTTGGAACCGAGAACCGAACCATTTAACTTCGGTTTAATTGGTTCTCGGGTTGGGTTAAACGGTTCTCGGGTAATACTTGAAAAACTAATATTCTATTTTTCAAACAAATAAATTTAAAACATGTTTAACCAAAACATATATTTCCTTAAAAATTTCAAATGTATAACCATAACACAACTAAAACGTGTTTAACCAAAACATATAGAGGATTTGAAAATAAAAAAAATGTTACCGCCCCTTAGAACCCTAGTTCGGGTTATTCGGGTTTACCCGAACAAACCTCGTGGGTACCCAAGGACCGAACCATTCTAAGTTTTCGGGTTCGGGTAATAGGCTTTTTCGGGTTGGGTATTTTCGGGTTCGGGTTGTTCGGGTTCAGGTACGTGTTATTCGGGTTGGTTCTTCGGGTTCGGGTAAAAAACACACCCCTAGCCTAAACAATAACGTTGGGCTGAATTATGGGTTAATACAGTGTGTTGGTCCTATGAGTCGATGTGGGCCGAACCATGTATCCATGGGCCTAGCCGGTTGAGTGGGGATTTGGGCCGAAGAGAATTGCTCAAATGTTAAGTGTTTGGGCCGAAGGTACATGGGCCATCCGAATGTTGTTCGACTGTAAAGGTGATGATCCTAGGTGTGGCCGCATGTTTCCAGCGAACCTGTTAGTAACCATCCTTGGTTCGACTACATCATTGGTTTAGGAGGTTCGTTCACTTAGAAGACATAGGTTCGCTCAATGAATTTCTGCAAGGAAGGTTCGGTTCATGAGTCATTAGGCATAGGTTCGCTGCTCAAAAGAAACACTTCGGCCCTAAAAGGTTCGGTGGTCATTGGTGAGAGGCTTGGCCATAGTGCATGGTTCGTGAGTAATAATATAGCATGCAGGTTCGTCTGTGTTTTGTCTAGAGAAATGGGAGGTTCGTCTGCAATCACAAGGTTCGTTCAGTGACTGAAGGTTCGCGAGTCCTTAGGTGCACAACAAGATTCGCCAAAGCCGAGGTTCGTGGCCCATTGGGGAAGGCTCGGGCATCAAGGGTCGGCCACCCCCAACCACACCGAGGTTCGGCCACAGCATGTCCTCACGAACCCTACACTTCCCCAGCCTCACCAACCTCTGAATCTGGTCCAGCTTGTTTTGCTCCGGTCACTAGTGTATATCGAGAGGTTATCGAGAGTGTACAAGGTTTAAGAGTAGTTCTAATACCGATTAGGGTTTTGGTCGAACAAAAAGGGTTAGAAAACCCTATTTTTCCTAACTTTCGTGACCTCATACCTCGATTTTTAGTGGTTAACCGCCCCGATCTGTTGTACTTCCATGTAGGGCTCGTTGCTAGCTACACGTAGACACCAAGAACGCACGATTTGGCCAAGAAACGAGCAAGATACGTGCGTTTGAAGCTTGGAATTCTAGTGAGAGAGTGAGGGTTCGGGAATGGGTTGTAGAGAGAGAATGGCTGATTGGAAATGAGGGAAATACAGCTCATTTAGGCTTTAAATACCCCGCGGGTATTCGGGTTCGTTTCGGTTGCTCGGTTTGCGTTTTCGTCGCGTTTCCGGAACTTTACGCGTAATTTATTTGTTTTAAATGAAAGAATAGTTATTTTAATTATTATTGATGAGTTTCAAAATTGTAAAATATTAATTATTTTATTTTATTAATTTATTTTCGTTCGTGTCGTGTTTCGTTTTCGTTTCGTCAGATCGCGTCGTTCGAATCGTCACTCGAACGAACACGTCGATGGTTTGGCTTTCTGACTTTTGTTTTCTACTTCCCAGTCATCATTTCAGAACGTTAAACTCACAGATATGTTTGTGTGAATCGTCACCCACGCAAACACACTCTCAGTTTGTTATTCTGAAACGATACTGAAATGTTGTTTTAAATTGTATTCCCTCATTGTCGGACTCAACTAAACATCCTGTTATCACATTGTTTTCACACTGATTTGTCGGCCATCTGATTCCTGTCATCTATGGATATCAGATCGCAACCGATTTGTTCTTATTATTTGTTTGAACTATGTTGTTTCTCGTGATTTGTTGTGCTAACTGTACTTAGGTTTTCACTTAAATACACACAACTATTGTTTCAAATGCGTGTTGTACTTACAGTATTTAAGTTTACACATAAATACGTACAGCTGTTTCTTGTATTTTGAATTCTGTTAATACAAGTACTGTTCACGAACATGTATTTACACATAGTTATTATTGAAAGTACACATACCGTACGAACTTGCCGGCCGGTCAGGTACTAGTTGTCACAACTAGAATTTGAGGTAAACCTTCCATGCATTTTGAGTTTTTGTTAAAAGTTGGTTCACCCATATATTAAATTTATATCAAGTGAGTTTTGATATAAAAGATAACATTGTGTATGTATGGACGTATGTATGTGTGATAACGTGTGTGTATAAATGTATGTGTGTGTAAAACGGGTGTGTGTAAATGTATGTGTGGGTCGTGAACACATACACACATATATGTATGTATGTGTCATAATATATGTACATATGGGTGTATAGGAATCTTTCAAAATATACTTACATATATATACATGGATGAAAGTTGCTTAGGATGGTGATTTTGATAACATGCATACCTATACATGCATATATGTGTATGTATATGTGAGATAGTTACATGCATGAACATATATATGTGTGTGTATGTGTTTGTATGAATATATATGTATGTATATGTGATATGGTTACATGCATGAACAAATATATATATATAGGGGAAGGTTCCATTGTTAGCCCACTTTTATTGCGGTAACCCAAATAACCCTGCAAAAAATGACCGAATCTTTGATTTTTTTTCATGGTCTTTATTATACATATTTAGGTGGGTTTCTTTTTTGTGTTTTGGCTAATTCGCAAAGCAAATCGAATTTGCATCGGTGTAAATTCGATTTGCATTTAAAAACATTTAGAAAAGTGCAAAACTTTTACACCGATGCAAATTCGATTTGTCTTGCGAACTAGCCAAAACACAAAAAAGAAACCCCCTAAATATGTATAATAAAGACCATGAAAAAAAATCAAAGATTCGGCCATTTTTTGCAGGGTTATTTGGGTTACCACAAATAAGCAGGGTTCTTATTTGAACCAAATCCTATATATATATAAGGGAATGATCAATTGCTAACACTTTCTTATTGCGATAACCGAACAACTACATCTTATTACTTTGGGACCCATATTAAAGTAAATCTAAATGTGTAGGTTTTTTCTTCTTTTTTAATTAATGTAATTAATATGGGCCCACTTACATTAATTAAATAAATAGAAAAAGCTTACGTCTTTAGATTTAATTTAATGTGGGTCTCAAAGTAATTGGATGCAGTTATTCGGTTATCACAATAAAGAAAGGTTAACAATTGAACCATTCCCTATATATATGTATGTATGTGTTCATATATACATATGTATATATGTGAGATGGTTATATGCATGAATATATATATATATATATATATGTGTGTGTGTGTGTGTGTGTGTGTGTGTGTGTGTGTGAAAGATCTAGACTTGAATACCTGTATGTATGTGTTTGGTAAACATGCATGCATGCATACATGCATTACATACATACATACATACATATACATACATATAGGGAAAAAATAAAATGAAAACTCGTTCTTAGTGTAAAAACCATGAAAAGCATGTAAAAATCATGAAAAGCATGTAAAAATCATGTAAAAAACGTTTTTTTTTTATTTTTTACAGGTTTATAACATTATTTGACATATTTTTATAAAAAAATAAAAAAAGCGTCGAGTAAATATTTTTAGAAAAAAATATTTTATAAATCCACGTAAAACATACGTAACATTCCTACCAGATGTTACGTATGTTTTACCTGGTTTTGCAAAATATTTTTTTAAAAAATAACCACTCGGCGTTTTTTTAATATTTTTTATAAAAATGTGACAAATAATGTAACAAAGCTGTAAAAAAAATTCAGAAAAAAAACTTTTTACATGATTTTTACATTGTTTTCATAGTTTTTACACGGAGGGGTTTTCAAATTATCTATACCCTATATATATGTAAATATCTGTGTGCGTATTTACCTATTAATTATTTACATGTAGTATGTATGTATGTATGTATGTATGTATGTATGTATGTATGTGTTCATGTATACATATATACAAGTGTATGGATAATCTATACTTGTATGCATGTGGGTGCATATGCATCTACACATGTATGTATAAGTATTAATGAATTAATGATTATTTCATAAATACATATTTTTGAAAATATAAGTATATATATATATGTGTTCTCTGTGTATTCGCTCCAGAGGGGATTCGCTCCCGTAGTCATAATCATTAGTCTCGGGAGAGAGATAGCAAGATATATTGGTAGATCTATCGGGTTTGACAACGCACTCCCCGACCAGCTGCCATGGTCCGTGAGTAACGGGAGAAATATTTGTTGAAAGGTATTCGCACCTTGGTTTTGGTTTGATTATGCGCTCGTGGTGTCAATCGTATCATAGGACCTAGCTAGTCTACGATGAGTTCACTAGCACCACATTTTGACATTACGTTCTTTTCCATTATAATATTGTTAAATGTTTTTTTATAAAACTAGTGAACTCATCAACTTGTTTGGTTGGCACTTGCTTTTAAATTTGGTATGTTTCTCAGGTAAGTAGCATGTCGTTTGGGGGAAAGAAAGGAAAAATCGGTTCTTGGAAAGCGAGCGTACTTGGGATAATTATCATGGGACCAATTATTGAAATGTTGAAACTGATGTTTTGTAAATAAGATGCTGAACTTATGTTAACAATTATTGATGACTTTTATATATAATTATTTATGTTTTATTTAAATCGTTCTCTGAACTTATCCTTATGTTATTTACTGTTGTTTTGTCAAAAACCCTTTAGTAGAAAGGATTGTGTATTCCCAGATGTAAACAAAACAATTATTTTGAGAAGTGTTTAGTACTAAATGCAAACAAATAAAAGGGTTTTGACACATAAATACGATTTGTGATTGAGTCAACACTTTGGAAGTGATTTAACACTCTAGTGCAAGTTTAAATTTTGTTTTATTAAGGTAAATAAAAGAACATTTCAAACTTCAATGTTGGTAACCGCCTCTAACTACCCAAATAATGGACGTGCATTACGCGATGCTTGGTTTAGGAATGTGGAAAACTATTAGATCAAATAATTGATGATGAAGGTGATGACAATTATGTAACCCCCAAGGTAGTACCTCAGTAGGGTTTGTACATATTTGACATTATGTTTGGATTATTGTTATATGTGCAAGAGGATTATCTATAATTAGCATGTTTTAGAATATGTGTGTTTCTATGAACCATGTTTTAGATTTGGGATCTGCTTATCATTATTGTAACTAAATGGATGAAAACTTAAAACTCACCAAGACAAGTTGTACATGTCAAATAAGGAGCATCAAGTAGTAAATGCAAGATGATAGAGTTCCCACTAGATGATAGGCTTATCCAAGTTGGTGCTTGCATAGTACATGGTTTCATTTTGTTTATTTTCTAAATATATCCTAGATGTGTAACTCTTTATGAACACACTTTATTTTTACATAAAAGAAAAGTTTAATTGTTTGTTGCATGCTATTTCTTTATGACTTTGTGCTTATGAGTCAATCCGGTCTAGTGGTGTATCATGAGAAACGAGGGCGTCACATCCGTCCTTTTTGGAGCATTAGATTTGTCTAAGGTGTCCCTCTAAAAACCCTTTACGGACTCATCCTTGATAAGATTTTTTTAACGTTTAGGCTCTCATCCCATCAATATTTTTTGTTTTGACTTATGAGTTCTATTTTTTGTTTCTAGTGCGAAAACTTCCAATGTCACCTATCCCTATATTACGCACACACAACCACCCTTAACTTTGGAGTTCTCTCATCCACAATTATTGCGCCTACATGTCGGTTGTATATGAGATGATCAATCATTCCTTATGAGCTTAGTATATGTCAAGGCTACGACTAATGTGTGATTTTGTTAGGGTCTTACAAGGCTCTTTCCATCATAACAAAATAATAAAATTTCAAAACTTGATTTATAGACCTAAGTACACAATAAGGTATCTACATATATACGCATTTGTTGCGTATGACAAAGGTTTGTGGTGTTGCCTACAACTCACCAAAAAGAAAATCAATTCATAAATAAGTGCTTCAACTTATCTAGAGGTGATGTTTTTGTTAAATAAAATTAAAAAGGGGCCATGATTACAATACCAACAAAAAGATATAGAAACAGGTTTCTGGAAAACATCAAATCAGTGGTAGAGGTTAATTGTTTATACAAGTCAAAAAAACTCAAGAAACTTGAGATGTAGGTGTTTTTGTGGTGTTTTTGTGTGAATGTGATTGAAGACCAACGAAAGATATACAAACAATAGTACCGAATCAAGTGTTTGTAAAATGATGTTAGTGAGTTACCATACTTCAACGAGACTAAATTGTCAATTTTCATTTGTTGTAAGTAACAATCAGAGAAATGACATGATGACATTTACTAAGGAATTCAATTACGGGTTTACCAAATATTAATGCACAACAAAGAAGTATCTTAAGGCATTTCAAGCTAGGACAATATTGTGAACACTTGATGAAGTTATATGAGTTTCGAATGTTCTTCCCTATAATATAAGTTAGGAGATATGAGCAACTAACTAAAACTGATTAAACCCCAAAACACCAAATATGCAACCGTTTAACTATTTACAAATTTTCAACCAAAATTACCTCACTTTTTATTTTTAACACTCACAGAGACTAGTGTTTGATCAGTAGAAGTAATGACTATATTAGCACACAAACTTAAAATTTAACTATAAACTAGAACTAAGTATAAATCTTAGTATGTCTTAATTATAATTATAGGACTCAAGTAAATGTGCGTGTGCTATTAGTTTGTTGACACATATCTTATTCATTATTACTAAATGAGTTTTGCGGCCTCTTTATTCCTAAAATATGTTGGAGAAAAAACATTTCAATAAATTTATTAAGCTTTTGATGTGTCATTAAACATGATTGATTACTATCACTAAAAACCTCACTATATTTATATTATACAACCATTAACTAACTTTGAGCCGATGGATCGTATGGGTATTAATACTTGGTGAAAACCCTCTACACAATGGCCCTATGGACTGGGAAAACCCCATTGGGTTAAGTGTGTTGTTAGTGACATTAATTGTTTAGAACTACATGTATGTCATGTGATATGGCATAAGATTTGGGGCATGCATGTGCTTAACATATGTGATTTCCTTAATTATTAAAAGTCATATGCTTAACATTTTATTTTATCACCCATGTGTTATAGGAATGACTAGGAAGGATACTCCTCCCTTTGGCCTTTGCTAGCAATAGTACCCTAAACACACTAACTTTAGCTTGTACAAGTAGTTTCCTTTTAAACTTAGATTTTGTGATCTTTAAACTCTTAGGTCAGGTATTACTTTATAGCAACTTACTCTATTGGCTATAATCATATTTATTTCTATTATTTATGAGATATCTCTCTACTCAAGTCTTGCGTAAGCGTATCGACAATGTTATCAACTAATCATTGACTTCTAGGAGTCAACTGTGTGGCAACTAAGTCAACACCCTAAAAACAAGCTCTACAAATATTCAAATTTTGTTTAAATGCTCACCAGACCAACTAAGTAGCGACAAACGATATTAGAGGTTTTCAATCTATGGTTTTGACACCTATTAAATTAGAAAGAATTTCTATTTACAATCAAACCAAATTTAAAACTCAATCCTCACTTATTAAAAGTTTGATTTGGTTTAACTGAGATATATTAATTCTGCTTCCATGAGTAGTAAGCTTTAATTTTTTGCATCTGAGTGTTTATATTTAGTTTTAGACGTGCTTTATTTTCCGCTTTATAACTTCAAAATATAATGTTTACATAAAGATTTATATATACATATATATCATTGCAACGTTTTTAATATTATCTATATTTTAATATACTTATAATTTAAAATAGTGTTAGATCAAATATAATATGTTTTCTTTTGTTATTATTTTAATATTAATATAGTACAACTTAACGTTCATTTTCAAATCAACATAACTATTGGGTTCCCAGCGCGTTGCGGCAGGAATCGCCCTATAGTTGCGAATACCAGAACGAAGACATGATCACGTATATCAAAATGCAGACATAAAAAAAATGTCACAATGGTTTTCACTTCATCATGAAAGCCTAAAGTATAGTCATCGTAAAAGTGGTCGTCACACCAAAAAGAAAAAGGGTCGTGCTTAGTCGTAAAACCTAAAATCAAGAAACACAAAAATAATACCAACAAATAATATAGGAAAAATAATATTATTTACTGTTATCTTTTACGTATTAAATAACAGTAGAAAAAATAAAACAACATAGAACTTGCTTCTTACAATGTCACCAAATTAAAATTAAAGCTTGAGTCATACCGCTTTGCTGATATGCATACTTTGTCACGACCTTGGAAACAATATCATGAATATTAAAACGTACACCTACTAACAATTTTCAATTGATATCAATCCGTCTTAAAACAATAAATTGAGTCATTGCAAAAGCATGCGAGAAACAAATAAAACAGAGAAAACATTGTTTCATTATTAATATATATATATATATATATATATATATATATATATTAAACAACAACCAAATTGAATAGTATATTATTTATATTATATTGAAATAGTAATTAATATATATTTATATATATATATATATATACAGTGGCGAAGCTTGACCATAATCCCAGGGGGCGAAATAATTTTTTTTTCTTCCAGGGGCGAAATAAAGGTTTTTAAAAAATTTTACACTACGTATCGGGAAATTTACACTACTACACGAAAAAACAGGGGGGCGACTGAACTAACCTTCGCCAATGTGTGTGTGTATATATATATATAGAGTATGGATAATTTGAAAATCACTTTTTAGTGTGAAAAACATGAAAACTCATGCAAAACATACGCAACAAAACGTAAAAAAAACCCATGTAAAACATACGTAACAAACGTAAAAAAATTTCGTCAGATCTGATGTAGTGTTACGTATGTTTTACAACGTAAAAAAAATTTATAAAATATTTTTTTTAAAATATTTATTCGGCGCTTTTTTGATTTTTTTATAAAAATGTGCCCAATAATGTTACAAACCTGTAAAAAAAATTTCAAAAAAAATATGTTTTTTTACATGAGTTTTCAAGGTTTTCACACTAAAATGAGGTTTTCATTGTATTAATTCCCTATATATATATATATATATATATATATATATATATAGGGGGGATTTTTTAAAAACGATGAAAACTATAAAAAGTGTAAGAAGTAATCTTAAGCGTTGATCTTTGGTGTTTTACGGTGTAGATTACACGGTGACGTTCTTGTAAATACCACGGTGTTTTAAAGGCGCGTAATTATGGATGATGGGCATAAACGTAATTATTCGTTTTTAAACGGAAACAGAACCCGCAACCTCCGTAATTTCCTAAACTGGCGTAGAAAACCTGATTTCCTACTGCGTTAAATTTTACGGTGTTTTAGATTTATGGTGTTTTTTGGTTTGTGGTGTTTTTTGGTTTGTGGTGTTTTAGATTTATTGTTTGCTGGTATAAAACTATAGTAACTTTAATGGAGTATTTTTGAATATTCTTCTGTTGTATTTGAATTATGGTGTTTTGGATTACACACAGTTGTTTAAGAGTGTTTAGTTTTTAATCTTATGGCGTTTTCGTTTGCCAAACAGTGGCTTAATCTTATAGTTTGTTTGATTTTAAAACGCCATAAATTTTATTTCACCTGCTAACAAAAATATGATTATGGGTTATATAATTGTTTATAGGCAAATTGGATTTAAATAATCCAAACTTTGACACGTTGGCCGCTGACGGTCCCAACTAAGAAAATCCCCGATAACGGTCCGAACTTTCGACATATTTTCCCGTGGCGGACCGCCGTCAAATAAACCCTAACGGCGTTAACTTTTTTTCGAATTTCGAACGGATTTTTGAGGGCTTTTGTTCAAATGGAGAATACGAGTCGAATGACGTATAACTTACCTCGAAACGTTGCTCCAAATTTTTCAATTTGATGACTTCTTTGACGAATTGAAAGTTTAAACACCAAAATTGGGAAATTTGAAGCAACGTTTCGAGGTAAGGTATACGTCATTCGACTCGTATTCTCCATCTGAACAAAAGCCCTCAAAAATCCGTTCAAAACTCGAAAAAAAGTTAACGCCGTTAGGGTTTATTTGACGACGGTCCGCCACGGGAAAATATGTAGAAAGTTCGGACCGTTATCAGGGATTTTCATAGTTGGGACCGGCAGCGGCCAATGGGTTAAAGTTTGGATTATTTAAATCCAATTTGCCTTGTTTATATGATTGTTATCATTTTATGATGTGGTTTGTAATTAAACACAATAAATTATATAAGCACCATACTAACTTTTCTTTCCCTCCTGCTAACAAAAATATGTTTATGGGTTATATAATTGTTTATATTAGTTTATGCTGTGGTTAGTAATTAAACACCATGCTGATTTTTTGGTTTTAATTTTTAAAACGTCATAAATGATTTATGGGGTTTTATCAATCACATTAAACACCATAGCACATAAACAATTATTATACAAAACACCATGTTTGACTTATCATCATATAAACAATTATTATACAAAAACACCATATTATCTTCATAAAAGTTAATAAACAGTTCATCCGAACAAACATATAATGTCATTAAGCCCTGAATAACGCCATAAACCCTAAACTTTGTATAACATCAAAAAAACATAGTATCATTTAAAAAAAACACCATATACAATGCTAATATAAACACTATAAAAGACAATATGACGCTAACTGAAAACGCCAAATAACATCATATTAAAAACATCATACCTTGTGTCTCTTCTGTGTTCGAATCCATCATGTCGTTACCCCCAAAAAACAAAACCAGCATTCGCCCGATGTAATTAAAGCCATAAAATCAATAACATTCTGTGATTTCTTTTTGTAATTGATACCTATTGATTTCGATTTTTCAAAATGTTCCAGCGAGAATCATGGTCTATTTCACAAAATAACCACTAACAATGAACACAACAAATTAAGTTAATACCCATATCTTGTAAACTTTTGAAATAACACGTGTAGGGCTTATATTCATTCTTACACTTTTTATGGTTTTGTGACTTTGTAGCCAAACCTGAATATATGTATATATATATATATATATATATATATGTATGTATGTATGTATTAAAATGCAACCAAATTGAATAGTATAAATAAGTATATTATATTGAAATAGTAAATATATTATTATTATTATTAATATTATTAAATAGTATGAATACTATAAAGAAAAAACGTGGTTCTTTCTAGGGTTTTGGCGGAGTTTGAAGACGGTAACAATGATTTATTTGTTCTCATAAAAAATCAATGTTTGTTTAGAGATTTGTTTTTTTTTTATTTCAGCCAATTGGTTGCCGGTGAAAAGGATGTTGTGAGTAATTTTTCTATTATTTTCGTAACATAGTTTTATGGGTTTTGTATGATTTTATTTTTTTAGTGAGAAATTATCACAGAGTTCGTGATGAGAGATTTAATTTTGCTATGTAACTCATACTTCTGCAAATGATATACATCCATTATCAGGAGTGTACGGTAATAACCAGTCGCAACGCGCGGCGGGGAAAAGCCAATATATATATATATATATATATATATTAAAATGCACATTAAAGGAATAGTAATTATATTAATATTATATTGAATAGTAAATTAATATATTTATATATATAATAATGAGTGGGCCATGATGCTTATATTATATATATTATATATTATATTATTTAGGTGTCTGATCCATGTATTAACGTTTTAAAAATTTAGACTTAAACCATCAGAAGTTTTTTTAACTTCGAAAAGTAATAAACATAGATAAAAAGTATTAAGTTTGAAACATTTGCTTAAAGTTTTGGGTTTTATTAAATTTGAGAGATTTGCTTATAGATTTTGGTTTTTGTTTTAATTCAAACGATTAATTGCCGATGAGAAGGATTTTGTGAGTAATTTTTTTATTATTATTTTTAAAACATATTTGTGAGGTTTGTTTTTATGAAAAATTTGTATAGAGTTCGTGATGAGATATTTGATTTTGCTATGTAACTTATGCTTCTATAAATGATATGTATAATACCCGATCTCGGAAGTGTAATGTGATAACTCGCCGCAACGCGCGGGGGAATAAACCTAGTTTATATTATTTTACTATTACTTAATTTTTTTGGACGACCAATTTTTAGATCACTGACGGATCACTGAAGTATTATCATACCAACAAAATTACTGTCTGATCATATCCACCACTAAGTCACAAGTTCTGGAGGAACATCAATATTTTGAGAAAACCTCTTTGTGAGATTTGAACTCAGAACCATTTGGTTCCTAAGCTTTATCCCACCACCACAGCGGTCACCCCACTGAAAATCCCTCCCCACCGAAATTTCCTGCCACGTCATCACCCCACTGAAAACCTTAAAACCCCACAGTGGTCACCCCACCGGAAAACCTTACCCATTGTGAGAGTGGAGAAAGCTGTGTGTGAGAGGGGGGAGAATGGGGAGCGGGGGCCGTGGAGAGGGTTCTGGTGGGGGTCGCGGCAGGGGGTGGCGGGGTTCCCGCTTGTGGCCACGGAAGGGCGGCACCCCGCGGTAACGGCTGCGGCCGGTCTTAAAGCCTTTTAACCACCAAGTCAATTCATCATTAGACTACACGGTGTGCCCCTTGGTTGGGGCGTGAGTGGGGGAAAAATGGGCGTAGAACACCGCCCCCTTGGGGCGTGGGCGGGCGTGGCCACAGCAACGGGCATTTCGACCGTTTGAAATGTTCTTTTTGACCGTTGAATGCCATTAAAAAAAATCTTATTTAAAAAAAACCTATATATACAACCATAACATTAACATCACACACACTCTTTTTCTTCACATCACACAAAAAAACATCAAATAAAAAAAACTAGTTTTGTTAAAAAATGTAGTTTTTACGGGAACATGATGATTTTAGCGAAGGCGAAGATTTTTTAATCGAAGCCGTACAAGTTACTCTCGACATTATCAGACAACAAGTTGAGAGGCCCATCCTGTCTAGAAGAGCAAGAATTAATCAAGATCGTCTTGGAGCGCATGCACATCTTTTTGACGATTATTTTTCAGAAAATCCGAATACCCCGAACATTTATTTCGCGTCGTTTTTGGATGAGTCGGAATCTTTTTTCGCGAGGGTGATGATTTGGAACAAAACTTTGATTTTTTTCAACAAAGGTGTGACGGAAGAGGTAAGATCGGGTTTTCTGGTCTTCAGAAATGTACTTCTGCAATACGCCAATTAGCCTACGACACTTGCAGCGATTCGTTTGATGAGTATTTACAAATGTCTGATATAATGGGGCGGGAATGCATTTACAAATTTTGTAAAGGTAAATTTATCTATATATGTTTATTTTTGTACTTTATAATTTTAAATAATTATAAATTTTATGTTTGCGTTTAAAAACGTACAGACGTAATTAGATTATACGCGAAGAAATACTTGAGGAAACCAAATTCCCATGACGTTGAGCAAATTTACACGTTTCATGAAGCGGTTCATGATTTACCCGGTATGTTAGGTAGTCTCGACTGCACCCATTAGGATTGGGACAATTGCCCAACAACGTGGCGAGGTCAATTCCAACAAGGCGACCATCCAATACCAACTTTTATGCTAGAAGATGTTGTATCGTAAGATCTTTGGATATGGCATGCCTTCTTTGGTGCATTGGGATCGAACAATGATATAAATGTTATAAATTAGTCGCCGATTTTCAACGACCTTATTGAAGGCATGTCACCCGGTCAACAGTTTATTTGCAACGACACGACATACAAATACGGGTATTATCTAGTCGATGGTATTTATCCGCAATGGGCTACTTTCGTGAAATCGTTTACAACACGACAAACTGAAGGTGATAGACGTCTATATTTCCAAAATCGTCAAGAGGGGGCAACTTATATTGAACGAGCATTCGGCATTCTTAAACAGAAGTGGCACATGAAGACAAGTCGGATCCGAAACGCGTTATACGCATGTGTGATACTACACAACATGATAATCGAAGATAACGGTCGAGCCATATGTGAATTTTATGAAGAAGACGTTCCAAATTTGGTTGGGCATGTGGAGATTAGCGACGAGGAAAAACAAGCAAACCGTCATATGCTTCGTAACGAGGATACACATGCGAACCTCAAAGCTGATTTGATTGAAAATTTATGGAAAAATCGTGAAGTTTAATCTTAAATTTTAATTATATTTATTGTTATGTTTTTTTTAAATATTTTATACAATTATTAATAAATTATTTTAGATTTATATAATAAAAATAGTTACTTCATTTTTAGAAATTTAAAATAAAAATTAAATAATTGCATCATGAAGACATCATCACCAACCAAGAGGCATTTTCATCATAAGTGGTGGAGTGGGTGGTTGTGGTGGGTGCCTACGTGACGCCTACGTGAAGTGGTTGGGGCCAAGGTGCATCCCGCATAGTCTTATTGCTTAATGTAAAAACTATATGTATTTAACTAATTAAGTTATAAAGAAAAGCATAAAAAAATCAAATGTCGCTGCTTTAAACTCCTATTCTCACCATCTCAAGCCTTAACTAGCAAGACAATCTTCCATTACTGTTTTTGTATAAAAAAAGTTTATTTATTTATCTAAATATTAGTTGATTACCGCTTCTTTAATTTTGGCTGTAAACGGGGTATTTTTAGTAATATATTTATTTGTTTAATAACATTATTGTTCCTTACGTTTACAATAGTATATATAGTATTTAATGTAAAAAGGATATGTATTTAACTAATTAAATTATAAAGAAAAGCATAAAAGAACCAAATGCCTTTGCTTTTAAACAGGATTCGAACCATCAACTCCTTTTCTCACGGTCTCAAGCCTTAACCAGCAAAACAATCCTCCATTAGTGTTTTTGTATAAAAAGCATATTGATTTATCTAAATATTAGTTGATTACCGCTTTTTTTAAGCTGGCTGCAAACGGAGTATTTTTGGTAATATATTTACTTGTTTAATAATATTACTTTTCCTTACGTTTACAATTGTATATATAGTAATAATTTTGTACACAAGAACGTAATTTCGTAGCTATTAACTTTGTGTTTGTGATTGCATAATTTTTATTCAATTTAGCTATCATAACGTGCGTGTACGTGCCTATTTATATTTATATTTATATATAAATTTTATCTAAGATGAGTCTCATTATTTTGATTTTCAAAATAAATTTGGAGTACCTTACAACTTAATTTCATATTTACATAATTTTCTAGTTTGTAACTTATGCTTACAAACTACGAAAAAATATTTAGTTTTTGCACAAAAATTTTTAACGAAATACCGACAAACAAAATTTCTAGCAAAATAATGATGACTTTCCAACAAAATAAACAAAAAACAAAGCACCTAAAATTTCATGCATTTTTTGACAAAACAGTTAAAATGAATAGTTTTGTCGCTAATTGTAGTTCGTTTTTGACAAATTATCGAAATCATTTAATTTAAATATAGTAATAATACAATATTTTAAGTTGACGGAAATTTGTCGGAAAATGGATAAAATTTCTAACTTCGTATGAACGACAAAAATATTAATATCGAGGGCTGTTCAAGAACAATATTAGTTGAGAATTAATAGAATTATATATAGTTAAAAAACTTAAAATTAAAGTGTAAGGAGATACTTTTATGTCTTTAAAATTATGTGGTTATAAATGATTGTTTTTTGTTCACAACAATTTAGTGTTTCTTATATAAATGCAATATTCAATTTAAATTTATTAAACTAATTTTTAAAAAAAAGGAAAAAAGTGTTATTTTTAAATGTTCACGAAAACTTAAAAAAAATTGATAAAATTTCCAACTATATTCCTACAAAGTAAAAAATTGTTATTTAGCTTTTATCAAATTAGTTTTTGAAAAGAGGGAAGTTATAATTTCAATTTTGTAAGAAAATTATATTATTTTAGCAACAAATAACTTATGTAGCTAGTTTGTTGGAATATTTGTCGAAATTTTCTAAAACTGTTTAATTTCCTACGAGTTTTTTTTTTTTCCTACGGTCTTTTTTTTATTGATAGTTTGCTGATATTTAATTAGTGGGTTCAACTTTTTTTGTGGGAAAAATTCCAGTTTTTTTATAGTGACACGACCTTTAAATCAAATCTGGTGTTCTTATTTTCTTACATTCTTAATTGGATTAAAAACCGTATCTTGTGGAGTTAAATAAAAAAAATATTAAAAAATACACGAGGATTAAATAAAGTATGAAAGAGGTGAAAAAAGTTGAACGAAAACAAAAGAAAAGAAAGAAAGAAAGAAATCATGTTTATATAATTGTGACATATGACATTAATAGTTACTTATTAATTATTATTATTAATAATTAGGTATAGAGTCAAGTTTAGTCACAACATGCGAAAGAATTATACTAGTTTTTATACATATTCCAATAAACCAGATAAACCTATTAATAGAGTAATCCAAATAACTCAATTTATTTGGTCAAAATGGAAATTGAAATGAATGTGAATCCTATTTTTGTTTTGGTTTCAGTTTCGATTAAAAAATCAAACTAAATAAAAAGAAAAAAAAAAGATGAACACCTCTAACTTACAAAAATCACAATTGGGCAACATTAGAGACAACTTCATAATGTTCAAGTTGTTCGTGTGTGGAAGCAAGTATGAAGTATGTCATCAATGTAACATTCGGCTCTATCTACCATCAATATTGTCCGCTTTGCTCACTCGAACCTTACGGTTTTGCTTTTGGTTTCCCGGGTGAAAACTAATCCAGTGAGGTCACCCATTTCTAAATTGTTGCAACCCAAGCATGCTTAACTATGGAGTTTTCATGTGTTTCACAGCCAGCTAAGCCTAAAACGCGTTTGTGACATAAAAAAGGTAGATCATTACTTTTGAGCATGAATATCTCCTGTTCACGACCGATGTTAAATTTGCCTAAGATGCTACAATCAAAATACCACATTACACTAATCATAACATTGCAAACACAATTTATAACACTTATTTATAAATAACAATTAGTGAAAGTTATATATTTTATATTATCACTATTTTTCTAACAAAGAGTACATCGGCAAGTTTCAAAGCTCAAGAGTTGGCCAGGGGTGGTCTGCTTGTTGAGATTTCATGGATCAAGATCGACTTGGCTTCGGGGTCAAGTTCACTGCTCAAATTTAATGTGTTTTATGTTTAAAAACAAGGGCCTTTTAGTTGCATTTTTTGATTGAAAATAAGTCTTTCTTTTCCAATATATATATATATATATATAGGGGAAAGATCAAATAAGAAGAGTTTTTTGTCTAAGAAGAGTGAGAACTAATAAGAATTCGACACGTGTCACATAATTTAGGTATAAAATCCTATTTTTTATACTAGATTTTTATTTTTTTTTTGTACTAGATTTGTTCTATATTTTTTTACACCGGATTTTTATGGTTTTTTGTATTATATTTTTGTTTTTTGTACTATATTTTATTTTTTTTGTACTGCATTTTTTTGTACTATATTTTTGATTTTTTGTACTGTATTTTGTTTATTTTTGTACTGTATTTCGTTTTTTTTACTGTATTACTGTTTTATGATGACACGTGTCAAATTCCTATTGCTTCTTACTATTCTTAGGCAAAAATCTCTTCTTACTGGATCCAACTCCTATATATATATATGATCAAATTAAATATAATTACTATAAATTATCATATATAATTCTTTTAATATTAACTCTCCTATAATTACTACTAAAATAATTTTAGAAAATGACCCAATGACCCCACGTTGTTGGGAACAAATCAAGGTGGATTTGATTCATCCTTTCGATGAGTTTGAAGTTAGTTATTACCGTAAACATATCACACATTATTATTAAAAAAAATGATTAAAAAGAATATGATGGTGCAACCACCAAAACAATAAACATCAACTTCAATTAACAGAATTCTAGTGAAGTGGAAGCCAAGAAATGTTTATAATTATATCTTTTTTTCTCTCTTATAAAATCATTAATGCACATCTTCATTTATTTCATCAAGCATCTAGTAGTTTTGTTGCATGCATGTGGTTTTAAACTTTTATTATTATTATTATTATTAAAATTATTTTTAAATTTGATTTTTGAGAAGAAGATGGAAGAGGGTGATTTGATCGTGAAAGGAAGGGTGGAGATTGATACACGACAACCGTTTAAGTCTGTGAAAGAGGCCGTTCTGTTGTTTGGAGAAAGAGTTTTAGTAGGCGAGGTTTATGCACATAAGCTCAAAGAGGTTTTATATATTGCTCTCAATTTCACTATATTATAATAAATAAATTTTATACATTATGATTTTTTTACATATGTTTAACATTTTGAGAAGTTAAGAGTGTGATTTTTTATAATGGCATTAAATTAAATAAATCTTTTTTTGCTCAATAAACTTTATATCTTGATCATTGTGCTTGCAAATATTACTTTAAAACAAAAGATAGACATTTTAGAAATTATTTAATAATTAATATAGATATAGTATCATTTTCACAATAGTAGTTATCAAAACTATAACATATAAGATGATTGATGAAACAAGTGCAATTTAATAGGTGAACAAATAATCATTTTTTTATGATATAAAACTAATTTTACACAAATCTATTTGGGCAAAACTAGAATAAGTTTTATATATTGAGTTAATAAACTACATTTGTGATATATGCATCCATATGTTTTGTGTTGATAGATGGAAACCACAGAAAGGGAAAACAACCAAAATGGAAAACCAAAAACAATTGTCCTTGAAGAGAAGAAACAAACCTTAGAGAACTCGAACGATGAAGCAAAAATGATGACATACTACCTTATGAAGCTTAAAAAACAACTTGAAGAGACAAAATCAGAACTCAACCAATTGAAATCAACAAGAG
This sequence comes from Mikania micrantha, assembly GCA_009363875.1. Taxonomy (NCBI): domain Eukaryota; kingdom Viridiplantae; phylum Streptophyta; class Magnoliopsida; order Asterales; family Asteraceae; genus Mikania; species Mikania micrantha. The sequence goes on from CM018685.1 coordinate 37,686,881, forward strand.
GATCCTATTCGAGTCATTGCATGCCTATCGAACCCGAGACAGAAGAGATCAAATTTATGGAAAATCCGATACCTACTCAAGTGAAGCAACCGATGGAAGGTAAAAACGAGCCCGATGATGATGATAACTTGCTTGAATTAAAACAAGGCGATTCACACAAGTTTCAAACGACTTCTCCACCAACCAAAGTCATTGTTGAAGTAACAAAAATGCAAGAGAGAAGTCCTTCATCGTTGAAGATCAAGAAATCCAAAAAGAAAACCCTAATTCCATTACTTAGTGGGATTTTCTCAAAAACTAAAGGGTAAAGACACAGTTAACCTTTTTGAAGAGTTTTTACATTCGCCTAAACCCGAGTTTTTGTTTGAACTTGGAATATTAAGTATGATACGGTTCAGTTTGTTTTATTTACTTTAATGTTTTTAATTCGGAAGTCTTCTTTATAAAAGTTTATGGGACATGGAAAATGAAATGAGTCGAATAAACTTAACCTATTTTGCTTTGCATATTATCAATTTCTGATGTAAATCTATACTAATAAATAAGTAATTGAGGAGACTTGTGCCACTTTCTGATGCTTTCTCATTCTATTTCTTGCATATCTCTTTTATTAAATTGACAGACACGTGTTACTCTTTGGTGCATCTTTACTCTTATTTTGCATGTATCTCCTTTTCTATTAAATATTAAAAAAATAGCTATAAATATTTGTTAAAAATTTAATTATTGATAGTTATTATATTATTAAATAAATGATTGTTAGTTTCTATTTATTTTTTTAATTTAGTCTCTCTATTACGTACATAGGTTTTTATAACTTAGTTACTAATAAACTAACTTACTAACACATATGATATGGTTTTATTTGCATATTTGTCAATAACTCACTAGCTTTCCTAATGATAATTATTTTTCTATAACAATGCATTTAAGTTCGTAAATACACTTAAACATAACAATTCATCTCCATTGAACTATAAAAGTGGCTGAGAGCCCTCATAGTCCAGACAAAACTGTGCAATTAGGTAGAGAACAAAGATTCATATGAGAAAACATAGGTAAATGAGTCTCTCCTTGTGTACATTAAATTATTCATGTGGCTGAGAGTGTTCAGAGAAAAAACTTTTATTGTGTAAAATAGGTTCGATAGACAGTCCATCTGTTCCTAATTTTGTAGGGTTATGTTAAACTAAATAAGATTATTATCCTAAAAAGTCTAATAAATATCTTCAGCTATTAGATCTTAATCAACGGCTAAGATTAAATCAAAATGTTGGAGACTATTATAATAATGACTATTTTTTTTAATTTTTTATCAAGTTTCCGCACATTCTTTAAACGTTCATAACTTTTATATATAAAAATTATTTTTTGTAAAAAAATAAACCATAAAAACGAATATTTTTTTATCTTCAAAATTAATATAGTGTTGCTATAGAAAAAAAATTGTTTCTTTAATTTATTGTATCTTTTGTACAGGTCACATGTCTTTTGATTTGTACAGATCATTGTGTTTTTTGTGTTTCATGCTCAATGTTGTGTTTTCCTGAACAATTTAAAACACAATGATGTTGCAGAATATATAATGTCAAGCAACGATGACACAATGACGACTATGAATAATACAATGATCTTTAAAAAAGTCACAATTACCTGTAAAAAAATCACAGTGACGAGTATGAACAATTTTGTACATGTTATTGTGTCTTTTGTATTTCCTACTCAATGTTATGTTAACCTGAACAATTTAAGGCACACCGATGTTGCATAATAATAATAATGTCAAGAAATTATGACACAATGACGAGTATGATTAAAACAATGATTTTTTTAAAAAGACACAATTACCTGTAAGAAAAATACAAACAAAATAATTATTTTTAAATGTTTAAAAAGACACAATGACGATAATTAGATACAATGAACTGAAAAAATTTATTTCTTATAACAACGCTATACTCATTTTAGAGGGAAAAATTTGTAAAGCATAGATCTTTCGTGGTAGAAGTGGTAAAGTGGATGAACTTATGTTCAATATTAGCAGACGAATCATTTGGATTACTTCTTTCCTTTCAGGTGCTAGGCGCTAGTCAGGCGACGAGGTACCATCTAGGGATTAATCAAGATTAATCGGCGCTAGGCGGAATGGAATTTTTATATGTAATTTTACTAATATATATATATACACACACACATCAATATCCATAATTCAATATAATACTTCAAATAATTCAAAAATTAAACTTAAACATATTAAGTCAAGTACTTAAAAGTTCAAACTTAAACACTAGAACAACGAAAGAGGATCGTAAACTCGAACAACAAAGAAGATCGAAGCCGAGTTCAAAGTTTAGAGATGGATTTCGTTGTTCAGTGGTTGGATTTGATGTTTTAAATGTTGAATTTGATGTTTCAAAGATACATTAAGAATTTGGGGTTGAGAAAATGTCTCGAATAATCATCTATCTAGTCTCTTTTTACGCTAAAAAAGTCAAAAAAAACCCTCCTAGAAAGTAGCCACCCACCTTGACCATTACCACACCAACGCCGACTTGAAAAGCCGTGAAGAGTGGCGATGCTTGCTTTGGGCTCACCACCATGAACCACCCGCAAGCGTACCCCACACTGGCTACACCTTCCTCCACCCTCCCTGACCAAAAAAATCCCACCACCATGAGACCACCGCCGCCATCTACAGTTGTGTTTAGAACCGCCAGATGATATCTCTGATGCTAACCACGACCCCAGTCGTCGATGGATCATCCACCGCCGTTAACGTCTACTTATTTTCAATTTGTCCAGGGTTATGTTGAAAGACTAGCTATTTGATTTCAGCAACGTCCGATTTTCAGCCTCACCTCCTTATGGCGATCTTCGGTTCATCATCTCCCCAAAATTGTTTATTGGAGCGTGTATACATAGATCCGCTCGGGTAGCAGCCTTGGCTCAGCTCTGCTTTATGTCGCCGTAGGAGGCCGGTTTGAGTACATTGGTGGCGGTGCGGTGGGGTGGCGTTGGCGGTGGGTAGGGTTAGATCAGAACACATGGGTGTGGTGGTGGCAGCATCATGTTGATTTTGAACATGTGTCAATGATCCATAGGGTCACTGGAAAACTGCCTTAACCGCCGGAAAACCCCTAGAAACCACCGCGTAAGTGAGGTAACCGTCTATTTTGAAGGACGAAGATTTAATCCTAGTGATTTTGGACGGAAGAGAATTCATGTTGGGGCGGTTGATTCCACCGTTGTCTATTTATATATAATTTAATTACATAAAAATATTTAATTTATAATATAAAGCCAAATAAAATTTTTGAGACAGGGTTCCTAAAAAAACAGGGAGTGACACACAAGATTAAAGCAGAAGTACAGTGGCGTACCCACATGAAGACTAGAAGGGCAGCCACCCATCTTGAATTTTTTTAGTAATATACATATGTTAAAATCCTGATCGCCCCCTGTAAAATTTTGCCCCCGTTAAACTTTTGATTTACAAGTGTTAATTAATAAACTAAGTTGAAAAATGCCCAAATAATAATTTAAACCCAATGTTAAGTCAAGTTCAGTATCAATTATAATAAGTCAAACCACCACTAAACTAGTTAAAAACTGAATTCAATCGAATATACCAATTAAAAAAGAATAAAATGATCCAAATAAACCGAATTCAACCTTATATATTATAAAGAAAACAAATTTAATCTGAATTTGCTTTAATCAGTTAACAAAAAAACTGAATTTAAATTTTTTTTGGAACCGATAGCCATATCGAAACCGAAATTCGGATACAGTTAGGAACCGACTTCGAAATTCGGATACAATTAGGAACCAAACCGAAAACCAAACTCATAATTTGGTTCGTTTTTTCAGTTATGAATACATTTCAGTTTTTTGTATTACAAATTTTCAGCTTTTTTGAACACCCAACTTTAATATTCGAATTCAATAAGGAGTTTTTTTTACTCGTCCTAGACACCCCCAATTCTCGAGACCGCCTCTGACTAGCCCATTATAAAAAAATATATTATTAATTTAAATAACATATTAACATAATACTTGAAGTTAGATCTGCGTAATCGAATTGCTTAAGAGAATTTAAACGATAATTGTATTTGTTTTATACAGAAATAGTTACTTATGAACGTCTTCTTATACGTTGTTTTGAATATATATAAAAAAAATAAAACCAAATAGTGAACAATTTTAGATGTATTGTATTTTTATTATGTATTTATATATAAAATTTACTTTGATTGTCTTTTTTTAACATGAACCGACCCAATCCGTCCCAACCCAACTTGAACACCAACGAACCTAAAAAATTTCCGCCTCTTATGAAAAAATTTCTAGGTCCGCCACTGAGCGGAACGTGGATGGAGTCATGGAAGTTGTGCCACTCCATATAATTTATTGTCAAACAATAAATCAACTTAGTTTAATTTTTTCTGGAAAGTCATGTTTTATATTCTTTTCATCTTCTTTTATTTATTAATTTTATCACTATCACAACCATTACATTTTAATTCAAAAAACTATAATTTATGTAAACTTAAAATTTAAAATATACAACATTTTCTAAAACTACATGGTTGATATTAACAGGATACACAGAATTAAAAGAACAAAGCTTACAAGATAATACAAATGATAAATTAACTTTTTAAAGATCAACTTTTCGCGAACCACGTATGATGTGTGTATTTTTAAAAGGTGACGTATGATGCATCATGTGTTTTTAGCAGAAATGCATCTTGTATTCAAGATGATCCTTTCGGTTATAAAGTTACTTAAATCTTAAAAGGGCATGTCTCATATTTATTCGTGCTTATGTTGTTTTTTTTCCTTCTAAGACTACATGTGGTCATCCCATTGAAATTTCTTGCCACGTCATCACCCCACTAAAAACCTTAAAACCCCATAGTGGTCACCATGCTGAAAAACCTTCTCCCAAAATAAGCATTCCCACTGAAACAACCAATCAAAACACGAAAGAAGGAGTGGGGAGCGGGAGCCGCTAGGCGCTCGGAACGGACGCCACTGGGGTAGGGGTGGTGTGCCCGCTCACCCCGGCCCAAATCCCCAGCCTCGTCGCTTCAACAGCTTTACCATTAAACCCGGTCTAATAGAAGAGCATTTGTTCTTGTTTCAAAATTAGCTAGAATTGATAATACCAATTCATCTTGTTTTATTATTATTGTAATAAACAAATATTTTTGTTTGTCGCTTATCTACTTCTTACACTACAATTTCCATATGTCATATTTCTATCTACCTACCTGTCTACCTATCTTCTATCTATCCATCTAGTTTTATCTCTTATCAATTAAGTATACTCTCTTTCATATTAAATAAATATAATACTAATGACAAATAATATTATTTACCTTTTTCATATAAAAATAGTTTTAAAAAAATTTAAAATCAAATATTTTTATTAGAAAACTGTCACACTTCGGGCCGGCGGGCTGGATTGAAAACCCGTAGGGCGGAATAGTCCCAATGCATGATTGAATCGGAGTGATCAGATTGTTTACATTGCACATAATAATATGAAAACACTAGTTTGCATTAATGAAAATAAAACTAAATTACAACTGTTTTATAATTTAATTTTATTACAACTTGACTTGGACATCTGGGGCGTGACCGAGATGTCTCACAAAAATGCTTACAAAAGAGCAAGTCTTGAATCTTGTAGCCGGTGTGGCCTTGTAAGATTTCATGCAGGAATTGTAGGGTCCTCTAACGGATCCTATCTTTCTCTCTCTTTTTAAAAGCATCTTGCTTACACCTGTTCATCACCTGAGGACATGCAAAATCTGTCAACACTAGGTTGGTGAGTTCACGCGAGTTTTAAACATATTAGGTTTTGTAAAAGGCTTGAAGAAAATTCTTTCCGTTCGCACCAGTGTTGAAAATGGTGTGTAAATGGTATTGAAAAGGCGAATGAATTATACAAGGATTCAATCTGAACCTCATTACTGACACCATCTCAAATCACCGAAGGTAGTTTATATATAGGGCTTACGTAGAGCCAAGGCTTAGCCGCCAGCCCACCACTCCTTCGATAATCCACGAGGATGTCCTTAATGGAAATCATATTTCTCCACTTCTGCACTCCTATTCGACACGAAAAGCGCTTTGGAAAAAGAATGTATTGAGGAAAGAGTGTATGCTTTTTCTCCTGATATAGGAAAACTTGTTTTGTTTTGTTTACTTGAAAATCACAAAGTTTACACTCCTTTCCTGTTTGATCTAACATTGTTTGTTCTGAACTCGTTTGAAAATCGTTCAAGCTCAACTTTGAAGACTGTTTACATTAAACTTTCGAAATCGGTGTTTGAGTTAGTTTATTAGTGTGGTCTGTCCGTAATATCACACATGTGATCATTTACCAAACCTAACTGATATGCCCTTGTTGATCAGATCCCGTGGATCTGATCCGAGAATTGACCTTTGTACTTGTGCGCGTAATGTACCAACCTTAGCGCTGGAGGTTGGTTAGACCTATGGTACCATCTACGTTACCGTTGGTTGACCCATGTCAACTAATGGTAAATGACTCTTGAAAAGGGACGTACATGCAAATTCCTACGTGAAATCTTGATGTGTATGTTGTGTGGACACATGTTTCAGTGAATTACCCTAGACAGATACCCTACTAAACTTGTTGTTTTTTTAGTTTGGATGTGTAACATCAGCTCTCAAGCTGTGTGCGTTGACCTCTTGGTTGGGCACAAAGCCTCGAACTGTTATGATCAACGGACACTTCCTTACAACTGTGTTCTGAATCCTCAAAATCATTGTCTGAGTTTGAAAAATCGTGATGATGCGATGAATGCTCAGTAAAGTAATTGAAAATGCTCTTATTCGAATAACATTCAAATAAAAGGTTTCGAAATGATTTCTTCTTTTATGTTAATTGAAAAGAATTCTTATTCGAATAAGAGGTTTCATGTTCTCAGCCCCAAATGATTTGGAAGGCAGAAAATTGAAAAGAAGGGGTCTATGAACTCACCTGTGGTTATGGGTCGTCGATGCACTCACTCGATGTATTCTCTATGTTTGAACCATGTGTAATCAATTATTTATTAGTTAGTTAAGTGTTGTGGGATTGGATGCTATGTTCTTGATGTGATTTTGAAAAATGTGTTTTTATATTGTTCTTATTTTAATTAGATTTAAAATTTGGTTTAAGGTTCGATTCTTTCATTACGTATAGTGTTCGATAGGACGTTCAACACTTCGTCATTTTTGGTCTCCTCTTTAAGCAAATGGCCTATTCGTGCGAATGACCTTCATTCACACGAATGGAATGATGTGAATGCCTACTACTATTCTAGTGATCCATTCGTGCAAATAGGCTTCATTCGTTTGGTTGTCTCATGCGAATGAGTCCATTTCATTCGTGTAGTTGCTCATTCACCAAGAGGTTCATTATGATGAGTTTCTCAGGCAAATGAAGGGTACCATTCGTACGAATGAGCCCTTCGTATGGTTCATTCGCCTGCAGATTCACCAAGAATGCCATTTTTTAAATCGTGTGTCATTTGTGGTGTTTTTATGGCCAAAAATGATGGCAAAACGTTTTAGAGTGTTTTTGTGCAACAGATCGGTGCTAATACTCACTGTGTAGCTCGTATTTGACCGAAGAGCTTGAAAATGGTTGAAATCTTGAAATGAAGGTGTTGGGGTTGAAATACACACAATTTGGACGTTGGAATGGTCCGATTTCGTGTGGAAATGACCGAAAATTCGAGAGGGGCGAATGGGGTTTCGGTTGAGAGAGTTGGGTGAAAATGGATTGGAAAAACGTAAGTGTTGCTTTTATACCTGTGTTGTCGCACGAATGAGATATTCGTACGAATGACTCCCATTTGTCTGAATGGCTCTATGGTTGGAAAGCTTCACCGATTGTGATATATTCGTACGAATGAGAGCCCATTCGTACGAATGGCCGTGTGTGTTAAAATTTTGATTGTTTGTTAAAATATTTTGGTGGAAATTTTATCAAAATAGTTATTAATTTATATCAGAGTTACTAGACTCACATTTGCATTTGTATGAATCGTGACCCACACAAATGCAGTGTTTGCCTAAGTTGCTGACAATGTTTTGTACTGTAAAGACATCATTTACTGTATCAAGTCCAACAACATATTCATATGGATCGTCACCCATGTGGATATCTCGCTAGATCGATACTCCAAATGTTATCCATTCAGGTTTTGATTCATTGTTTTCCCTCACAAGGTGTTTGTATTTTCTTCTTATTCATGTTTATGCGATTCAATGAATTCCCATAACTGTCGTAGGGAGTGTCACATAATTTTTATTTGGTGTTTTGTTATTGTTATCGTCACTCTCGCACTATAGTCTTCTCCGATGTTGTCATGTACACTCTTTGATTTCAGAACCAATTGTTGCACGTATACCAATTATTACAAAAACACACTTAAAAAATTTATAGAATACTAATAAAACTTAAAATCAAGTTTTTTGAGCATGATAAAGTTCATACCAATGATAATTATTCCGATATGTTGACTAAAGCTTTAGCAAGGGAGAAGTTGAAGGTACGTTGCTCGATTGTTGGAATGGCGTACTCTTTCTCATAGGCAAAAAGTGGGAGATTTATTGGGCTTAGTTTAGCCCATGAGAGAAAAAAATTAGCAGTGGTTTAACGATGAAAAGGTCAGAAAGTAGAAGCCAAGAAAAGAAAAGGAGGAGAAGAGAAAATTAGATTTTCGTCACTTTTGACCTAGCCGTAGTTTCTGTTGATTTCATGGAATTTCAACCATCGGATCATCTTCATTTTTAAACAGCCTTTTTGAAACATCTGGCTTATGATATCCAACGGTTGATGTGAGTATTTCCAAGGGCTCGTTTGCTGCTGCAGTTTGGGTAGTGATTTTCTCCCTTTTGTCTTTGTTTGTTTCCATATGCTTGATGTGAGTATTTTCAAGTGTATGATGATTATTTTATGCCTCTATTATACCTATAGAAGACTTTTTATTGCTCTAATTTTGGTGATTGTGGATTTGAAGTGGCTCTAGTAGTCCTATGGTTTTTACTCTCATTTTGAGAGGTTTTCCATAAAATTTGATGTTCTTTATTGTTTTTGAATTCTCTATTTGTTTGTGTCCTCATAGGTTCATTTGGGTTTGGGAAAGTTTGGTCAAATAAAGATAATTCTGCATTTGTTGTTTACCAGTTGTAACTGGTTGTGTTTTCCCATCAAAGTGGTATCAAAGCCATTGGTTCTTGATTGTTGGTATGTACATTCACTTGAACGATATATGCTAATACAAGTAGGATTATTAATTTGAATGGTTCTAATTATCATGTTTGGAAAGGCAAGATGGAAGACCTTGTTTATGTGAAGGATTATTATTTGCCTATCTTTAGTACGGATAAACTTGACAACAAAATAGACGAAGAATGCAGTATTCTACATAGAAAGTTTGCGTGTATATTCATCCATGGGTTGATGATAATGTTTTGAATCATATTAGCAGGGAGACTCATGCTCGTACTTAATGGAACAAGCTTGAGGAATTGTATGCTCGTAAGACCGGGAACAATAAGTTGTTCTTGATTAAACAATTGATAAACTTGAAGTACCGTGACGGAACTACTGTTACTGATCATTTGAATGTTTTTCAAGGTGCTATTAATCAACTTGCAGGAATGGTATTATGTTTGAAGACGAGATACAAGGTTTATGGCTCGTAGGTACTTTACCAGATTCTTGGGAGATGTTTAGGACATCATTTTCCAACTCTGAAGCAAATGATATTATTACTATGGAACTAGCTAAGTGTAGTACTTTAAATGAAGAGAGGAGGAAAAATTCATAAGGTTACTATTCACACTCAGATGTCTTAGTCACAGAAAACAGGGGAGAAGTCAAAGTAAAGGTCTGAGTAACAAAGGAAAGCATCGTAGTTAGTCAAGAGGAAAAAAATGATGGTTTTGAGTGTCATAATTGTGTCAGAAAAGGACATACAGTCCGATATTGCGGACAACTAAAAAAGGAGAACAAGAAGGCTAGTTAAAACAATCAAAAGACCAACCATAAGAAAGATGATAGTGGCAATGACAGTGCATAATCTAATACTACTACTGATGAGCTCTTTATTTGTTGTGATTATGATATGAGAACGTTGCACATGATGTTTCGAGTTGGGTTGTTGACAGTGGTGCTACTTGTCATATGACATCACTAATGGATTTCTATACATCTTACACACCCGGTGACTTTGGGAGTGTTAAGATAGACAATAGTGGGCTATCTAAGATTGTTGGTGTTGGAGATATTTGTTTAAAGTTTGACACTAGGATGGAGTTGGATTTACAAAATGTAAAACATGTTCTAGATATTAGACTTAATTTGATATTCGCAGGTATACTCAATGAAGATGGTTACCATAGTAGCTTTGGTGATGGTAATTGGAAACTCACTCGTGGTCCTTTGATCGTGGCAAGAGGTAAAAGAGCTTCAAAGATCTACATGACGCATCCAAAGACCTCGAAAGATATAGGTCACTCATTGATGAGTACAAAACTGACTGAGTTATGGAATAAGAGACTTGGTCAAATGAGTGAAAAGCAGATGTCTTTATTGTTGAAGAAGAATGCCTTGCCAGGTGAGCGTGATGTTCATTTGAAGAAGTGTTCTCATTGCCTTGAAGGTAAGCACAACAGAGTTACCATTAAGAGTCATCATATTTCTAGGAAGGAAAGAATACTTGATTTGGTGCATTCTGCTATAGGTGGTACCATGAAGAATATATCATTTGATTATTGCTCATACTTTGTCACATTTTTCGATGATCACTCAAGGAAGGTTTGGGCTTATTACTTAAAATCTAAAGATCAAGTATTTGATGTGTTTAAGCAGTTTCATGCCCTTGTGGAAAGACAAACTGGGAAGAAGCTTAAGTTCATTCGAACTGACAAGGGAGGTGAACATATTGGTCCCTTTTATGCGTATTGTAGAAAGAAGGGTATTTGGCACCAAAAAAGTCTTCTGAAGAGACCACAGTTGAATGGTTTAGCCTAATGAATGAATAGAACATTGGATGAAAGAGTTACATGTTTGGTTTCACATGTAGGGTTGCCTAATTCTTTTGGGGGTGAGGCTTTAAATAAAGTTGTACATGTTATTAATCTTGTTCCTTGTGTTCCTTTGTCTTTTGATGTTCTAGACAGGGTTTGGAGAGCCAAAGATGTTTCTTATAATCTCTGAGAATCTTTGGACGCAAAGCTTTTGTGCACATTCCCAAAGATGAAAGATCAAAGCTTGATGTGAAGACTAAGCCATGTATATTCCTTGGTTATGGCCAAGACGAGTTTGGATACGGGTTATATGAGCCATTTTTGAAGAAACTTGTAAGAAGTCGAGATGTTGTGTTTATGGAAGATCAAACTTTGAAAGATATTACGAAGGTACAAACTGTTCCTCAATATAGTGATGATCTTATGGATTTGGATCCAGTTCCTCCACATCACTTTGAGGAACAAAATGGAGATGAGACTCAAGTATTTGAAAAACATGGTAATGGTGATATTGATAATCTAAAGTTACCAATACTAGATATGCCTACATTTGTCCCACTTAGGCGGTCTACCTGAGACTGTCATCCTTCCACCCGTTTTTTCTGCTGATTAGTATGTCTTACTCACTGATGGGGGAGAGCCTGAGTTTTGCACAGAGGCCATAGAAGATGAATACAAAAGAGAGTGGGTTCAAGCCATGCAATATGAGATGAATTCCTTGTATGAGAACAATAATTTTGAGTTGGTAAAGTTGCTTAAAGGCAAGAAATCTTTGAAAATCAAATAGATGTATAAACTGAGACTGAAGAACATACCTCACGGCCTTAGTACAAGGCTATATTGGTGGTCAAAGGGTTCAGTCAAAGAAAAAGGCATTGACTTTGATGAGATTTTCTCTTCAGTCGTGAAGATGAGTTCTATTCGGGTTATTCTTGGTTTGGCTACTAGCCTTGATCTTGAGGTTGAGCAAATGGACGTCAAAACCGCATTCCTTCACAGTGACATAGATAAAGAAATCTACATGGAGCAACCTGAAGGGTTTCAGGTTAAGGGCAAAGAAGACTATGTTTGTAAACTTCAAAAAAAATTTTATGGGTTGAAGCAAGCATCAAGACGATGGTACAAGAAGTTGAGTCAGTTATGGGGGAGCAAGGCTACCAGAATACTACTTCAGATCACTGTGTTTTCTTTCAGAGGCTTGGTGATGATGATTTCATAATTTTGTTACTTTGTGTTGATGACATGTTGATTGTTGGCAAGAATGCAGAAAGAAATTTATACCTAAAGAAAGATTTGAGCAAGTCATTTTCTATGAAAGACTTGGGGCTAGCCAAACAGATTCTGGGCATTCGGATTACTAGAGATAGAGCTTCAAATAAATTACACATGTCACAAGATAAATACATTGAGAAGGTTCTTTGTAGATTCAATATGGCTAAGGCTAAAGTGGTTAGTTCTCCTCTTACTCCTAATTTTAAGCTAACTGATAAAAAGTGTCATTCTTCTAAGAAAGAGATTAAAGAAATGGATAGTGTTCCATATGCCTCAGCAATGGGAAGTTTGATGTATGTAATGGTGTGTACCAGGCCTAACATTTCCCTTGCAGTTGGTGGTATTAGTCGATTTCTGTGAAATCCGGGTAAGAAGCATTGGGAAGCAGTTAAGTAGATTCTTAGATATCTGCATGGTACCTTCAAATTGGGTTTATTACTTGGGGATGGGGAGCCGATGCTTGTTGGTTATACGGATTCTGATATGGCTGGAAATAAAGACAACATGAAATCCACTTCTGGTTATTTGACGACTTATGTAGGGGGAGCAGTGTCATGGCATTCTAGATTGCAAAAGTGTTTTCTATTGTCTACTACTGAGGCTGAGTATTTGGCATCAACAAAAACATGCAAAGAACTATTTTGTTGATTTTCTGGAGTTTCCACCGTCGAATCTTCTTCATTTTTGGATGGACTCTTCGCATCATCTAGCTTATCATATCCAACGGTTGGTTTTTGTTTATCAGGTCTGGAAGTCGAATTTCAAGGGCTCGTTTGCTTCTGCAGTTTTGGTAGTGATTTTCTCCCTTTTGTCTTTGTTTGTTTTCATATGCTTGATGTGAGTATTTCCAAGTGTATGATGGTTATTGTATGCCTCTATTATACCTATAGAAGACTTTGTATTGCTCTAATTTTGGTGATAATGGATTTGAAGCGGCTCTAGTAGTCCTGTGGATTTTACTCTTGTTTTGAGAGGTTTTCCACGCTAAAATTTGGTGTTCTTTATTGTTTCGGAATTCTTTATTTGTTTACTTCCTCATAGGTTCATTTGGGTTTGGAAAAGTTTGGTCAAACGAAGATAATTCCGTATTTGTTGTTTACGGTTGTGACCAGGTTGTGTTTTTCCCAACAGCAAACATGTCTCTTTCTTTAGTCTTTGAAAAGGTAAACGTCATGACAAGAAGTATTGGACTCAATTCCATGTAAAAGTTCATAGTTAAAAATATTGATGTCATTGTTTGAATTTGTTACACCAAAAAATGCATGCTAAAACTAACCTTCTCTTGATCACATTGCATGTATTGAACTCTCCATTCTTTAGGGCAATTCCTTCTATCCTAATGTGTGCAATTAATGCTATCTAATATCCCTGGGAATCCGTGTCTCACGTCATGTGTTGCTTGCAAAATTTGAATGTTAACTCTAAACAACACTTTCCAAGTATTTCTATCTTTCAATCTAACAGATGCGGAAGTTCTGTTAGAACGATCTCACAAACACTCAAAGGCGAACAAATAATCTTTGAACAGAAGATAAGAACACAAGAACAAATTTCAAGCTCAAAAATATATTTCTCTTAAAGTATTACAAGTGTTACAACAAGCAAGCACACCTAAACAGGTTTACAATGAGAGGTTATATAGCCAAGGCTACAACCGTATACTCGTAGGAATACAAGTTGGGTATACTAGACAATACATAAAGTAAACCTTATTCTAGTATCTAAAGTGTCTTAACAGGCTAAGACACTTAATTACAATCATTACAAATTTAGACATTGACTTTACAAAAGACTAGCTAAATACAAAAGACATTTAATGTTATTGATCTTCAAGGCTTCAGATGATCTTTTGCATTTAATGCAGCTGAGTAGAAGTAAGGTGTTGTGTTTGACTCTCGGTATTTTATCTTTGTTGGAGTCAGACCAGCATGTCTGTTGCCAGCACCTTTTGTACCATAAAAGGTAATCAGCTACAGTCTTTGTCAGAGTGTATTCTTCGGAAGTCTTTGTCTTTGGAAGAAGCTGAGGAGAATCTTCGGAAGCCTTTGTTCTTCAGAATCTTTCTGTCTTCGGAAGCTCTGAAGCTTTAAATCCTTTAAGTGTTGGCCTTCCGAAGTGGTTTGTCTTGTACAGCCTTCAGTAGGAGTAAGTTACCCTTCGGAAGCAATGCTGCTTTCGAAGAGTAACTCCTTCCTTCCGAAGGCTGTTTGTCTCTATAGAGTCTGGTACTTAGACAAAATAGAAGTTTGGTGAGCATCAGCCTTTATTAGTCTTTACAGTCTCCACCTAGGCTGATGCTACCAAAACTTCCTATACAATTCTCCTTGTCACCCTCTCTCCCCTCAGAACTTGAGCTCTAGCCTTCACCCATTTGATGGCTATTCTCCCATCTGATCCATTGTCAGGATTATCAAGAGGGAGTTTCTCAAGATCAAATACAAATGGTGGAGCCAACACCATCAGCTAAATTATATCCAGAACCGTTATTCCTCCATTGACTTTAGTGAGTGTGAACATCTTCTGTTGTGCATTAAAGCTCCACTTCACTATCTGAATGTATGAATGTGTATGCATTAAGGAGCAAATATCCTTTGGATGTTCCATAGGCTCTGATTGTTCTGGTGTGCCTTTTGGTTCTGAGGGATCTGAATCAGGCTCAGAGTCAGAGGAGATGTTAGTAGTTCTCTTTCTTCTCCTCGCCATGGTCTTTCTTCTTATCATTCTTGGTTTGGTTGTGACCATGGCTTGACTCCTCTGTTCTCTGGCATGTTGGTCTTCTTCATTGGAGCCCACTGCTGCATCTGTTCTTGCAGTGGGCTTTGGGCCTGCATCCTTAGATCTAGGATGCTTTGTCCTCCTCTCATCTGCCTTTGATTGTTTCTCAGGATTAGGGTCTTTAGATTTATCTTTCTTTGCAGCCTTTTTACCCTTGTTGATCTTAATCACTGAGGAGATTGACATGTTGTCCATAGAAGGGATAGATGGAGGAGAGACTGGTTCTTCCTTAGGGTTTAGGGGGAACATGTTGGGGAACATTGCCTTTGTAGCCTCCCCACACATGACTTCTTCACCCTCTCTGATTCCTGAACCAGAGAGGGGCATTTTAATTCTAACTCCTCCCCCTAACCTTAAGCCTAAGTTTAGGCTTGCCTTTTGAGCTTGTATCTGCTCCATAGAAGGTAACTCACCTTTGATGTCCCTGACATGCATGTCCATGGTTGAGTTCTTCATAGGGCCTAGCTGCCGAGCATGGAAGCCATATTTTAGGAGGATGGCCTTCCTTTTTTCTCTGTAGGCTGTCCCCTTTTGTTTCTTTGTAAGTGTAACCATGGCTTTGGATGCAGCAGCTGCCTGTTCTTGCTACCGCATCCTGTCCAGCTCGGCAGCCATTTCAGGTACCGACCAGAGTAAGACTTCATCTATATCATACCCCTTCTCCTGGAGAAGAGCAGAAAGTCTAATTAGCTCATTATCCAGGGAAGTGCCTGGTCGACCCTTCTTCTTCTTGGGCATCCTCTCCTCTAGTTCTGCTTCCTCCTCTGGGGTTAATTTCCTTTTTCCTTTGTCCATTAATTATGCCCCAGAGGAGATGGATCCCGTAGCCTTACCAGCTGGTTCATCGGCATATAGCTCCTCTACGGAGGAATCATCAAGAATGACTGGGCCTTCGGAAGCAGCTGCAGCTTCGGAGTTAACCTTAGCATTCACTGCCTCCTCCAGTTGACCAACCAACTTGGGTGATTCCTTAGAAACATCCACAGAGTGCTCAGGAGTGGAGAAGAGGTCTTCAGCAGCCTTTGTCCCAGAAGGGGACACAGGTTCCATGGAAATGGGTTGTTGTTCTTGAGTGGGTTCCTCCATGGCAACCTGAGCTGTAGTCTCAGAAGGAGACTTATTCCCAGAAGGGGACTGTTGAGTTCCAACAGGGGACTGAGGCTCCACAGAGAGATCTGTTGTGAGCTCTTGCTCAATCTTTATGGCAGCCTCACTATTGGCAGAAGAAGAGGAAGAGGAAGTAGTAGAGTGATGAAAGTAAGTGCTCAAGAATTCATCCCATTCATTAGTCAATGTGACTATGGATGGGTTGACATCTTATGCAACTTCCTCTTCTCTTGCTTCTGATCCTAACCCTACAGATGGTACCTTTGATGGTGTCACAACCCACGCCGCGTGCGGAATCCACAGCGCGTGACTATGCGTTCATGTGCCATTGTTGGAGAATAACCCATGATTAACTATGTTTCATAAAATTAAGTTCATTTAAACAAACATAACATACATATTATACAACAAGTTTATCATAAGATAATTATTATACAATACGATGTTTTTGTTTTCTTTCTAGGTCACAACTATATCTGCTGTTGATCCTGACCTAGATTGCTTTATTGAAGCTCCCGATTACCTGAAACATGTAGATAAAAGTCAACTACAAATAGTTGAGTGAGAATCATAGGTTTTGTTGATTCAAAATAATTGTTCAAACAATGATTTTCATGATGTAGTAATCACAAGTGATCAAACAGGTACTTTGAAATTGAATCTAATTGAGCATGCAAACATCAAACCTAATGATAAATGATCATTAGCAATGATTGTTAGCTCACATGATGATGTCCAACCCACGGTTGGAGCGATTTGTGATAATGATACTTGTTTTCCCGCATATGATCATACCACTAATACCAAGGGCTTGATAACAAGTTAATGATATTTACATAAGAATGTCCTCAATAGCATCCACATAACCAAAGTTCCCAAGTGATACACTTGATTTAATGATTTGATAAAAGATTTACTCGATAATAGTTCGTCATGATATTCCTGATGAAACTGATATATGATTTCACAGTAATTGATAAATTTTTATCATCATTTTCCTGACGATACTGATATTTGATTTCACAATAGTTGATAAATCTGTTTTTAAAAATGTATCTACATGTTCCACCCCGAGTTTTGGTAAATATTTAAAGGGAGAAGCGAAGGGGCTATGATCTCACCTGTGTTATTGAAGTGTTTTGATTTTGAGGTATCACACAAAATCTGAAGAGAATTCTGCAATTCATTAATGTTTTATGAGTTCCTTGTACTTGAATTGGATTATCAGAATATTCCTTGACTTTTGATAACAAGGAATCGTAGTTTAAGTCTTAATCCTTAATCAGCATCCTTAAGTTAATATTGCACAAAGTGCGATAAACAAGGGACCTGTAATGATTTAGGTTCCTATTAAGGAGTTTATGACTACCTGGATCAATCACGACATTTTCGGATTAATCATATAGATATTGATTGTTGATTATTTCATTAAACAATTTCCTAGATGAATTTTTGGCTTAGGAATAGTCAATCCTTCTTATTGATCATTTAGGTATCATGAAACATGAGAATGTGATATTAAAATATGTTTAATAACCATGCTCAATGTACTAATCTGACTGTTATCATAAACATCAGATCGTTATTCTGGTGATTATTTTTATGCTTGTCATTAGTTTGAAACACTTGGATTTAACCTAGCATTTCAAGAAATGATCAAGACAATCACAATCATTGTTACACTCAAATGGTTTAAACCATTTTAATCTTAGATATAGTTTCATGAAAACCGAGCATTACAACGGATCAAAACAATGATTTACCCATTAACACTTCAAGTTCTTCGTTTATAATCATTCCTAGCCGTCATCTAGGCAATAATCAACAATCCTAACTATTGTATTATATTCAAAACAAGATTTAATCTAACCATTATCAAACTAGAAGGTTAAAACGAACCGTTACCTAATCTGACGGATTTCTCGGGCAGATATGATGATCGGGACTTGTAGATATGTTCCTTGGTGCGATCCGTGGGTTTAGAAGCCTTCAAGATGAAGATTTGATGGTAAAAAGTTGAGTTTACGCCTCTGGAAGTCGAGAAAATCGCATGGGAATGAGTTCTGAGCAAGAAAATCAGATTTTTAAGTCTGATGGGTCCGTCGCGTACCGCCGAGGATGGCAAAGAGGTTCTTCGCGTACCTCCACCGCCTTAGACCCGATTTTGTTTTCGCGATTCCGGGAGCATACGAACTCCGTTTTGCGCACGGTTTTCGCCTACGTTCACGATTTTTCAAGCTCTTTCCAATGGTTATAATCTCAAGAACTAAAGAGTTAAAAATATTTGACCTCTTATTTAACGTTATATTCGATTCGGTGTATTTTGAAATCGGAGCCTTGTTTCGAAATTTCGCTTCCACTCATTTTCTTCATTTTCGAGTTATGATTCTAAACATAAACTCAGTTGGTCTTATATTTAAATAAGCATTAGGTGATGGATGTTTCTTTGCGATCTACTAACACCATTTTTCGCATACTATCAACCTGTAATAATTAAAATCATCAAATCAACGTGTATTTCAAGCACGACCACATGTGATTTCGTCATTAATGACGTAATTCTCGAATACAATTGTCACAGATGGTACCTTCTCCCCCTTTTTGGTAGCATCAGGGGAGATAAAGGTAGTGGTAGTAGGATCAGGACAAAAGGGAGCACACACAATGGGTGGTCTGCTCTTGAGGTCCAGGATAGTAGCCTCTTTGGCCTGGACCTCCAGCCTCAGGGTAGCAACCTCAGCTTCCAGGTGAGCTACCCTGGCTTGGAGAGATGAGATGGTGGCCGTTAATTCCTTGGTTTTGGTGCCCTCATCCACCTGAGTGGAATCATTGGACGATGGAGTCCTGAGCCCTGCTCCTGCACCTCTACCACTAGATGTGGTTTCTTGGCACCCTGGATTCCCCTCATTGAGGAGGGCTTCAAAGAAGCCTCCCCAGTGTGGGTTGCCACAGTTGAGGTCCTATTGTTGTTACCACTGTCTTGATGATCCTGAGAGGGATCAACAGTAGTGGCAGCCTTAACTGTATTGACCCCTTCTGAACTCCTGGGGTCAACCTCTGAAGTGGTAGGCTCTGGGTCGGGGAACCTTGCTTGTAACTGTGTCACCACTCTCATAAGTGTTTGTGTAGTAGGAGAGTGTGGGTCATCCAAAGCTACAGCAGAGGGCCCTTGAGCCTGGGTGAAAGGATGGGTGGGGGGCATTTCTGGGTGATATGATCCTGGAGACTTGGGCGATAGTCTCTGATTTAGTGGAGCTGCTTCAAAAGAAGCAGACTCAAGCATTTGGGTATCCCTTTGGGTATTCTCAGGTATGTATGGTGACATACTCTGACGGCTTTCAGGCAGGTTGAGGGCAGCCACATGTTCCAGAGGAAGAACCTGTGGAGTAACAGCAAGTGTGGCCTTCACCTTAGGTGGAACTGTGCCCTTGGCAGTTCTTTTCACCTTTTTCTTAATGGATTCAGAAGAAGGGGCCTGAACTGTAGAGAGCTGTTCAGGGGTTCGGCGGCGTTTGTATGTGATTGTGATGGGATAAGGAATAAATGTGGAAGGTGTGGGTTGAGCATCTATAGGTGCAACAGAGCTGTCACCTTCTGGAGTGGGTAACTCCATAGATGGAAGAAGAGGAGTGAAGTTCCCAGAGGATTGGGCACTCTTCTTCTTCAATTGAACAAAAACCTTGGCAGTAACCAAGGGAATATTGTAGATGTTCCCAGATAGTGAGAGGGATGATCCCAACTCACTGTAGAAAATGTGCTGTAAGAATCTGGGATACATGCAAAACTTCTTTGGCGATGAAAGATTATCAGCCAAGTTATTGAAAATGAAAGCAGAAAAACTAAACAGTTGGTTAGAGACCAAGCCATGAATAGCCGAGGCTAAATCAGAGGGAACTTGATCCAACCTCCTGTCTTATTGGACAGACAATGCAAAAACAAATGTATGAGGTACATATAATTGTAGGACACTCTACCCTTCAAATAAGTAGTTGTAGGGAGAGGACCTTCGTACCCCATCGACCTGAAGGTCGATGCTACCTCATCCTTTGTGAATGAGACCCTTCCCCGGCATCACAGAGTTGAAGATGCCGACAGATGGTCTCCACAGATATAGAAATAGGATGATCATCAATGGTAGCAACAAGGGATCTACCACTGGGAGAGGAAATAACCGAACAAGAGTGCCAAAACTGTTGGTGATGAGATTCAAACACCACAGGCTTGACAGTTAAGGCAAAGGAATACCTGCTCCTTTGAAGAAAGGAGATAATCGGAGCAAAATCAGCGTCATTGTCAGATGACAGTTCCGCTGCTAAGTTGTGAGAAGGTCTGAAGGCAAGAAATTTCATGGCTATTGAGGATTTTTAGGGTAATTTGGGAGAGAAAGAGTGAAAATCGATTTTGAAATGAAACGGTGAGAGAATGTGGACGAGTGGGAGACATTTTCATACCTTCGGATGTCAGCATTTAATATAGAGTCACATTAAATTTTGAGATCTGGATGTCAGAAAAAGGTCTTCCGATGACAGTTATGGAGAAAATGAATGTTCAAAATTTTTGCTAAGGGACAAGGTGCTTCCGAAGGGATTATTCATCGGAAGTAGTTCATAGGACCAAAAATGTTCTTCGGAAGATACTTACTTCCGAAGCATATAAATATATCATCGGAAGTACATCTTCTGAAGACTTAGAGATAAAATTTCATCAGAAGGATTGTTTTTCGAAAGACATCTACTTCTGAAGAGTGAGTTCAGAGGATTGAGCTTCCGAAGGAATAATGTATCAGAAGGATAATACTTCAGAAGGGAACTTATCTTCTGAAGTGTGACTTCTTCCGACATAAGGAAAGAAGAATGCTTCTGAAGACTTAAACTATATTCTGAAGAGTAATTACTCATCAGAAGATAATCTAAGTTTTTTTCTTCCGAAGAATTGCTCATTTCGTATAAGTTCATTTACTCAAAGTTAATCATGCCAATGGCTGTTATTAAATACCTGAATCTTCCTTCATTAAATGCCTTGGTGAAGAGATCAGCCAGATTATGTTCTGTATCAACTTTGACTAGATGAATCAATTTCTTCTCTGCACAATCTCTGATGAAATGATACCTGATATCAATGTGCTTGGTCTTGAAATGCTTGACAGGATTATTGGTGATGGAGATTGCACTGGAATTGTCTATCTGTATAGGAGTATTGAACAGCTCTACTCCATAATCCTTCATCTGATTTTGAATCTATATAACTTGTGCACATCAGCTAGAGGCAGCTATGTATTCTGCCTCTAAAGTAGAGGTAGAAACACATGACTGTTTCTTGCATTGCCAAGACACAATTCTGGATCCAAGAAATTGACATCCTCCTGATGTGGATTTCTTGCTAATATTGCAACCTCCATAATCACTATCAGTATAAGCCATGAACTGAAAGTCTTCATTTCTAGGATACCACAATCCTAGACCTGGTTCTCCTTTGAGGTATTTAATAACAGCAAGCATGTGTGAAACTTTGGGATTTGCCTGAAATCTTGCACACAAGCAAGTTGCAAACATTATATCAAGCCTGCTTGCTGTGAGATACATCAATGAACCTATCATTGCTCTGTATTGATGTTGATCAACATCCTCCCCCTCAAGGTCAGGGCTAAGAGATGTTGTCTTGGACATTAGAGTACCTAGAGCTTTGCAATCAGTAAGCTTGAATCTTTCAAGATTATCCTTGGCATACTTTGATTGACTAATAAAAATTCTTGTAGGAGTTTGTTTCACCTGTAGTCCAAGAAAGAAAGTGAGTTCTCCCATTGAGCTCATTTCAAACTTGGACTTCATCAATGATTCAAAGTCCTTGCAGAGAGATTCGTTAGTAGAACCAAAGATAATATCATCAACATATATCTGGACTAGCATGATATGTTGATTGGACTTCTTGAAAAAGAGATTTTTATCGATTGTTCCTCTCTTGAAGTTGTTAGCCAATAGAAAAGAAGATAAAGTTTCATACCATTTTTTGGGAGCTTGATGCAGCCCATACAGAGCTTTATCAAGCTTACAGACATGATCATGAAACTTTGGATCTTCAAATCCAGGAGGCTGACACACATATACCTCCTCATCAATTCTTCCATAAAGAAAGGCACTTTTCACATCCATTTGAAAAACCTTGAAGTTCTTGGCAGCTGCAAAGGCTAAAAATATTCTTATTGCTTCAATTCTTGCAACAGGAGCAAAAACTTCATCATAATCTATGCCTTCTTCCTGAGTGTATCCTTGAACAACCAACCTTGCCTTGTTCTTGATGACAACACCTTTGTCATCCTTCTTGTTTCTGAACACCCATTTTGTTCCAATGGCATACTTTTCCTTAGGTAAAGGGAAAATCTTCCAAACTCCATGCCTTTCAAACTGAAGAAGCTCCTTCTGCATAGCTTCTACCCAACTGTTATCTTTCAGTGCTTCAGCAACTTTCTTTGGTTCTATTTGGGATAGAAAACAAGAAAACAAACAGATGTTTGCTTCATGCATAGAGCTTCTTGTTCTTACTCCTTCTTCAACATTACCAATAATGTTCTCAACTAGATGAGTGTTATGGATGCGAGTTCTTGGAATTATATCCAGCTGAGAAGCTAAATCCAGATTACTTGACTCAAGGTTTGGAAGTATCACCTCAAGCTGGATTTCTGGCAGATCTTGTGGTTTCTGAGATTGGACTGTGATGCGATGGCTTTCTCTGGGAGAAGAAGTTCCCAAAGTGTTAGTTTCAGCTGAAGGACTCTCACTTTCTTCTTGACTTACTGGTACTGAAGTAGAGTCACTTAAAGGAACAGCTTGAGATATGTTCACTGTTTCAGACTGAAAGACATCATTATGTGCTGAAGTGGATTCTGCCAATATTTGTCTTGAAGCTATTGGCAGTTCAACACGAAAATCTTCTTCTCTGGTGGACTTGGAGGAGTCTATGGTAGTTGACTGTGAAGCTGGAACATACTCTTTCACAAGATTAAATGCAGATGTAAAGCTATCAAGATCAAACAACCAATCAGGGCTAGTTCCAGGCTTATTGATAGTATGTTCATTGAACTGAACATTTGCAGACTCTTCAATAATTCTGGAAGCTTTGATATATACTCTATATGCTTTTGCATGTGAAGAGTACCCAACAAAGTAGCCCTCTGCTGATTTCTCAGCAAACTTGGCTAAATGATCTTTAGTATTCAAGATGGTGCATTGACATCCAAATGGTTTGAGAAATCCAATAAATGGTTTTCTCTTATGCCATATTTCATAAGGAGTCATATCATGTGTCTTAACTACCAATACTCTATTTTGGGCATAACAGGCAGTGTTGACTGCTTCTGCCCAGAAAGTTATTGGAAGTTTGGCATCAGACAACATGGTCCTTGCAGCCTCAATTAGTGTCCTATTCCTTCTCTCAGCAACACCATTTTGTTGAGGAGTCCTAGGAGCGCTAAATTGTCTTGTGATACCTTAGATTCACAAAAAAAATTTAAAACATGATTCTTGAATTCTGTTCCTTGATCTGATCTGATTATTTTTACATGGTGATCACTTTCTGTAACACCCCGACCGACGGCGGAATCATCGGGATGCCACAAGGGATGTGTAGATTGTTCAAAAGCTCATGGGCATCTAAATCAAATCATCATATATCATTTAATCAACCACAATAATTACACAAAAATCATGTTCATCATGAATCAAATACATCAAATACACAAAAGATTTAGTTAAACTAACTAAACTCTAATCGCCAGAAATTTAGTTAATTAACTAAGTCCAAGAATCCTATATGATGATGATGTCCAAAATAGAAGAGATCATCCTCTTCATCCTACTTGTCTCCATCACCTGAAACATGTAAGAAAATCAAGTGTCAACTACAAAAGTAGTTGGTGAGTAATCATAAGTTTTTATATTAAAAATGTTTTAGTAAAATGCGTTTGAAAGTTTATGCTTAAAATGGTTTTATAAAATGCTTTGTTTAAAACGGGTATAAAACTTATGATCTTCTTGAGAAAATCCATATGAATACCTGTATGAGATAATCCAGCACACATCCATCAATTCAACAGCCAAACACATACACAATCACATAACCACATAACCAAATCAATCATAGCCAATCACAAATAATCAAAATCAAATATAGGCAATCAATCCACAACAAATCAACCAAACTCAACCAATCATATTCTAAATCAATGTTCGTGACTATACATGATCATTTTGTAATTAACATAAGTTAAATACATGATTCATGGAGTGGTCGCTAACCACGTGACAATACATGAAGTCAAAGCAATTAACTGAAGTCAAGAGCAATACTTCACGGATGTGGAAACCCTCCACGTGACAATACATGAAGTCAAAACAAATAACCGAAGTTAAAAGTAATGATTTCACGGAGTATGAGACAATACATGTAATCTTTGTTATTCACCGAAGTCAATAACAATGTTTACACGGATTTATAATAATCAGTGATAATCCATAATAATGATAATTCATAATAGTGAATATCATAATGATAAACAGGTATTATCCTTGTGTTATCAAAATAATAT
Organism: Mikania micrantha; assembly: GCA_009363875.1. Lineage (NCBI taxonomy): Eukaryota > Viridiplantae > Streptophyta > Magnoliopsida > Asterales > Asteraceae > Mikania > Mikania micrantha. Next base: position 37,711,677 of record CM018685.1, read on the forward strand.
TTAAACCGGTATACATGTTTCACCTCCGAGTTTTAAAACTAAAACAGTTTAAAGAAAGGGAGGTTATGAGAACTCACCTGAAGTCCTTAGAATCCGGGTTCTCGTATTATGCGCGCTCGCGTATATAAACTCAAAGCAACTCAAGGATCTGAAAATAGCGTGTGGTCGTGTTCATAAGTATTGGCATCACCATTAATTTAATTACCCATAAGTGTTTACTCTAAATCATTAGATATATTCTTAACTTAGTTTACTTTCCTAAGTTAAGTTGTTTCACTTAGGGTTTTGTTTATATTCATTTCAAAGTTTAACTTCATTGATACATCTTTTGTCTTTATTAAATGATGAACAAGACTTAAGTTCATTGGTATGCACCCATAAGTAGGTATATGTTAAGATAATGATTTTATCACACATATACTTGTTCCCACATGCATGACTCCATTCAAGCCACCACCTTAGCCTACTTCATTACATCTCTTAGTTTAATAAAAGTGTTTTTACATAAACCATGCGAGATATGACCTTCTTCCATCAATTTCAACACGTATTTAATTCATAGTATTTAAGAAAATAGGAACTTGTGTCTAGAGAGAGAAAAGGTGGTGGTTGGATGTGCCCATGCATGCATGTACATGTATATACTTATATATATCTAAGCATGTCATTTATTGGTCCTTAAACTCTTGATTAAATGAAAACTAAATTATACACCTTATGGGGCAGCGAACCCTTTAGGTTTAAGCCCAAGGTTCGGCCCTCAATAGAAGTAGGGTTCGTGGGTTCCTAGAGGTGCTAGGGTTCGGCTAGGTTAGATATTAAGGCTCGTGAAGTTTTGGCTGGAACAAGAAGGTCCGGCTCTATCAACACTTCGGCCGATGGTTCGCTGCATGTATGTTTACATCATAGGCTCGTGGCCAGCTAGATGGTTCGGCGCAGGAGCAGGGTTCGTGATCCAAGGCTCGCCACCCAAAAGACTCGGCCACCCTGTAAGGGTTCGGCCAGGACAGGTCCAAGACAAGGGTTCGTCCCAGTACTATAGTTCGGCCACCCCAAGGGTTCGTGGCCCCAAGGTTCGTGACCAACAAGGCTCGGCCAATCTTGAAGGAGAAGGTTCGTGGGTTCCTTGGTGTACAGGGGTTCGGCTCCCAGCTAGGGTTCGCCACCACCGTCCCTCACGAACCTGCAAGACTTCTTGGCTGTTCATCGTCATCTTCACCATGTTCCTGCGAATTCAAAGAAACTCTAGGGTTTCTACATGTTCCTAATCATTCGTCTATGGGTTTACAAATGCTTTGACCGATTATATTCACAAACTTTTAGAGATTCACGATTCTACAACAAAACCGAAAAGAAACTAGTAGATCTACCTCGGTTTGTCGGTCCAATTGGCGATCTCCTTGTACTTTCTTGTTCTTCTCGATCACCCGAACGCGTAGCCGCAAGAATCTCGCGAATCTGTCAAGAAACGAGCTCACAAAGCTAGAGAGAAGTTCTTGAGAGAGAAAGTGGCGTTTTTATGGAGCTAGAGAGAGAGTATGTCTTGCAAGATTGAAGAAGAAGAAGAAATAAAGGATTTTTATAGTCCGTTCAATCCCTGCGTGCTCGGTCTCGTTTTTATCGCGATAAATCATTAAAATGCTCGGTTGTAATCGTAACATATTTAAAACAATAACCCGTTTTAAATAAATTAGTTTTTGCTTAATTAAAATAAGTTTAAACAAATTGTTTCGTAAAATAAATACCGTTTCATTTTCGTTAAATAATTATCTAAATAATTTAATTTATTCGAAAACATTTTAGGTTGTGATTCCTAATAAACGTTTTAAGTTTTATTTATTAATTTTATATCGTGAGATATTATTTAATTATCTCGTCGAAACGCGTTACTCGCGTACGTATTCGTAAAGATCGTCACCTTTGCGAATCCGATGCTCGTAACGTATTTCGATTTGATTTATTATTTACGGAATATCGTTTCAGTATATTATTCTTAATAATTATATTCGTGTGAATCGTCACCCACGCGAATACATTATTAAGTTAATATTTCTGAATTAATATTCTCGTTTAAAGGATATCCGTAACCTCACCATCGCGTAATCAATTCTCATTATTAATCATCTTTAATATTATCATTTCCCAAACCAAAACCCACTAAACCCTAGTCACCGACACATCCATGATAGACCGAAATATGCATATATATAGGGCATATGTAAGGGTCAGTCGCAACTGCCCTAGCCACCGTCCCACCGCTATTTCGATAAACCATGACCATGGGTCCTTGACTACGTTTAGTAACCAGACTCAAATAACTACCAGTTCTAACCTCAATCCAATCTCGGACCATTAATCCATCATCATCAATAATAAGTAACTGCGATAAACACTACGGGTCTGTTTAGTTGAATTACAATTAAACTTCCCGTGGTTTGCGCGTATAATAAATTATGAACATGCATACCAGTACAGTGATAATATCAGTAATGTCAATCAATAATTTCATAATCATTCATAATAAATAAATCTCCAGTCGTAACAGTACAATCGTACGGATGTACGGACGTACGGACAACTGAAAGTACAGTGATGTTACAGTCTCCCCTAGTTAACGGAATTTCGTCCCGAAATTCAACTTGGAGTGACCGTAGTAAATAAATGTGGGTACTTAAGCTTCATCTGATCTTCTCGCTCCCATGTGAATTCTGGACCCCGCTTCGATTCCTAACGTACTTTGACAATTGGAATTCTACTGCGTTTGAGTTGTTTAACCTCACGATCCATTATCTCCACTGGTTTTTCAACAAAGTGCATGGTATCATCGATGCGGATGTCATCGAGTGGCACCTGAAGATCCTGATCAGCTAAGCACTTTCTTAGATTGGACACGTGAAACGTTGGATGCACATTACTAAGTTCAGGAGGAAGTTCCAATTTGTAGGCAACCTTCCCGATCCGTTCAAGGATCTTAAAAGGGCCAACGTATCGTGGAGCAAGCTTCCCCTTCTTCCCAAATCGAACAACGCCCTTCCAAGGCGATACTTTGAGTAATACCATATCTCCCACTTCAAACTATAAAGGTTTTCTTCGTTTATCCGCATAACTCTTCTGTCGACTGCGTGCAGCTAACAGATTGTCACGGATCTGGCGGATCTTGTCAGTCGTTTCCTGAATAATCTCGGGACCAGTGATCTGCGAATCGCCGACCTCGGTCCAACAAATAGGTGACCGACATTTCCTGCCATAAAGAGCTTCGAACGGCGCCATACCAATGCTCGCGTGATAACTATTGTTATACGAGAACTCAACCAATGGTAGATGGCTATCCCAGTTGCCACCGAAGTCGATGACACAAGCTCTCAACATATCTTCCAATGTTTGAATCGTTCGCTCCGTTTGACCATCCGTTTGAGGATGATATGCGGTGCTAAGATCCAATCTTGTTCCAAAGGCTTCATGAAGTGATTCCCAAAATCGTGCCGTGAAACGAGCATCACGGTCCGATATTATGCTTAAGGGAATGCCATGTCGGCTAATGATCTCATCAATGTAGATACGAGCTAACTTCCGCACAGGGTAAGTTTCGCGTATCGGTAAGAAATGAGCCGACTTAGTCAATCTATCAACGATTACCCAGATACTATCTTTACCGTTCGCGGTCCGTGGGAGTTTAGTAATGAAATCCATAGAGATATTCTCCCACTTCCACATCGGTATCTCTGGTTGTAATAACAATCCTGAAGGTCGCTGGTGTTCTGCCTTGACTTTAGCACAGTTAAGGCACTTAGACACATATTCAGCAATATCCTTCTTCATTCCAGGCCACCAGTACAAGCCCCTAAGGTCTTGATACATCTTATCAGAGCCCGGATGGATTGAGTAACGAGATTTATGAGCTTCATCCATAATCAGCATCCTCAGATCACCCCTGTTCGGTATCCACAACCGATTCAAATAATACATCAAACCGTCATCCTTAGTTTCCAATAAAATTTCAGCCCCGCAGGACATCTCATTTTTCAAGTCATCTTGAGCTAATGAGTGTTGTTGGGCCGTGAGAACATCATTTCGGAGATTATTGTGCACTCGGACACTATGGATTTGAACTTGACTCTTGCGACTAAGCGCGTCTGCTACTACATTCGCCTTACCAGGATGGTAGCGAATTTTACAGTCATAATCATTCAACAGTTCAACCCATCTCCGTTGTCTCATATTGAGCTCTTTCTGATTCAGAATATGTTGCAAACTCTTATGATCAGTAAAGACTACACATTTTGTGCCATAAAGATAATGTCTCCATATCTTCAAAGCAAACACGACTGCACCTAGTTCCAAGTCGTGCGTAGTGTAGTTCTTCTCATGAATCTTCAATTGTCTTGATGCATAAGCCACAACCTTTCCTCGTTGCATGAGAACACAACCGAGACCTAAGTTGGATGCATCACAATAGACTACAAAATCATCATTTCCATCAGGCAGTGTCAGGACAGGAGCATCACAAAGTTTCTGCTTCAGAGTCTGAAATGCCTCTTCTTGCTTTGGTCCCCACTCGTATGGCCTATTTTTCTGAGTCAAAGCAGTGAGAGGGACAGCAATTCTGGAGAAGTTCGATATGAACCGCCAATAGTAACCGGCAAGTCCAAGGAACGATCGAATCTCCGTCGGTGTCTTCGGTGTACTCCAATTCTTCACAGCATCAATCTTTGCAGGATCTACGTGTACACCATACTCGTTGACTATGTGCCCCAAGAATTGAACTTCCTTAAGCCAGAATTCACATTTAGAGAATTTGGCATACAGTCGCTCCTCTCTTAGGATCTCCAAAACCAACTTAAGGTGTTTCTCGTGTTCTTCCTTAGTCTTTGAGTAAATCAAAATATCATCAATAAATACAATCACGAATTTATCCAAGTATGGCCTGCAAACACGGTTCATGAGGTCCATGAAAACCGCAGGTGCATTGGTAAGGCCGAAAGGCATTACCAAAAACTCATAATGGCCATATCTGGTTCTGAAAGCAGTCTTGGGAATATCATCATCATGTACACGAAGCTGATGATACCCAGACCTAAGATCGATCTTTGAAAACCATGCCGAGCCTTGAAGCTGATCGAAGAGATCGTCGATGCGCGGCAGTGGATATCGATTCTTAATTGTGAGTTTGTTTAATTCGCGATAATCGATGCACATCCGAAATGACCCGTCCTTTTTCTTGACAAATAGGACCGGTGCACCCCATGGCGAATGGCTCGGGCGAATAAATCCTTTATCAGTCAGTTCTTGCAACTGGCTCGCCAATTCTTGCAACTCCGATGGTGCAAGTCTGTAAGGAGCTTTGGCGACTGGGTTCGCACCAGGTACTAAGTCGATTCGGAACTCAACTTGACGTTCTGGTGGAAGACCCGGCAAATCATCTGGAAATACTTCTGGAAAATCTCGTATCACTGGAACATCTTCAATCTTCTTTCCTTTCTCTTTCTTTTCCACAATGTGAGCTAGAAATGCTATACATTTCTTTCTAAGGTACTTGTGTGCTTTAGTACAAGACATTAACTTAAGACCTTTACTAGCAGTTTCTCCAATTATTCTCAAAGTTTCACCCGAAGCTAAAGGAATACGAATATATTTCTCATGACAAACAATCTCCGCTCTGTGGGTGGCTAACCAGTCCATGCCTATGATAACATCAAAACTACCAAGATGCATAGGTATGAGATCAATTGGGAAAACGTGATCATTTAAGTTCACCGTACATCCAACGATAATAGTGTCAATATCAATAGTGTTTCCGTCAGCCACCTCCACATTGAACGGTTTATCTAAGTATGTACGTGTTCTACCAAGCAAGCATTCAAAATCATATGAAACGAAACTCCTATCGGCACCAGAATCAAATAAGACAGATGCATAAGAGTTGTTGATCAGAAATGTACCGTTGACCACATCCTGGTTGGCTTGAGCAGCTGGAGCATTCAGTTGGAAAGCCCGGCCTCTTGCCACCCTCTGATTGTTCCCGATCAACTTTGGGCATTGATTCCTGAAATGACCCACTTCACCACACTCATAACAGGCTCTTGCCTTCGCCTGAGGTACCTGGCGAACGGGTACAGCTGGAATAGGTTGTGCAGGAGGAGCTGGCAGTGCAAGCGGTGCATGTTGCATCCTTTGTGCTTGCGGTGCACTCCGACAGACGTTAGCAAAATGACCGAACTTGCCGCAGTTATTGCAGACGCGACAAGGCAAGTTCGGTGCGTGATGATATCGGCAGGTATTACACTGAGGAGTGTTCCCAGTAAAATTCCTGGCAGTTGAGTTGTTTGAGGATTGCTGCGCAGATTTGGCAGCAGGAGCAGTGACCATGAAGTTTCTGGTCTTCCTCTTCTTGTTGCTACTTTTGGATGAGCTAGCAGCTTCAGACTTGACTTCAGTTTTGACTTCTTTTGCAGTAGCCTTGGTGTCAGTCTTCTTATATCCCTTCCGGGTAAGAGTTCCATTCCTCATGTGATTATCAGTAAGAGTTGCAGATAATCGGATTGCAGCCTCAAGTGTTTTGGGATTGCTCCCATAGACCGTATCCTGAATCTGCACCGGCAGCCCGCCGATATACTTCTCAATCGCCCTCTCCAAGGGTGTCACCATATGAGGTACCAGTAAGCTATACTCATGAAACTGAGTATTGTAGATGATGTTTTCTCCACTGTCTTGTTTGAGTTCCCAGAACTCAGTCTCAAGCTTCCTCATTTCGCTTCTAGGACAGAATTCAGTGGTCATCAGAGTCTTGACCTCTGTCCATGTCAGTGCTAAGGCAGCATCTACTCCCCTAGTTCGCTTTTCCCCATTCCACCAAGTCAGTGCTCTCTTTTGGAAAACACTGGTGGCATAGCGAACTTTCAGATTCTCAGGGCATTCGCTGTTGATGAAGGTGTTCTCCATACTCTCAAACCACTGCAGCAGACCAGTGGCTGATTCAGCACCCGTAAATTTCAGGGGATTGCAGGAATTGAAGTGTTTGAATGTGCAAGTTGTCTGGTTTGCACCACCTCGGTTCTGGTTGATGTTTTGGTTGGCCTGAGTCAACTGGTTCACCAACCCGGTGATAAGGTTAGCTAACTCTTGCATGCCAGGGTTGGCATTACCGTTAGCATCCTCAGCGTTTGTATCATCTCCGTTGTGACGGCGAGGCGGCATGTTTCTGAAGGAAATAGAAACATGTTACTACCGTTTACAACGTAAATCATACAAACAATGTTTAAATGAGTTCTTCAGACAACTAGGATTACATATAGGAACTATATTTATCTCCTATCTGTCATTAAACTCAAAATGTGTATAATTTCCTATTATTATTCTAAGTGTCCTAGTTGGTCATAACTAGTGTTAACTAACTATTTCCTAGATCCTATACATTCTTCACTCTATACTAACACTGACAACCTCCCAATGCAATGCAACAAGCTTATATATAGGGCATATGCAGAGGTAGATCGCAATCTCCCCTACACCGTCCCACCACCGTTCCATTGCACCACGATTATGCCCTTGCTAGTGTGTAGAGTGTGTCATGTACTTCATCATAAATCTCACTTCACACACCTTATCCTTAGTAGGATAATTTTGAGTGAAGTGATCTCTAGTTCCCTTGGACAATTAGGTTTACCTAATGTCTAAGTTCACCTGACATGTAGGCTTGCCTATTTCTAAGTTCACCTAATGTCTAAGTTCACCTGACATTAAGTCTCCCCCAATTGTCTAAGTTCACTAAAATCCATATCAATTCCAATGTCAATAATCATCATTAAGGGTTCATATCATCACGAAGTGCTCTTATTGTCACTAAGTGTTCATATCTTCCCTATAGTTTATTCTCATCAAGTGTCCATACCATCACTAAGTGTTAGTATCATCACTATGCGTTTATATTATCATCAAGTGTCTATATCATCACCCAAGTCCATATTTCATCACTAATCGCTCATATCGTTCATTAATCCTATGCACCCTACGTGTCCAATCCGTATGTTTTTATAAGTGAATTTATAAGTGTTTATCAAGTGTGATCATCCAAAGTGTCAATCCAAATCAACCTTAACCAACATACCATCAACATCCATCTCACAATAATTCCTAGTAATATCCTAAGTTCCTGACACTGACAGACCCCCAATATACTACAAATGGTATATGTATAGGGCATATGTAGGGGTCAGTCGCAACTGCCCCAGCCACCGTCCCACCACCTTTGTAGTATACCACGAGTGTGTCCTTGTCTGGAGTTTATAGATAAAACAAATAATTCCTAAAGCAGATAATTCCTAAGCATTTAATTTCTTAAGCAGGTAATTTCCCAAACGGGTAGTTCCCACATTCTTCAATACTGACATCCACCCAATGTACCGTAAATGGTATATATATAGGGCATATGTAAGGGTCAGTCGCAACTGCCCTAGCCAACGTCCCACCACCTTTACGATACACCACGTGCATGTCCTTATCGAATCATTAGGGCACACATAAGCAAGAAATTAATAAGCAGTATATATATCAGATGTATAACAGGAGTTCAATTAACATGTAATAAACACATAAGCATGAAATCCTGAATATACTAACTAGTGTATGAAATTAATTCATACTAGGGTATCCTACGGTTATAGACTAGGTCAACCATTTCTAGTAACCTAATTCCCTATAACCCAGGCTCTGATACCAATCTGTAACACCCCGACCGACGGCGGAATCATCGGGATGCCACAAGGGATGTGTAGATTGTTCAAAAGCTCATGGGCATCTAAATCAAATCATCATATATCATTTAATCAACCACAATAATTACACAAAAATCATGTTCATCATGAATCAAATACATCAAATACACAAAAGATTTAGTTAAACTAACTAAACTCTAATCGCCAGAAATTTAGTTAATTAACTAAGTCCAAGAATCCTATATGATGATGATGTCCAAAATAGAAGAGATCATCCTCTTCATCCTACTTGTCTCCATCACCTGAAACATGTAAGAAAATCAAGTGTCAACTACAAAAGTAGTTGGTGAGTAATCATAAGTTTTTATATTAAAAATGTTTTAGTAAAATGCGTTTGAAAGTTTATGCTTAAAATGGTTTTATAAAATGCTTTGTTTAAAACGGGTATAAAACTTATGATCTTCTTGAGAAAATCCATATGAATACCTGTATGAGATAATCCAACACACATCCATCAATTCAACAGCCAAACACATACACAATCACATAACCACATAACCAAATCAATCATAGCCAATCACAAATAATCAAAATCAAATATAGGCAATCAATCCACAACAAATCAACCAAACTCAACCAATCATATTCTAAATCAATGTTCGTGACTATACATGATCATTTTGTAATTAACATAAGTTAAATACATGATTCATGGAGTGGTCGCTAACCACGTGACAATACATGAAGTCAAAGCAATTAACTGAAGTCAAGAGCAATACTTCACGGATGTGGAAACCCTCCACGTGACAATACATGAAGTCAAAACAAATAACCGAAGTTAAAAGTAATGATTTCACGGAGTATGAGACAATACATGTAATCTTTGTTATTCACCGAAGTCAATAACAATGTTTACACGGATTTATAATAATCAGTGATAATCCATAATAATGATAATTCATAATAGTGAATATCATAATGATAAACAGGTATTATCCTTGTGTTATCAAAATAATATTTAAACCGGTATACATGTTTCACCTCCGAGTTTTAAAACTAAAACAGTTTAAAGAAAGGGAGGTTATGAGAACTCACCTGAAGTCCTTAGAATCCGGGTTCTCGTATTATGCGCGCTCGCGTATATAAACTCAAAGCAACTCAAGGATCTGAAAATAGCGTGTGGTCGTGTTCATAAGTATTGGCATCACCATTAATTTAATTACCCATAAGTGTTTACTCTAAATCATTAGATATATTCTTAACTTAGTTTACTTTCCTAAGTTAAGTTGTTTCACTTAGGGTTTTGTTTATATTCATTTCAAAGTTTAACTTCATTGATACATCTTTTGTCTTTATTAAATGATGAACAAGACTTAAGTTCATTGGTATGCACCCATAAGTAGGTATATGTTAAGATAATGATTTTATCACACATATACTTGTTCCCACATGCATGACTCCATTCAAGCCACCACCTTAGCCTACTTCATTACATCTCTTAGTTTAATAAAAGTGTTTTTACATAAACCATGCGAGATATGACCTTCTTCCATCAATTTCAACACGTATTTAATTCATAGTATTTAAGAAAATAGGAACTTGTGTCTAGAGAGAGAAAAGGTGGTGGTTGGATGTGCCCATGCATGCATGTACATGTATATACTTATATATATCTAAGCATGTCATTTATTGGTCCTTAAACTCTTGATTAAATGAAAACTAAATTATACACCTTATGGGGCAGCGAACCCTTTAGGTTTAAGCCCAAGGTTCGGCCCTCAATAGAAGTAGGGTTCGTGGGTTCCTAGAGGTGCTAGGGTTCGGCTAGGTTAGATATTAAGGCTCGTGAAGGTTTGGCTGGAACAAGAAGGTCCGGCTCTATCAACACTTCGGCCGATGGTTCGCTGCATGTATGTTTACATCATAGGCTCGTGGCCAGCTAGATGGTTCGGCGCAGGAGCAGGGTTCGTGATCCAAGGCTCGCCACCCAAAAGACTCGGCCACCCTGTAAGGGTTCGGCCAGGACAGGTCCAAGACAAGGGTTCGTCCCAGTACTATAGTTCGGCCACCCCAAGGGTTCGTGGCCCCAAGGTTCGTGACCAACAAGGCTCGGCCAATCTTGAAGGAGAAGGTTCGTGGGTTCCTTGGTGTACAGGGGTTCGGCTCCCAGCTAGGGTTCGCCACCACCGTCCCTCACGAACCTGCAAGACTTCTTGGCTGTTCATCGTCATCTTCACCATGTTCCTGCGAATTCAAAGAAACTCTAGGGTTTCTACATGTTCCTAATCATTCGTCTATGGGTTTACAAATGCTTTGACCGATTATATTCACAAACTTTTAGAGATTCACGATTCTACAACAAAACCGAAAAGAAACTAGTAGATCTACCTCGGTTTGTCGGTCCAATTGGCGATCTCCTTGTACTTTCTTGTTCTTCTCGATCACCCGAACGCGTAGCCGCAAGAATCTCGCGAATCCGTCAAGAAACGAGCTCACAAAGCTAGAGAGAAGTTCTTGAGAGAGAAAGTGGCGTTTTTATGGAGCTAGAGAGAGAGTATGTCTTGCAAGATTGAAGAAGAAGAAGAAATAAAGGATTTTTATAGTCCGTTCAATCCCCGCGTGCTCGGTCTCGTTTTTATCGCGATAAATCATTAAAATGCTCGGTTGTAATCGTAACATATTTAAAACAATAACCCGTTTTAAATAAATTAGTTTTTGCTTAATTAAAATAAGTTTAAACAAATTGTTTCGTAAAATAAATACCGTTTCATTTTCGTTAAATAATTATCTAAATAATTTAATTTATTCGAAAACATTTTAGGTTGTGATTCCTAATAAACGTTTTAAGTTTTATTTATTAATTTTATATCGTGAGATATTATTTAATTATCTCGTCGAAACGCGTTACTCGCGTACGTATTCGTAAAGATCGTCACCTTTGCGAATCCGATGCTCGTAACGTATTTCGATTTGATTTATTATTTACGGAATATCGTTTCAGTATATTATTCTTAATAATTATATTCGTGTGAATCGTCACCCACGCGAATACATTATTAAGTTAATATTTCTGAATTAATATTCTCGTTTAAAGGATATCCGTAACCTCACCATCGCGTAATCAATTCTCATTATTAATCATCTTTAATATTATCATTTCCCAAACCAAAACCCACTAAACCCTAGTCACCGACACATCCATGATAGACCGAAATATGCATATATATAGGGCATATGTAAGGGTCAGTCGCAACTGCCCTAGCCACCGTCCCACCGCTATTTCGATAAACCATGACCATGGGTCCTTGACTACGTTTAGTAACCAGACTCAAATAACTACCAGTTCTAACCTCAATCCAATCTCGGACCATTAATCCATCATCATCAATAATAAGTAACTGCGATAAACACTACGGGTCTGTTTAGTTGAATTACAATTAAACTTCCCGTGGTTTGCGCGTATAATAAATTATGAACATGCATACCAGTACAGTGATAATATCAGTAATGTCAATCAATAATTTCATAATCATTCATAATAAATAAATCTCCAGTCGTAACAGTACAATCGTACGGATGTACGGACGTACGGACAACTGAAAGTACAGTGATGTTACACTTTCATTCTCCACCCTAAGTATCTCAGCAGTTTCATCCTTGGTACTTAAGAAAAATACCCAGGTGTACCGAGAGAAATCATCAGTGACTACCAAGCAATATGATTTCCTACCAAGACTTTTAACACTTGTGGGGCCAAACAAGTCCATATGAAGCAAATGCAGGACTGTTGTGATTGAATTTATCTCTTTGGCATGATGAGAAGTTTTGTGCTGCTTACCTTTCAAGCATGCAACACATTTATTAACATAGATGAATTCTTTTGTTGGTAAACCAGTTACTAGATTGTTTTTGACAAGTTTATTCATATTTTTAAGGTTTACATGACAAAGTCTCCTATGCCAAAGAGATGATTCATCAAGTGAAGCTTTTGAGACAAAGCAACTTATATTACTAAGTGGTACAACTGTGCTCATGTCTAGCATGTACATGTTGTTTCTTCTTGGAGCCCTGAGCAGGATTTGATCATTTGGAACTACAAATCCTGGTTTCAGAACTATGCATTCATGCTCAGTAAACAACGTGTTGTGCTTTTGATCACACACCTGTGATACACTCAGTAAATAATTTACTTCCTTTACAAAATGCACATTCTCAAAGCTTACCTTGCCATTTGTGATTGTGCCCCTACCTGTGATATATCCTCCCACTGGATCACTTCCAAATGCAACAGACCCTCCAAAGAATGGTTCATATTTGTGCAGGTGAGTCTTGTTGCCTGTCATGTGCCTGGAACAGCCACTGTCAACTATCCACAAGTTGCTCTTTGATTCCTGCTATCCCTGCACATTACCAAAAGTGAATTAAGTATGCATAAAAACACAATGAAATAAAGTAATTAAGTATGTTTCTAACTATAAAAAATATGTTAACAATCATTAACTAAACAAAGATTTGTAAATAAAAATGTTGTGATGGTTGTAATCAAATAATATATTATTCTTCCATTTATGTTGTTCTTACTTTAAATTTCATTTGAATAATCAAGTATCATAAAACTAATAAAATTTCTTCCTAAAATACCCTCTCTTGAAAATTAATCACATGTTTAATCCAATGGCCAATATTGCTTCTCACCCTTCTCACAAATCTTACCCTTTTTACTTGATTCTAATCCTATATATATATATATAGGGATTGAATCCAATGAAAACCCAATCTTAGAGAGAAAACCTTTAAACCATATGTGAGCCATTGATTTGTAATCTTGAAAATAAATATATCGTCCACATTAACCCACATTAAAAATGATTTGTTTATTCAAAACCCAATTTTTTATTCAGGTTTAATTTGGACCACATATTTATTTTCAAGATTCCAAATCAATGGCTCACATATGATTTAAGGGTTTCTCTTTAAGATTGAGTTTCATTAGATTCAATCCTTATATATTTGGCATGGAATTTTTGATAACTTATCAAATATGAGATAACTCATTAACTCAATCTCATTCAATCTAAATTTGAATCCAATGGTTGATATCACTTAAAAATAAAAAAAAATAGAATATATTACTTTTCAAGTACAAAAGGGTAGTATTGTCACATTGTATACCTCTTTTTCAAAAGATTCTTAATATATTTTAATTTTTTGTATAAAGTTACCCATCTTTTTTTAAACATTCATAACTTTTTTTATACTATATATATTTTTTAAAAAAATTGAACCATTATACTCGTTTCCTTTTTCTTTTTAATTCAGTTATAATCCCGACTATTTTTTTATTTTTTAGATTCCCTCTATTTACATCGTTGTAACAAGCTTAAAGATAACAAATTTATTTGAAATTTTTTCTAATAATGGTAAATTACAGTAATGTAATTTGTATTGATGTAATTTACAGTGATGTAACTCATTTTTTATTCAATTTAACGTGATGTAATTTATAGTGATGGAACATTTAATTCCGTTACAGTCTCAACTAATTTTTTTTTGGATACCCTATATTTACATCATTGTAACGAGTTTAAAGATAACAAATTTATTTGAAATTTTTTTTTCTAACAATGGTAAATTACAGTAATGTAATTTACATTGATGTAATTTACAGTGAAGTAATGGATTTTTACAGAGATGTAACTTAAATTTGCAGTGTTGTAACATATTTATTTAATTTCTTACTTTTTTTACTTTCAACTTACAACGGTGTAACCAATTTATTAAAGTTGTTTAATTTATACGTTCGTACATACAAATTTACATTATTGTAATATAACTAGGGTGGTGTTAATCTCACACCCTCTTTTTTTAAAAATACACCCCTGAGACGGCCCGTACTGCCCGGTACGACCCGTCTCAGTACTTGGTCAAACATTCAGTCTGACAACCTGTGCTAATGATTGGGAGCAAGACGGGGCGTACTGGCCAGGACGGCCCGTCTCATTCATCGTACAGACATTCCTTGCAACCTAGTACAATGATTTGACAGCAACACGGCCGTACTGGCCAGTACGGCCCGTCTTGCTTTTTCAATTCTGACAAAAGGACACTGATTTGACCCAGTACGGGCCCTATAGGCCAGTACGGGCCGTATTGAACATTTTCAAATTTGTATATAAGCTTGAATCATTTCAAACGATCGCGTAACTTTCGAATTCGAATATATTTCAAGATAATGATATCTGTAACGATGTCGTTCTGGGACGGGAGTTTTTTCAACTATTCCGTGCCAGATTTGAACGAAGAGCCTCCTGTTGAGTATTCATACGGCACGATAGATCTGAATGTTTAACCTAACGCTGATGTCGGTTTTGACAGTCAAGCATCGTATGGGTTCGTGTATGACAACAGTAAACAAAGTAACCCAGAGGAGGGTTATGAAGAAAAGAAGGCGGCTTCAAACGTTAACTGGGAAACCAAAGAGGTAACTTAAATGAAACATAAATGTTGATGATTGTATATTATCGCTATCCATTTACGGTATTTATTATTGTTTTTATATGTCAGGAGTTTATGTCTGAGGAAGCGCTGGTAGGGTGGGTGAAAAGTACAACGAAGTTCGTGAATCCTGGAAATTACAGGTGATTAACGACAATCACAATCACGAACCTGCTCAGAATCTAGAGGGTCATCCATATGTTAGAAGATTCACTCAGGAGGAAGAAGATCTGGTTGAGAATCTGACCGAGCGACACATGGATCCTCGTAACATACTTTCGAGCGTAAAGAAACATAACCCTGCAAATGTATCCGTCCCTAAGGATGTATACAATTTACAGCAGAAGATAAAAAACAAGAAGAAATTCGGTGATACTCCTATGCAGGTCTTGAAAAACGTGCTTCACAGTCAGCGGTACGTTTACTATACCCGGGAGGATCCTGAAACAAACGTCGTGGAAGACATTTTCTTCTGTCATCCAAAATCATATTGCTGGTGGCGAGCATTTCCGCATGCACTGATGATGGACGCGATGAACAAAAAAAACCAGTACAGGCTTCCATTTATTCAAATTGTTGGCGTGACTTCCACACACCAGACGTTTAGTATTGATCACGCGTTCATAAGCAAAGAGCGTGAGGAAAACTACGTCTGGATCTTGGAAATGGCTAAGAGTATGTTGAATAAATGTATGGAGCCACGTGTGATCATAACAGATCGAGACCTTGCTGTTATGAGTGCGTGCCGTAAGGTGTTTCCAGAAGCTGCAAAATATCTCTGCAGATGGCACATAGACGAAAATATTGCCAAAAACTTCAAGGCAAGCTTTTCGGACGCAGACTGGAAGAAATTCATAGGTCGATGGGAATTTGTGTAACTCTCTGACAACAGAGTTATACGACTACAACTGCAACCGTCTGTACGAAAGAATTATCAAAGACAACAAAAAAAGTAAGCATCATATACCATCATTATTATCATCATATCATCATTGGTTTTTGTTTCATTTCAGGGGTTCTGGAGTATCTGACGCACACCTGATTAAACAGTTACAGAGATATGTTGTAACAGCATGGACCAACAGAACGCGCAACTTTGGTCAACGTACAACAAACCAGGTGGAAAGTCAGCACTCGAACCTAAAACGATTCCTCAGATCAACAAACAGCACGATTGCCTCGCTTGTCGGTTTCGTAAATGAAATCGTGCAAGCACAGGAGGTAAAAATGAAACACGATTTTGAAACGAGCTTGATTAAAACTATGGGTCATCATAAACTACCAATATTTGATAACCTTCGAGGAAAGGTGTCCCATAAAGCTCTTGATTTGTTGGTCGAGGAAAAAGACAAAATAAGAGTCATGCGTGACAAAAATATGACGTGTGGCCACCAGCTTTGGACGAGTTGCGAGTTGCCGTGCGCATGTAATATATCAAAATATTACAACACAGGTTCGTAATATTAAATGTAAATCTTAATTATTTCGCACGTAGTTACTGTTATATTAATTCTAATTATAAATTATGCAGATAAGAAGATACCGCTTTTAGATATAGATATTTTTTGGACAAAACTTAACGCATCTAACCCAACACTGTTAGAAGAAGAAGAAATAGATGTTATAGGACAAATGGGTTTGGTTACAGAAGAAATAAATTCCAAACCTCCTGAAATAAAAAAAGAGTCAAATAAAGAAGGTCTAGGCGCAGGTATTTCCAAATAAAAGCGACAAAAAGGCGCCTTCAGTTCAAAAAGATACACGTGGTCGTCCAACTTTAAAGGCACAGAAACAAAAAAAGCAAGACGTTGTTAAAGATAATTTAGCGTCCCAAGAAAGTACATTTGAACCTTCGAGGCATAGTTCGTTTACAGCTGTGACCGAGAAAATTCAGAAACCCGTATTTCGGCGCAGTCGTTCCACGTCGATATCAAAAGCAATACCACCATCGGACTCGCTAAGTCAAAACGAATTCCGTTTTCCACATAACATGAAGCCAGAAGGATTAAACAATGTTTATCGCTTCGGTCATCACATCCTTCCTCTCATTCAACCTTACGTGATAAACATACAAGATGTCTAGCCAGATGGTAACTGTGGTTTTCGTTTTGTAGCCGTGGGCTTGGGATTCGATGAAAGTCATTGGGCATTTATTCAACAACAACTCTTGCAAGAATTGGATTTCAATGCAGATCTGTACAGATATGTGTTTAACTCCTACGACCCAAGATCTTATGATGTACTACGCAACACAATAAATTGGCAACAGATTGCACCTGCTCCTGCCGAACATTGGATGTTTATGCCTCACACAGGTATAGTAATTGCTCAAAGATTTGGCGTAATCGTTCACGTTTTCAGCAGAGGAGGTCCTCAAACCATTTTTCCTTTGTGGACATCTGCTAATAGTTTGCCGCGACATAACGTCGTATCAGTAGTTCATCTTGGCGTCCATTTCGTTAATGTTACCTTACAAAGATATTATCCAATGCCAACGGTAAATCCTATTTGGAAACGTTACCGAAATGATACCGCATCCGACTGGGAGTTCGTATATCATGACACGCTGCAAGAATATCAAAGATTTCTAGATGAAAATAAGTTAGTTGACTACATAGACGTGTAAATGTAAAAAACAAATTCTTTCTTTAATTAAATGTAATAAAATTGATTTTTTTGTGTATATGTAAAAAAAAATTTAAAGAACAGTACGGCCCGTACTGTTCTATGTTAAATTCAAATGGCAGACGCCATTTTCACTTTTTTCACTTTCACATACACCCAAACTCTCTCGTCTTGGTCTATACACCGCATCTTGGATCTTCAAACTTTCAACACCAGGTATGTGTTTTCCTTCGTAGATCATGAATATGTGTTTAGATTAGGTTTTTGATCGAAATAGGACCTGTTTAGACCAATTTTAAGTTTTCGAAATAAGATCAAGACGGGCCGTCTTGGCCTGTACGGCCCGTCTTGGTCATTCAAAATTTGAGTCTGTCAAGAACAAGATGGGTCGTCTTGACCAGTACGGCCCGTCTTGTTCACCAAATGAAGAAGGTGACATTTGGCCTGGTATGCTCAAGACGGGCCGTCTTGACCAAGACGGGCCGTCTTGGACAGACGGCCTAGTTTTGGCCTGGTATGGCCAGGACGGGCCGTCTAGACCAGTATGGGCCGTCTTTATCTAAGACGGCCTGGTTTTGTTTGAGACGGGCAACATTTATACGTGCCGTTCTGAGCTGTACGGGCCGTCTTGATCAATAATTTTTTTTAACATTCGCTCGTTTTTCGTTTTTCAGCTTATACTTTTATTACCGAGATGGATGTCGAGATGCCACAGTAGGAGGACGTCGCCCCAGCAGGGGCCTCCGTTAGATCCGGAGACACTCACGCTATCGCAGCACGAGTGGCTGCAGTTTGAGCCACAGTCGGCGGCGGCGGCGAGGTGCCGTCGGATTCTGCGGATGAGCATGGGACGCCCCGTTGTATAGATTGGGTGTTCTTGCATATTGCGGGGAGGCAGTGCGTGCTAGAGCCATCCTCGGCGAGGACACGCCGTGGACTCGCTTGTTCGAGCTCGCGGAGCTGCCTTCGTACAGGCTTATTACTGTGGAGTTTCTATCCACATTTAGATACCGAGCTCACCGGGCAGCAGTTCAGGAGGAGGATGACGAGGAGCTTCCTCCAGATATCGAGTTCTCCTTAGGCGGCCAGCACTTCGAGATGTTGATCGAGCGGTTCGCCGTGCACTTAGGCATCTATTACGAGCCGGAGACCGTTCGTGACGACTTTGCACAGGGGTTGACGCAGGGGGAGGAGGGGGTTATGAGGGCCTGGTGGGCCGAGATATCAGATACACCCTTCACCGGCCACCGGGTACGGGCCACGATGATCAGAGATCCTCTAATTCGTTACATCCATCGCTGCATCGTGACGACCATTTCAGGTCGCGGTCAGAGCCAGGAGTGGGTGACGACGATAGATCTTTTTTATCTACACTCACTCATTGCTGGCAGGCCGTGCAACCTGGCACGGTGTTTTGCGTTGTACTACGCCTCCTTTTACCACCGACAGGAGCGCGGTACATTGTGGGGTGGCGCCTTTGTCACCCACATCGCCCGCAGCAGAGGCATGGTTGACATGCTTGGCGATCTGCCGGCGATCGAGCCTCGTAAGCTCGATCGGCGGACGATCATCAGCAAGAAACTTGTCGCCGACATCCCGGGTCTGGGATTGCGGTTTATTGGGCAGGACGGCCGCCCGTTTCAGCCGGCCCAGGTCATTGTATTGCCGGACCAGCAGCAGCAGCAGGAGGACGGTGGACCGATGCCGGAGCCCGAGCCGATTCGGGAGGAGCCGGTTCAGTCACCACCGCGTGAGGAGGAGCCTCCGCAGCATCCACCGCACGTTTACCGTGCGGTGTGCTTGACCAAGCCACTCGAGGTGTTGTTGCACCAGATTGCCGCCCGGTGCGACGAGACGGCTCAGCGGATGGCACGCGTAGTGCGACGGCTCGATCGTTACGAGGATTTGGTCCATTGGACGGTCGCGTCAGAGCATGCGCGACGGGACACAGCTTCCACCGTTCCCAGAGCCACGCGTCTACGCAGACGACAAATCGGACGCTGCACCATCCGGATCGTAGTTCATTTTGTATTTTGTTTCCTTGTATATAAAACCGTACAGTGTATATACGTATGTTTCTTTCTGCATTTTTATTGTTTCTGTTTGTGTTGTTTAATATTTGTGCGACAAACTTTATATCGTTTAAATTATTTAAATTAACGTAAACAAACTAATTATAAAATGAAATATTTAGTTAAAACGACATTATGACGTTTAATTAACATAATAGCCGTATATCGTTCAAATAACTTACATAATAAATGTACATCGTTAAAAATTAAATTTAAATACGTAAATTAAGTTTAAATAAAATAAATAATACATATCGTTCAAATAATTCACGTATTAAACGTATATCGTTAAAAATTATTTAAATACGTAAATTATGTTTAAATAAAATAAATTAATTCAAGACGGCCCGTACTGGCCAGTACGGGCCGTATCAGGTTACATCAAAACTGGTTGACACCCAAAATGGCTTGGAAAAATAAGCTTGGGCCAAGACGGGCCGTACTGATCTGTGCGGCCCGTCCCACAGAATGTTTCACTGATTCCAAGGAATTTCCTGGAATGTTTGTTTGTACTCAATACGGGACGTACGGGCCAGTACGGCCCGTCTTGGCCCGCAGGGGTGTTAAAATAAAAAAGTGGGGTGTCTAAATAAAAGAGCCCTATAACTATTAGGATACCAACAATAGTACTATCCATAATCTTGCAACTATTTTAATTTTACTTACATTATTGTAATTATAATACAACATTAACATATTAAAAAGTACCTTACAAAAATAATTAATACATTTAAAATCATGACCTAAAAAATGACACAATAGACACTATGTTTAGACACAATGAACCAAAACAAAGTGATGCCTATAACCATTATTTCTAGAAATTTTGACCTAACCTAACCATTGTGTTATACGTGCATCACAGATGGCAACAGATATGACACAATGACACTATGTTTAGACACAATGATCCAAAACACAGTTATGTTTATAACTATTGTTTCTAAAAATTTTGACCTAACCTAACCATTGTGTAATACGTGCATCACAGGTAACAACATATATGACACGACACTATGTTTAGACAACAGTCATTGTGTAATATATTAATCAGATTTGACACAATGACACTATGTTTAGACATAATGATCCAAAACACAGTTATGTTTATAACTATTGTTTCTAAAAATTTTGACCTAACCTAACCATTGTGTAATACGTGCAGTGTTGTAAAAATCGCGATTAATCACCGATTAATCGCTAGTCGGCAATGTCCTTATTAATTTTGACCTAGTCGGACCAAAAATCGCTAGCCAGTCCAAATCGGTCAAAATCGGTCAAAAGCGGACTAATCGGCCGACGCCGATTCAACCAATTCCGGTGACTAGAGGTCCTGATCGGCCAAATTCCGGCGATTTAGAGATCTACGGTGATCTGGAGACCAAGAACAGGTGATTACCTTGTGTATTTTACACAAATTGAAGCTTAGAATTACCGACTGTGGCTCCTCCGGTCGTCTGTCGTCGCCGATCGTCCTTCTTCCATTACGTACCGATTGTTGCTCGTCCCTGATCCTCCATCTCCTACCGATTGTGGCCCTCCAGTCGTTTGTAGTCCCCGATCCTCCATCTCCTACCGATTGCGGTTGAATTACGGTCGACTAGTGCCCTACTTCACTTCCCGATTGTACATCGCACATGTATATATCTTATATATATATATATATATATATATATATATATATATTGGTCTGGGCACAAAAAATAACCCACTATTCTCGCGCTAACCCAAATAACTTTGGCAAGATGAAGCCAAATCTTGAATTTTTTTTTAAAAACATTGTAACACATTTTGAACACCATGTTCTTTTATGAGTTTGGGTTAATTCATCACCGTTTAAAAAATATCATCGTTGTAAGTTTAGTGCTACAGTACTGTAAGTTTTAAACGGTGATGAATTAGACCAAACTCATTAAAAACATGGTGTTCAAAATGTGTTACAATGATGTTAAAAAAAATCCAAGATTTGGCTTCATCTTGCCAAAGTTATTTGGGTTAGCGTGGGAATAGTGGGCTGTGTAAAATTCCATGCCCTATATATATATATATATATATATATATATATATATATATATCGTACACGGTACATCACACTGATATATATATCTTTTACCCTTTCCCCCCTTTTTTTTGCATTATTACCATTTATACCTTCAAACTTTAAAAATTAAATACACTTTCTTTATGTAAGTGTGTGTGTGTGTGTGTAAATTGTGATGTTATGAAATATTTTGAAGCATTGAAAAATTAATAAGTATAGTGAAAATCATATATAAATTTTTATGTGTATATATATAATTTTGTAAAATTATATATAAATTTCCAATCTGATTAATCCCGATTAATCGCTAGTCCCTACCTCGCCGCCCGACTACCGACTAGCGATTTTTACAACACTGAATACGTGCATCACATGTAACAACAGATATGACACGATACTATGTTTAGACAACAGTCATTGTGTAATATATTCATCATTATATTTTATCTTCAAAACATTGTGTAATATACATTCATTGTGTCTTACGTTCAGGTCATTGTGTAATATACCTATAGTTGTGTTTTACGTTCAGATATGACACAACGATGAACAAAAGAAACAATAACAAATAAAAAGACACAATAACAAACAAAAAGACACAATGACGCATTACATATATAAAAGGTGGAGGAAAACATATTTTTTTAAATTTTTTATATGACAATATTATACTTGTTTTAAAGATAAAAAAAAGCTCGTTTTTTTGGTGTAGTTTTTTTAAAAAAATAATATCGTATATAAAAGTTATGACCATTTAAAAAAATGAGGGAAATGTGATAAAAAATCAACAAAATTGTTTATGACTAAAATACCCTTCTACTAACTTTTTAATACAACTTTGATCTCAACCATTAAATTATATATTTAATAACTCACAATCGTTCTCACACTTCTCACCAATTTAAGCTTTTTACTATAACCCCACCCTATACATATATATATATATATATATATATATATATATATATGTGTTAAAAATATAACCCACTAAATGCGCGCTAACCCAAATAACTTTGGCATGATGAAACCGAATCGTGGATTTTTTTTTTTAACATCATTGTAACACATTTTGAACACCTTGTTCTTTTATGAGTTTGGGCTAACATTACATTCTATATATTTTATGTGCTACATTTCATATGTTACATGTTATGGTAGTACATACATGATTGGTTACACACATTTTGCTATGTGCGGGGTTGCATAGTACAAACAGTTATAGACACTCACTATGTGTGAGGTTACACAACACAGTATGATCAAACACAAACAGTCACAGTTAGGTGAACTAACTAGTGTACACGCAGACAGTCACATTGAACGATCACATTGAGTTGTGATGTTGCAAGCATTAGACTTTGGGTGTGAATACACACAAGCACACAGAATGATCAAATCACATTAACACGTACGATTTAAATTCGTAAGTAGTTTCCTAACTACTAATAACACTTACTAATTTTCGGGACGAAAATTCCTTCAACAAGGGGATGATGTGACAATCCGACTTTTCGAGTTAACCTCGTTAACCCTCGTAGGCCCAATAAGGCCAATGAAGGCCCAACAAGGCCAATGAAGGCCCAGTAAGGCCCAAGAAGGCCCAGTAAAGCCAAAGAAGACCCGGTAAGGTCAAGGAAGGCCCAACAAGACAAATCAGGCCCAATGAAGTTTATGAAGGCCCAATAAGACAAATGTAGGCCCAAGAAGCCAAGGTGGGCCCAATAAGGCAAGAGTAGGCCCATTGAGATCTAGGTAGGCCCAATGAGGCCCAAGATAGGCCCAGTTGTATTTAAGAGGCCCAATTGGATTAATCAAGCCCAATAAGGTTCTAAGAAGCCCGATTAGTGACAATTCGGGATTTTCGGTTCAACTTTGTTAACCGAAATGTCAAGTATTTGATCCAAAGCAAATTATAAGGGTTTGAATTAATCGAAATAAGCCTAAAACACTTA
The DNA here is from genome assembly GCA_009363875.1 of Mikania micrantha. Lineage (NCBI taxonomy): Eukaryota > Viridiplantae > Streptophyta > Magnoliopsida > Asterales > Asteraceae > Mikania > Mikania micrantha. Next base: position 37,735,573 of record CM018685.1, read on the forward strand.
GATTATAGGGTTTTAATTTGTAAATGATTAGAATGATAAATTTTGACTTTCTAAAGTCAAATTTAGGCCAAAAATATCAATTTAATTCGGAATTCACATCAAAACCGAGTTGTAACTGAAATTGAATTATCATAATCATCACAATGATGATTAGTAACGGTTTCTAAGTGTTATTGAGCCATTAATTAGCCGAATTAAGTTACTAAGGAACTAGAAAGTCGAAACCGTAGTATGTCAAGATCAAATTCGTGAGTCTCATTCATAATTCACTAAATTGGATTCACAGAACTCTAAATCGACACCCTTAGAAGGTTTTAAATCGATCAATTGGATTGAAGAAGCAAGGAATAGAAGACTTGATCGAGACCTAGGCCGAACATCACCCTCAAGTTGAACTAGACAAATCGGGCGTCAAAACAGGTAAGACTCGACACCTACACAATCTAAAAGATCCGACTAAAGATAACCATAGGTTAATTTCAGGTTTTATAATCGGATAAATAGGATTCGATCACTAGGGTTCATAGCATAATCGGGTTTGGGGGTTATTGCTCAAAAGGTTTTAAAAACTAAATCGAATAACATGGAAAGCTTCGTGATGTTCTGTTCATTGAAAAGCACATGCTAATTTCGGTTTATAACATCGACTCATATGGATTCGAGTTCTAGGGCTTGTAATCAAAAATGAATTGGGGGAATGAGTTAAGATGGGTTCTAGAATCAAATTAAATGGTGTGATCAGTTTCATAAGGTGCCGACTAACAAAACTCATGAGTCAATTTCATCAGATAATTACGAATTCATGGTGTTCATGTTCTAGGGTTCTTAGATTAAAACGAATTGGGGTTTTTGATCAAAGTCGGATTATAAATCAAATTAAACTATATATATAGTTTCGGTTTAACCCAGGGATGAAAAGTCCAATGAATTTAGAGTTTGAAATAATCGAATTCGGCCCAATTGGGTTAGGGATTGAGTCGGTTGAAAACCGATGTTGTTTGGGATCGAATGAGTCAAATAACCGAACCATTGGATGAATTAAATACATGAGTGGACTCGTTTGGATCCAAGTAACAAAAACCCCATGGTTCTGAGTTCAATCGGGATCGAATTGTGGTTCAATTTGGGGTTTAATGGTTCGGCAATTAGAAAAAGGGGGGAACCGGCTAAGTTGTACTTAAAGTTATTTAAGTTTGAATCTTGTAACAGATGTGAAACCAGATGAGATGGTGTGTGCGCGTGTATGTTGGGTTGGAGGTCGCGGGTTCGAGCCCGGCCCCCAACTGTTTTTGGATTTTAATATTTTTTAGTATTTTGACCATAGCTCCTTCGTTTCAAGTCCGATTCGACTCGTTCAAGTTGCGTTGGAACCGTAACGAGAATACGAACGTATTAGAATAATAAAATTTATATTTTAATCCGAAAATGAAATCGCGTATAATTGCGTTTATTTAAATAAAATCGTATAGGATTTTATTTAAACGATTTCAAAGGCACGCGTATATACGTATGCACATTTTTAACACTTTAACATACGTGTGTTGATACGTATGTGATTCCAAGCACAAAACGACTATTCGAATAACACAACGTTATTGTTTAAACACAGATCCTTCGTAAGAGGATTTTCTACACGAACTCACGTAGTTGATCATTCTGCAAAAATCAAAGGTGCGTACACGACCCCTTTCTTATTTTAAACTGTTTTGGGGGAGAAAACATGTGCAACAAACTATTTTTAGATACATATCACTTGCATGAGTTAGCTGTTTACATTATGTGACAACATAGCAAATTGAAAGTCCTTACACACCTCGAACCGTTTAGTTTGCTGTAACGCAAAGCGTGGTAGTTGGAAATAGATCTATTAGGTTTGACAAACCTCACCTGGTAGATGGGATCTACGCAGGTGTTTGACTGACCAAACAAAATTTTACTATTGTTGTGCTAGACAATAGTGGCAAGGCAAAAACATGCTATAGCATGGCAATTCGTCAGCTTCGGTGTCGAACACTTATGTAAATAGTTTATATGACTAGCTATCATGACTGTGCATGTGTGATTATGTTATCTACAACTTGATATTCAAACTGTTGTTTTGAACATTGTGAATACTTAAAACCTGTGTTATGCACCAACCTTTGTGTTGACTTGATTTACATGTTTTCTCAGGACGCTAAGGCGCGCAATAAAGACTGGCATGGACTAGGAGATAGAGTCGCATGCATTTTAAACATTTTGGATATTTGAATTTGAACATTTGAGTATTTTGTTTTGTAATTTTCATATTACAACTGTTACTGGTTTTTAAACGCTTCCGCAACTTTTGAAAACTCTGATGTTATGTTTTAAAGACCAAAGTATGTTTTGAAATTCATATAGAGGTCCTCGCTATGTCTAATGATCTGAGATCCTGGTTTGTCACGTTCCCAAACGGTATGATTCCGTTAGTTGGAAATTGGGGGTGTGACAGATTGGTATCAGAGCCATTGGTTATAGCGAACTAGGTTTGCATTTGTAGGCTTAGACTATGACTGTTAGACATTAGACACCTATATTTACACATATTACTTAGAAATTACATATGACATTATGTAATTGACTTGTTTACACATTCCATGGCACTGCACTTACATATGGTATTATGTAACAGGCATGGCATCATCATCAGTACCGTACATTTATATTGATGACTCTGAGGACGAGGAACCGATAGTTCCAGCACCAGCATCATCACCACCACCACCTATTCCATCTCCTCCACCATATGAGATGGATGACTCAGATCCGGAGGAGGACCCAGACGAGGATCCCGAGGAGGATCCAGATGAGGACCCGGATGAGGATCCGGAGGAGGAGCCAGTGGAGGGCACTCAGCAGATCCCTGCTGAGGGACCTTCTACACATCCACCACCAGTACTAGATGCTCCTGAGCCTAAGAGGCAAAGGACGGACGCTGAAGAGATCGCCAAACTGCGCGAGGATTTGTACGAGGCAGAAGATAGGATCGCACAGCACTCTCAGGAACAATGGGATGCTAATGAGAGGCAAGAGGAACTTGCCCATCTAGTTCATGATATGCGGAATGAGATGATTAACTTGATTGATCGTCTCGAAGCTTCAGAGAACCGAGCTGAGTTCTTGGAGGGCAGGATAGAAGCCTTAGAGGATTTAGTGGCCTCTGAGAATGAGGAAGAGGATGAAGAGGAAGAAGGGGAGGAACCAGCACCAGTTGTTGATTCCGATCCTGAATCCACAGTTGAGGACGATTGATTTTTCTTTACTTGTTTGTTTTGTTTAAACTTATTAGGAACGGGTTGTGTTCCTACATTAGTAGTTTGAAAACTTATGTTTTATTTTAAAAGTATTGTACTCAAATCAAAATTTCTATCTATTGAAGAATTATTATTTATTTCCAGCAGTTGTATTGATTTATATATTATATGTTGTGTTTGTTGTTTTACTTACACATGTTACATTAGGCTTTGCAAGCATGCTAACACTTCTTGTAAATAGGAAACTAATGGCTGAGGGAAACGTTCATATGACAGTCGCTGAGCTCAACGAGCTAATTAACAACAGAGTCGCTGAGGCAATCGCACAGTATGCTCAGACACACAACACAGGACCACAGGGTCCAGCTGGGGGATTGGTTAACCCACAAGTCTGCACGTTCAAGATGTTCTTGGACTGTAAACCACATAATTTCAAAGGGTCGGAGGGGGCCATAGGACTCCTTCGGTGGATTGAAAAGGCGGAGTCTGTGTTTGAAATGTGCAACTGCCCTGACGAAAGCAAGGTGAAATTTGCTACGGGAACATTGGATGGTCCAGCATTAACTTGGTGGAACTCAAATGTTCAGACTCTGGGGTTGGGTGAGGCAAATGCCTTGACATGGAACAACTTCAAAACTTTACTGCAAGAGGAGTATTGTCCTCGCAGTGAGATGCAGAAGCTGGAAGAAGAATATTGGCACCTCAAGATGGAGGGGTCAAATATTGAAGAGTACACAACCAGGTCACATGAGTTGGCCAGACTTCTACCACACATGGCTACTCCAGCCAGCAAGTGGATTGAAAGATACATTGGAGGACTAGTGCCTCAGATTCAGGGGTTGGTTACTTCAGCAAATCCCACCACCATTCAACAAGCTGTTCGTTTAGCGCATCAGCTTACTGATCAGGCAGTGTTACAGGGGACTCTTCCTAAACGAACATCTGCTACCAAGGTGGGAGATCATAAAAGAAAGTGGGAAGGTAACAATTCCAAGGGTCACAACCAACAATCATATCAGCAAAACCGGAAGCAAGACTCAAACAAGTCTTATCATGGTTCAAGCAGTGGCCAGCAATCGTCATCATCGGGGGGTTATATTGGTAAACACCCCAAGTGCAACAGGTGTGGATATCATCATGCAGGTAATCAATGTGAGAGAGCTAAGTGCCAGAGGTGTGGCAAGATTGGACATGCGGCTAAGGATTGTCGCGGGGAGCAACAGAACAACCACAACAACCAGAATAATAACCAGAACAACGCACAGAAGGGTTGTTATGAGTGTGGCAAGATGGGACACTTCAAGAAGGATTGCCCACAACTCAAGAAAAGTGGGGAGAATAATAATGCAACAGGCAACGGCAACGGCAATGGTAATGGTAATGGCACCAACAACAACAATAATAACAACAACAATGGTGCTAGAGGCAGGGCGTTTGTGATTGGAGGACGTCAGGCACGGGAGGATCCCAACATCGTTACGGGTACGTTCCTCTTAAATAATCACTATGCCTCTATGTTATTTGACACTGGTGCCGATCGGAGTTTTGTATCTAGTTCACTTGCTAAGTTGCTAAATGTTAGTCCCATTGCCTTAGATAGTCCATAGACTGTGGAATTAGCTGATGGTAAGTTGATCGTAGTGGAAAATATTTTTAAGGGATGTATACTTGATTTGATGGGTCAAACATTAGAGATTGATCTTATGCCTATTGCCTTAGGCAGTTTTGATGTAGTTATTGGCATGGACTGGTTGTCTAAAAACCAGGCTGAAATTGTATGCCATGAAAAGATTGTTCGCATACCTCTTCCGCAGGGAGAGACATTGTATGTACAAGGCGAGAAGAGCAGTACGCCACTGCGTCTCATATCTTGTATGAAAGCACACAAGTGTCTGCGTAAAGGTCATACGGCAGTTATAGCCCTTATAACTGAAAAGCCGGTAGCTGAGAAAAAGATTGAAGATATACCAGTAGTTTGTGAATTTCCGGAGGTATTTCCAGAAGACTTGCCGGGATTACCGCCTATCAGACAGGTGGAATTTCGAATCGACCTTACACCAGATGCAGCACCGATAGCTAGGGCGTCTTATCAACTTGCACCGTCAGAGATGCAAGAGTTATCCACACAATTGCAAGAGTTGTTGGATAAGGGTTTCATACGACCTAGTTTTTCACCGTGGGGAGCTCCAGTTTTGTTTGTAAAGAAGAAGGACGGGACTTTCCGTATGTGTATCAATTACCGGGAATTGAACAAGGTTACTATCAAGAACCGGTATCCGTTACCCAGAATTGACGATCTGTTTGATCAGTTGCAAGGTTCGAGTTACTACTCGAAGATTGATCTCAGGTCTGGTTATCATCAACTAAGAGTCCAGGAGGAGGATATCCCGAAGACCGCATTCAGGACACGCTACGGCCATTATGAGTTCTTGGTCATGCCATTTGGGTTGACAAACGCTCCAGCTGTATTCATGGATCTCATGAATCGTGTTTGTAAACCTTATCTTGATAAGTTTGTCATTGTTTTCATCGATGACATTCTCATTTATTCACAATCTGAGGAGGAACACGCTGAACATCTTCGATTACTATTGGAATTATTGAAACAGGAACAACTGTACGCTAAGTTCTCGAAATGTGATTTCTGGATGCGAGAAGTACAATTTCTGGGTCATATAGTTAATGAAAAGGGCATACATGTTGATCCAGCGAAGATTGAAGCGATTAAGAATTGGGAAGCACCAAAGACCCCTACCGAGGTACGACAATTCCTTGGTTTGGCGGGTTACTACCGACGATTCATTGAGGGATTCTCGAAGATCGCTCAACCACTTACAGCTCTTACGCACAAGGGAACGAAGTATAATTGGACGGATAAACAGGAAGCTGCATTTCAGTTATTGAAACAGAAACTCTGCAGTGCACCGATTCTGTCCTTACCGGAAGGGACTGAAGACTTTGTGGTGTATTGTGATGCGTCTGCACAAGGTTTGGGATGTGTGTTGATGCAACGTGATAAAGTAATTGCTTATGCTTCCAGACAACTACGAACACACGAAAAGAATTACACTACTCATGACTTGGAGTTAGGAGCAGTGGTTTTTGCTTTGAAGATTTGGAGGCATTATCTGTATGGAACTAAGTGTACTATTTATACTGATCATAAGAGTTTGCAACATATCTTTGATCAGAAGGAACTCAATATGAGACAACGACGATGGGTTGAGTTGTTGAACGATTAATGGTGTGCGATTAAGTATCACCCGGGAAAAGCTAACGTGGTAGCTGACGCTTTAAGCAGAAAGGATACTTCAACAAGACGGGTTTGTGCACTTATGATGACAATACATACTGACTTACCTGACAAGGTACGCAGTGCTCAGATTGAAGCTTTGAAAAAGGAAAACTTGGTACAGGAATCTTTACGGGGAATGGAAGAACAGTTGGATGTTAATTCTGATGGAATTCGTTATTTCATTAATCGAATGTGGATACCTTTGTATGGAGGTTTAAGGGAACTCGTGATGGATGAAGCACACAAGTCCAGGTATTCAGTCCATCCAGGATCAGACAAGATGTACCATGATTTGAAGGCACTGTATTGGTGGCCTCATATGAAAGCTGATATTGCTAAGTACGTTAGCAAATGTTTGACTTGTTCGAAAGTCAAAGTTGAATATCAGAAGCCATCTGGTTTACTGCAACAACCAGAGATACCGATGTGGAAGTGGGAACAGATTTCGATGGATTTCATTACTAAGTTACCCCGTACACCGAGTGGTTGTGATACGATATGGGTAATTGTCGATCGATTAACGAAATCTGCACACTTCTTAGCAATCAAGGAAACTGATAAGATGGAGAAACTGACTCGCATTTATATCAAGGAAGTGGTAGCACGGCATGGCGTGCCAATTTCTATTATATCAGATCGGGATGCCCGATTTACTTCCAACTTTTGGAAATCACTTCATAAGTCATTGGGGACTCGCTTGGATATGAGTACCGCCTATCATCCACAGACCGATGGTCAAAGTGAACGTACGATTCAAACGCTCGAGGATATGTTACGAGCTTGTGTAATTGACTTTGGTGACAGCTGGGAGAATCATTTACCGTTAGTGGAATTCTCTTACAATAATAGTTATCATACAAGTATTCAAGCAGCACCGTTTGAAGCTTTGTATGGTCGCAAATGTCGTTCACCAGTTTGCTGGGCTGAAATTGGTGACAGTCAGATAACAGGTCCTGAATTGGTGCACGAGACAACAGAGAAGATAGTTCAAATTCGGAATCGTATGGCAGCGGCTCGGGATCGACAGAAGAGTTATGCAGACAAACGTCGCAAGCCGTTGGAATTTCAAGTAGGAGACCGAGTTCTTCTAAAGGTATCACCTTGGAAAGGTGTGATACGATTCGGCAAGCGCGAGAAGCTTAGTCCACATTACGTAGGACCTTTTGAGATTCTGAAAAGGATTGGTCCGGTTGCGTATCAACTCAAACTACCGGATGAACTCAGTGGAGTTCATGATGTGTTTCATGTGTCGAACTTAAAGAAATGTCTTTCTGACGAGACATTGATTGTACCGTTGGAAGAAATACAAGTAGATGAACAGTTACGATTCATTGAAGAACCGGCAGAAATCATGGACCGAGAGGTCAAACAACTGAAGCAAAGCAAGATTTGGATAGTCAAAGTTCGATGGAATTCAAGACGTGGTCCTGAATTCACATGGGAACGGGAAGACCAAATGATGAAGAAATATCCTCATCTATTCAAAACAGCTACTGCTAACACTGAGAGCGCACGTTAAATTTCGGGACGAAATTTCCTTCAACAAGGGGATGACGTGATGCTCCACACATCAACACTGAAAAATTTCAAACTGTAAGCACAAACATTTTATTTTATTCAATTGATTTTGCTACAAACATTTGTGCTAACATTACAATTTGTGCTAACATTACATTCTATATATTTTATGTGCTACATTTCATATGTTACATGTTATGGTAGTACATACATGATTGGTTACACACATTTTGCTATGTGCGGGGTTGCATAGTACAAACAGTTATAAACACTCACTATGTGTGAGGTTACACAACACAGTATGATCAAACACAAACAGTCACAGCTAGGTGAACTAACTAGTGTACACGCAGACAGTCACATTGAACGATCACATTGAGTTGTGATGTTGCAAGCATTAGACTTTGGGTGTGAATACACACAAGCACACAGAATGATCAAATCACATTAACACGTACGATTTAAATTCGTAAGTAGTTTCCTAACTACTAATAACACTTACTAATTTTCGGGACGAAAATTCCTTCAACAAGGGGATGATGTGACAATCCGACTTTTCGAGTTAACCTCGTTAACCCTCGTAGGCCCAATAAGGCCAATGAAGGCCCAACAAGGCCAATGAAGGCCCAGTAAGGCCCAAGAAGGCCCAGTAAAGCCAAAGAAGACCCGGTAAGGTCAAGGAAGGCCCAACAAGACAAATCAGGCCCAATGAAGTTTATGAAGGCCCAATAAGACAAATGTAGGCCCAAGAAGCCAAGGTGGGCCCAATAAGGCAAGAGTAGGCCCATTGAGATCTAGGTAGGCCCAATGAGGCCCAAGATAGGCCCAGTTGTATTTAAGAGGCCCAATTGGATTAATCAAGCCCAATAAGGTTCTAAGAAGCCCGATTAGTGACAATTCGGGATTTTCGGTTCAACTTTGTTAACCGAAATGTCAAGTATTTGATCCAAAGCAAATTATAAGGGTTTGAATTAATCGAAATAAGCCTAAAACACTTAGATTATAGGGTTTTAATTTGTAAATGATTAGAATGATAAATTTTGACTTTCTAAAGTCAAATTTAGGCCAAAAATATCAATTTAATTCGGAATTCACATCAAAACCGAGTTGTAACTGAAATTGAATTATCATAATCATCACAATGATGATTAGTAACGGTTTCTAAGTGTTATTGAGCCATTAATTAGCCGAATTAAGTTACTAAGGAACTAGAAAGTCGAAACCGTAGTATGTCAAGATCAAATTCGTGAGTCTCATTCATAATTCACTAAATTGGATTCACAGAACTCTAAATCGACACCCTTAGAAGGTTTTAAATCGATCAATTGGATTGAAGAAGCAAGGAATAGAAGACTTGATCGAGACCTAGGCCGAACATCACCCTCAAGTTGAACTAGACAAATCGGGCGTCAAAACAGGTAAGACTCGACACCTACACAATCTAAAAGATCCGACTAAAGATAACCATAGGTTAATTTCAGGTTTTATAATCGGATAAATAGGATTCGATCACTAGGGTTCATAGCATAATCGGGTTTGGGGGTTATTTCTCAAAAGGTTTTAAAAACTAAATCGAATAACATGGAAAGCTTCGTGATGTTCTGTTCATTGAAAAGCACATGCTAATTTCGGTTTATAACATCGACTCATATGGATTCGAGTTCTAGGGCTTGTAATAAAAAATGAATTGGGGGAATGAGTTAAGATGGGTTCTAGAATCAAATTAAATGGTGTGATCAGTTTCATAAGGTGCCGACTAACAAAACTCATGAGTCAATTTCATCAGATAATTACGAATTCATGGTGTTCATGTTCTAGGGTTCTTAGATTAAAACGAATTGGGGTTTTTGATCAAAGTCGGATTATAAATCAAATTAAAATATATATATAGTTTCGGTTTAACCCAGGGATGAAAAGTCCAATGAATTTAGAGTTTGAAATAATCGAATTCGGCCCAATTGGGTTAGGGATTGAGTCGGTTGAAAACCGATGTTGTTTGGGATCGAATGAGTCAAATAACCGAACCATTGGATGAATTAAATACATGAGGGGACTCGTTTGGATCCAAGTAACAAAAACCCCATGGTTCTGAGTTCAATCGGGATCGAATTGTGGTTCAATTTGGGGTTTAATGGTTCGGCAATTAGAAAAAGGGGGGAACCGGCTAAGTTGTACTTAAAGTTATTTAAGTTTGAATCTTGTAACAGATGTAAAACCAGATGAGATGGTGTGTGCGCGTGTATGTTGGGTTGGAGGTCGCGGGTTCGAGCCCGGCCCCCAACTGTTTTTGGATTTTAATATTTTTTAATATTTTGACCATAGCTCCTTCGTTTCAAGTCCGATTCGACTCGTTCAAGTTGCGTTGGAACCGTAACGAGAATACGAACGTATTAGAATAATAAAATTTATATTTTAATCCGAAAATGAAATCGCGTATAATTGCGTTTATTTAAATAAAATCGTATAGGATTTTATTTAAACGATTTCAAAGGCACGCGTATATACGTATGCACATTTTTAACACTTTAACATACGTGTGTTGATACGTATGTGATTCCAAGCACAAAACGACTATTCGAATAACACAACGTTATTGTTTAAACACAGATCCTTCGTAAGAGGATTTTCTACACGAACTCACGTAGTTGATCATTCTGCAAAAATCAAAGGTGCGTACACGGCCCCTTTCTTATTTTAAACTGTTTTGGGGGAGAAAACATGTGCAACAAACTATTTTTAGATACATATCACTTGCATGAGTTAGCTGTTTACATTATGTGACAACATAGCAAATTGAAAGTCCTTACACACCTCGAACCGTTTAGTTTGCTGTAACGCAAAGCGTGGTAGTTGGAAATAGATCTATTAGGTTTGACAAACCTCACCTGGTAGATGGGATCTACGCAGGTGTTTGACTGACCAAACAAAATTTTACTATTGTTGTGCTAGACAATAGTGGCAAGGCAAAAACATGCTATAGCATGGCAATTCGTCAGCTTCGGTGTCGAACACTTGTGTAAATAGTTTATATGACTAGCTATCATGACTGTGCATGTGTGATTATGTTATCTACAACTTGATATTCAAACTGTTGTTTTGAACATTGTGAATACTTAAAACCTGTGTTATGCACCAACCTTTGTGTTGACTTGATTTACATGTTTTCTCAGGACGCTAAGGCGCGCAATAAAGACTGGCATGGACTAGGAGATAGAGTCGCATGCATTTTAAACATTTTGGATATTTGAATTTGAACATTTGAGTATTTTGTTTTGTAATTTTCATATTACAACTGTTACTGGTTTTTAAACGCTTCCGCAACTTTTGAAAACTCTGATGTTATGTTTTAAAGACCAAAGTATGTTTTGAAATTCATATAGAGGTCTTCGCTATGTCTAATGATCTGAGATCCTGGTTTGTCACGTTCCCAAACGGTATGATTCCATTAGTTGGAAATTGGGGGTGTGACATTTGATTTCCAGAATACTACATATGTGTAGTGTTTTATTTTTAGGTTAAAAAAATATTTTTTAAAATATTACAACAACAAAAATGTATGATTTTCATACAAAATAAAAAAGTCATATTTTTTTTAAGAAACAAAATATATGCACATGTGTATCAACCATAATAAAAACATTACACATGTGTAATTTTATACAAGATTATCAAAATTAACAAAACCACACTACACATGTGTAGAATAGAAATGTACAAATTTTACAACAGACAATACACATATAAGATATGAAAAACTACACATGTGTATGAATAAATATGTACAAGTTTTAATGCGTAAAGTACGCTTGGCCAAAGCAACATCTATAAGATCTGAAAACTACACATGTGTACTATTAAAAATGTACAAATTTTACTGCCTAAAGTACACCTTGTCAAGCAAGACCTATAAAATATGAAAAACTACACATGTGTAGTATTAAAAATGTACAAGTTTTACTGCATAAAGTACACCTGTTCAAGCAATACCCATAAAATCTGAAAACTACACATGTGTACAAAAAGAATGTACAAGCTTTTTAAGCACAAAGTACACCTGGTCAAGCATGTGTTTGAACCACCACCATGACTACCACCTCTTGAAACCGCCACCACCAACCACCTGTCACCACCACCATCCGTCGGTCAACACCACACCACCATCGGACCACCACCACCATCGACAGAGGACAACCACCACAACCACCATTGAACCACCACCACCACCACCACCATCGGACCACCACCACCATCAACAGAGAACTACCACCACCATCATCAACCGCCAACATCATCGATTTAGAGAGAGAGTAGGGAGAGAACGACCACTGCCACTACCACCATCACCACCGCCGGTGCCACCTGCACCACCACCCACCTGCCTTCCATTTTCTGGTGAGAGCACCGTTCATCACCACCACCGTCTAACCCATGACCACCACCATTTTCATGGTTGAAGATCTTCATCTTTGAAGATGGAAGAAATAGAGTGAGAGAGAGAATGCAGAGATGAAAGAGAGAGATGGGTTTTCAAATTATGGAGAGAGAGAGAAAGTAATATATATATATATATATATATATATATATATATATATATATGAGAGTGGTTAAAGACTAAAATGCCCTTTCATTTAAATAAATCATAAAGTTAAAAAGTTTGATCTAACGGCTGAGATAGGGTTTAAGGGTTTTCTCTTTAAGATCGGGTTTTCATTTGATTCAAATCATATATATATATATATACGAGGATCTTCAAATGAGAACTATTGCAACTTGAGAACTAAATGAAGCATTTCTAGCCATAAGTTTAAAGGTTATAATAGTAACTTCCCCTACTTTAAAGGAAAATTATTTTTATACCCCTAAAAACATGTGGTTCAAAATTAGTTCCTTTGCATCTTTCATATTTAGTGGTTTTTAATGAAATAAGTTCCTATATATATATATATATATATATATATATATATATATATATATATATATATATATATAGGGCTGGGAACAAAAAATAACCCACTAAATGCGCGTTAACCCAAATAACTTTGGCAAGATGAAGCCAAATCTTGGATTTTTTTTAAACATCATTGTAACACATTTTGAACACTATGTTCTTAATGAGTTTATGAAAATTCATCATCGTTTAAAAGATATCAACATTGTAAGTTTTTGGCTTACAGTACTGTAAGCCATTTTTGCCCAAAACTTACAATGTTGATATCTTTTAAACGATGATGAATTTACACAAACTCATAAAAGAATATAGTGTTCAAAATGTGTTACAATGATGTTTAAAAAAAATCCAAGATTTGGCTTCATCTTTCCAAAGTTATTTAGGTTAGCGCGCATTTAGTGGGTTATATATATACTAGTATCTGTGCCCGCGCGATGCGGGTTGTTTTCTTGCTTCGTTTATGTGCGATACGGCGTGTTTTCTTTCTTCATTATTTTGGGGATTTTTCAGAAGAATAAATATTTCATGCTATAACAACCACTATTTATTACACATTAAATTGTAGCACATACATCTAGTATGCATAATGTTAATTCATGATTGTTTGTTTATGGTAGGATCTACTATATACACAATGTTTAGTTGTTTAGAGAATAAATACATTGGTCTTTAATATTAGTGATAAAAACCACGTGCATTTTGATCACTAATGCTTGATCTTCTTTTTAAATGGTTTTTAGTTTAGTGCACCTGACATTCTTGAAAAAAACAGTAATGCTACTTACTAATCATAAAGTATCACCCAGTGCTACTTACAAAATCATTTCAGCACTTGAGCAAAGGTTTTAGATGTAGGATTCGTTTGCCTTCGTGTTTTTCTTCATTTTGGAAAATAATCAAATATAAGTGATTTATATATAATTTGGTTAGTATGATGTTGCTCCTTTTAGACTAAAATGTAAGAATAAATTGTTAAGGAATTTTTGTTTCACCTATAAAAGAACATTACTTAAAAAAAAAAGAATTAGAGTCCTTGAAATTCTAACAAAATTACATTTAGATAATTACAAAAATCATTTAAAAGCAAGCTAACATTTACAAATGTTTTAATAGAAAATTCATAAATCTATAGAAACCTATTACATATACATAAGCAAATTCAACTTAAGCATCCTATATATGGTTTTATTGTAATTTGATCTATTTCTTGTTATATTTTTGAAATAGAAACAGAAATTTCTATGAAATATTTTTTGATGGTCAAAAGAAAATTATTTCATATCCTAAATAGGCCACCTCTTATGGGTTGTCAACTTGTCACTTCAAATAACATTGAATAAGTTTTTGTACAATAAACATAATACTTTTGTCTACTTATTCTTTTGTTTAACAAAGAATTAATGTTCTAATATGTTTATTCTTTTGTTTAACAATTGTAATATGGTATCCCTTTATAGTTTTTCGGTTTGATGATGATTTCTTTCAATGGCTCAAAATCATCTTGTTTCGGAGATGAACAGGCAAAACAACCGACTGTTTTTTGTATACTCCTTTTTTTTATATAAAAATTGATGTTCTAAGCATGCTTAAAAAATAATATCATCACAATTGTAATATGGTATCAAAAGTGACACAATGGTTAATGCAAGTTTTGTGAATACAATTCGGAGAACTATTAAACTTGTTTGTCATGTTCAATCCATTTCTAGTTTTTCTTTAAAAATTTCCACTTGATCGGTAACAGGCTGGTAAAGTATTGCACAGTTGACCCATTTACCCTTTTTGAGTAAAAGAATTTTCACTAAAATAAATCTTAATGATGATTGTGAAGTCAACTTTATCAATATTTAAAAATTGACCAAACGTTTATAATGCACATATTGTATGGTACTAACTGCATATTCCCTCTTATAAGATTGAGCCAATCCACAAATGGTTATATGAAACTGCTAAAACCAATTTGTAAAAAATTATATATATATATATATATATATATATATATATATATATATATATATATATATATATAATGCGATGATATTCTTTTAGAACACTTGGCAGTTCAAATGGCACTTTCATATGTTTTGATAGCAGGCTATAATATATGCTTATTGATTATGGAATCTAAATTCACAGTTAAAAACCATAAACAATTCAACGAACATAGAACCATCGTATTATAATATAAAATCCTAAATCAATAAGCAAAAAAATAATGAGATGAAGACACATAATTAGCCAGGAATCACATATTCAAATAATTGAAATGCAAATTGGGGACTGAAATTGGTGAAAACCAAATTGGGGAAATGTAATTAGGGTTTTAATTGATTTTAACGACATCAATTTTCATAGACCCGTCAATTTTTATAGACAATCAATCAGAAAGGGTGAAGGATAAACAAAGAAACCCTAAATTTACATAAGAAAAATCGGAATTACGAAGATGAAGAAAAAAAACAGAGATGCAGGGTGAGTAACAACTTACGTTCGGGAGATGATGAACATAAATCTAATGATATGAGGAAGGAGGCAGAGGATTCACCCTAGTCGAACATATTGTCCTTGTGTCTAGTAAATTGATGTCATTTCGGATAAATGGAATGAATTCACCGTGATACGATGATGGTTTTGTGGAGATACTTGGAGGGAAGATGGCTTTGTGTGGGAGATGAAATGAATTGTTCGTAATACGATGATGGTTTTGTGCTTACGAATGAAGGAGATAGAAGGCGATTGTGTTTAAAGTGAAGGTAAGTTTTTAACGTAAGAAGTTATTTTTGACAGTTTTTAACGTATATATATAAGGGATGTTCCATTGAGAACTATTTTTACTTAAGAACTAAAAGAACCAATTGTAGCCACAAGTTTAAAAGGGTAAAAAAGTAACATCACCTATTTTAAAGGAAAAATACATTTTTACCTTTGAAACATATGGTTCAAAATTAGTTTTTTTGGTTCTTTCGTATTTAATGGTTCTTAATGGAATAAGTCCCTATATATATATATATATGTATGGTTGAGGTTAGTGTACAAAGTGATAGTTTTGTAAAAAGTGTAAAAAGCAAAGTGCTATTATAATATTTAACAGTTTCTTGTTAATAATAACACTTTGTTATTTATAATAGCATTTTGCTTTTTTACACTTTTTACAAAACTAACAATTTGTATTTGATCCTAACACTATATATATATATATATATATATATATATATATATATATATATATAAGTGTTCAAATAATAACCCAGTCTTATAGCGATAACCCATTAACTTTGCCAAAACGAAGCCGAATCTTGAATTTTTTTTTTGAACATCATTGTAACACAATTAGAACACTATGTTCTTTTATGAGTTTGTGAAAATTCATAACCGTTTAAGAGATATCATCGTTGTAAGTTTTTGACTTAAAGCACTGTAATTGTTTTTGTCAAAAACTTACAACGATGATATCTCTTAAACGGTTATTAATTTTCACAAACTCATAAAAGAACATAGTGTTTTAATTGTGTTACAATTATGTTAAAAAAATCCAAAATTTGGCTTCATCTTGACGGGTTATTTCGGGTTATTGCTTTAAGATTGAGTTATTATTTGAATACTTCCCTATATATATATATATATGTGTGTGTGTGTGTGTGTGTGGTTTGGCTACAAAGGGTTAAAATCATTAAAAAAGTGTAGGAAGAAATCTTAGCCACTTATTTTTGAAATGGATGGCTCTAAACGTGACACCTCACATGGGGGATTTGAAAAGGAAATAAAATGACTAGAAGGGTATAATAGGTATTGCAGCAATTGTTGACTTTTAACAACTTCCTCATTTTTTTTCAAACTACAATAACTTTTTTACATTTTATTATTTTTCTAAAAAAAAAACTAAGCTATAAAATCGAGAATTTTTTTATCTTTACAACGAGTATAATATTGTTATATAAAGAAACGAACAAATATGCGTTGTATGAACTTGGATGTTTTTATGGTGTTTTTCATGTGTTTGATAACTGAGTGTTTTTATGGCGTTTTTAAGGCGTTTTGAGCATGATGTTTTATGGTGTTTTTTCATAGCTACATGAACTGAACATTTTATTGTGTTTTTCACTGAATAAACAAAAATGATAACAATCGTTTATGGTGACCTTTTATATGTTTTCCGGATGTTCATGAAACTAAGCATTTCATGTTGTTTTTTCGAAAGTTCATAAAACTGAACATTTTTATGATGTTTTTTCTCTAGATAAACAAAAAGGGTAAAATA
Organism: Mikania micrantha; assembly: GCA_009363875.1. Lineage (NCBI taxonomy): Eukaryota > Viridiplantae > Streptophyta > Magnoliopsida > Asterales > Asteraceae > Mikania > Mikania micrantha. Next base: position 37,752,867 of record CM018685.1, read on the forward strand.
TTATGATGTTTTTATTGTTTATATATAAAGTTGCTTAGTTTGGAAACTGATGTGTGTTTGGTTTTCATTTGCTTTAACCATTTAAAATTGTGTTTTTATGTGCATTTCAAATGGAACAACGATACTTTGATATACAATTGTGATTTGCAGGTAAAAACAAGTTAGATGGATGCCCGGGGATGTTAATGAGGTGAAAAGACTCACAAACGGATCAGAAACGGTAGAGAAAAGTTCAGAACTTCGGAGGCACATATCTTGAGCTAGAGGATGAGTTACGGAATCCATAATATATGAAAACAGAGTTTCTCGACGAGACGAAGCTTTTGAAAATGTCAGCTTTGGCGTAGGCTACGCCCAAGTCACCGTAGCCTACGCCCCCCAAAAATCCAGCGTTGGCAGAAATTCTTTACCGTTCAGATGGGCCAAGCGTAGGTTACGCCCAGGGTGGGCGTAGGTGACGCCCAAACGTGGAAAAACGGATTTTTAACCCTATTTTGCCTATTTTTCAGCCATTATCCTTCTAAGTCAAAAATTTAGGTTTTTGGAATGAAAATTAAAGGTTTTTGAGTGGCTCCAACTCTCCAAATCACTATTTGATTCAAGAATTTATCCATGGAATCAACCTTTGAAGTTCAAATCGTGATGAGGCAAGGCTAGTTTCTTTTGTAAGTGAAACATTGATTGTATGTTGAATCTAGGTTTTTGATTGTAAACTTGATACGATTTCCGTTTGGTTGATTTAAACAATAGATTTATGTTTTCGTATTGTTGCGTTAGCATCAGTGATTTGGTTTTCTTGCATCGTTTACTCACTGGTAGTCGTGTGATGCGTTGCGTATGTCTATTGGTAATTTTGTGAATGAGCAAGTCTTAAATGTTCGTTCCATCATTATCACTTTAATCGAATTGATTAACAGAATCATTTTTTCAGGATTTCAATCTAGGTTTAACTTTCAATCATTGTGGATCTTGCAACCTAAAACCCGGAAGTGATTACCTTTTTATTAATTGTTTTTAAAGTAAAAGATAAGATTGTTTCTTTCAAACGGTTCTTTTAATTCATTTCAATTTCAACTTTCAATTTTTCTTAGTTTAATCAGTTTGTAGTTAAGATTAACATTTTCCACTGATTCCCTGTGGAGACGACCTTACTTACCCTTGCTATAGTCAAAGGTAGCTAAGTCTCTAATTATAAATTATTTTTGATTGACCTACGACACATCGATCAGAAACACCATTTACAAACCTAAGTGTTTATAGGGTTTTTAGTGTTCAAAAACTCCATAAAATGCCTAGGTTAGTTTCAAAAATATTCGAACACTATAAAATGTTAACAACATAAACACAATAAAATATCTTGAAAAAACACTATAAAACGTGAACACTATAAAACATGAACACTATAAACACAATAAAATATCTCAAAAGAACACAATAAGATTAAGTTAAAAAACACCATTTACACACTCTAAATGTTTACGGTGTTTTTAGTTTTTTAAAATCACTATAAAATGCTCTGTTTTTGTTTCATTAATACCCGAACACCATAAACACCATAAAATATTAACATTATAAATGGGTCTTAAAAAAACACCATAAAAGTCCAGTTTGAATCATATTCGAAAAAAAACGCCATAAAACTTACAATTCGCTTAACTCAGTTTAAGAAGCTATTTTAATTTTTAAAAAAAGATATTAATATTATACTCATTAGAAAGATAAAAACGTTTAATTTTATGGTGTAATTTTTTTAGAAAATATTAACGTATAAAAAATTTATGAACGTTTAGAAAAATGAGAGAAACTTGCATGTGTAGGTTCATTTTTTGTTTTGACATGTTTACCTTTTGGCTTCTTATCCACGTGTTAACATTTTGTGGCTTCCTAGACTATTTAAGGTTTTAAGCCTTTTTAGAATATATATATATATATACACATACATACATATATATACTAGTGAGATGCCCGCGCGATGCGGCGAAAAACAAAACAATTAGGCTACTGATTTTGGCTCGTAAAAACTTAAACCACCTAATTTTTGTCAAATCAACTTTTTTAACTAAAAAATTTATTATGACAAAATTCATAATTTAAAATGCCAAATATTATATGACAAAAGTGTGAAGAAATAATTTACTTGATTTGAGAGGGTTTTCTTTTATATATATTATATGACACTTTATTTTTTAAATGTATCAATGTAGGACAAACTAAAAAGTAAAAGAAAACAATTTAGTTTATAGCTTTTAAAACTTTGTTTGTTGTACCTTATTTCTAAGAGTTGTAAAACTCTTAATTTTAAGAGTTTTTGGTAAAAGGCCATTGTATCTTTTCTATATGTATTATATTGTAGTACAGATGTATGTAAGGATAAAAATTAAAAGAAAAAAATGGCTTAAAAAAGAATCCAACTTGCAGGCAGAGCGAAGGCTGAGCCATATGAACAGATGTTCAAACAAATGAGCCACCTTAACCTGGTTTCAAAATACGATTAATTGCTTTTAACCATACTCATGACTAAAGACAAAAAATGTGTTGGACGGCTTGTACCCTACATATCAAGGGTTCTACCTCATGTTTATAAGTAGAGGTGTTTTAAGTATTTTTTGATTTTGTGTTTTTGAAACCCGGTTTTTTTTTTTTTTTTTTTTTTTTTTTTTTTTTTTTTTTTTTAGTTTTGAGTTTTTGGGTTGGGTTAGGTTTTAAAATCGTTTTTCTTTTTTGAATTTTCTGCTTAAGCGTTAAAATTTTGCGCTTAGAAGAAAATAACTGTATTTGTTATTATGAAATTAACAATTATATATATAGAGGAAGGTTCCATTGTTAACCCTTCTTTATAGCGTTAACCGCTTAACCCTAGCGTTTTTTGCCCGAATCTTAGTTTTTTTTTTCAAATAGGGGGGGTTTCTTTTTTGTGTTTTTGCTAATTCATCACCGTTTAGAAGTTATAGTAAGTGTAAGTCACTTACACTTACTTACATTTACTTACATCAGATAGGGATTGTAAGTAAGTGTAAGTGACTTACACTTACTATAACTTCTAAACGGTGATGAATTAGCAAAAACACAAAAAAGAAACCCCCCTATTTATGTATAATAAAAACCATGAAAAAAAAACTAAGATTCGGGCAAAAAACGCTAGGGTTAAGCGGTTAACGCTATAAGGGAGGGTTAACATTTGATCCTTCCCCTGTATATATATATATATATATATATATATATATATATATATATATATAGGGGATGGTTCCTTTGTTAACCCTTCCTTATTGTTATAACCGCATAACCCTGGCATTTTTTTCGTTTTTTGTCCGAATCTATGTTTTTTTTCATGGTCTTTATTATACATAAATAGGGGATTTCTTTTTTGTGTTTCTGCTAATTCATCACCGTTTAAAAATTATTTACAAGTATAAGTAAGTGTAAGTACTTACACTTACTTACATCACACTTTACACTTACTTACACTTGTAAATAATTTCTAAACGGTGATGAATTAGCAAAAACACAAAAAAGAAACCCGCTATTTATGTATAATAAAGACCATGAAAAAAAACAAAGATTCGGGCAAAAAACGCAAAAAAGTGCTAGGGTTATGCGATTATCGCAATAAGGAAGGGTTAACATTTGATCCTTCCCCTATATATATATATGTATATATATGTATGTATATATATATATATATATATATGGGATGGTTCTATTGTTAACCCACTTTAATTGTGGTAACCCAAAAAACTCTCACAAGATCAACCCAAATCTTTGAGTTTTTTCATGATGTTTATTACACTAGTGCAAGACTATGTTATTTTATGTCTATAAGCTAATTTACGAGCGTACGCGAAATTGCACTAGTGTAAAGTTTTGACATTTTTTAGTAACATTTAAAATTTGTTAAAACTTTACACTAGTGCAATTTCGCGTACGCTCGTGAATTAGCTCATACACATAAAAGAACATAGCCTTGTACATGTATAATAAAGGTCATGAAAAAAAACCAAATATTTGGGTTGATCTTGTGAGAGTTATTTGGGTTATCACAATTAAGGAGGGTTATTAAAAGAGCCAAATCCTATATCTATACTCTTTTATAATAGATATTGGTGAGAGATTGAAGCAAAGTCTTAATTTTAAGAAAAATACAACTCCTTAAACATCAGTTACAACAATTTAGTGCACCACTCTCTTAAAATTCATCTTATGTCGTATCTGGAAGACTCATCTGGTTAACCTACTTTCACATATCCCTTCAAGCTTCTTTGCCATATTCATCTTCTACACACCAGATTAAGAAATCGTGAGTGGGAAATCTCAACCATATCTCTGCGCATCCTGTCTTGATATCTTTGATTATGAGGCATGAAGATGAAAGAAGAAGGCGTCTTATGTTGCCTTCTTTGCTTCTGATGCAGTACTACTGAAAAGAGGAATTAACAAGGCAATTGGCTCCACATTCAAAATTTTTAAATCTTGGATCTCTCCGTTAAAAGGGTTGCTTCTCTTCAATAAAACCCCACTCCTCCTTGCATTTTACTCTCCGACGCTTACTCAGAAATTGGTATGCCTAAAAAATAATTTTAATCTTATTTTTGTTCATTTTTTAACCTAAAATTTCTAATTATTTATATGCATGCTTCAGACAACCACCGCTACTCCATCGCCCTCTTCTCCGACGCTGGAAGTTGGTATGCCTTAGAATTTTATTTAACCCAATCTTTGTTCATCGTTCAATCTAATTTTTCTAATTATTTGTATCGCTGTTTCAGCGCTCAATCTCATTTGTTGCTCTGACGTTGCCACATAATTTGATATTCCTTCTCATAAGCTGGTATATATTTAGTCTTGTTTCTTTGTATGTATGTATGTATGTATGTATGTATGTATGTATGTATGTATGTATGTATGTATGTATGTATGTATGTAGTCTTTTATGTATGTTATGTATGTAGTTATGTATGTGTGTTCTAATTATTTGTATCCCAGTATGTATATGTATATGTATATGGTTCAATTCCTTGTGCAACCACTATATATTTTTGGCTAATGTTGCAGGTAATAGAGCTACAACTTCCTTCCTTTTTTGTCATCGTTAATCCACGCTGTGTTGTAACATGTTTTGTTTTTTTGAACATGAAAGACTTGATAAGTAATCGAGATATGTAAGGTTCATGAATTAAAAAGAATCGTGCTAGAACGATATAGTTGACACTTGAAATTTTAACTTTAAATTTCTATGTTTGTGACCAATATTTAGTTAAGGTCATCTTGTTCATGACAGGTATTTTTATTATTTTAATCGAATATATAGACCACATCAATGCTAAAAAAATGGAAACTAACAAGAGCGCTATTTGTCTCATGAGAATGTTGGTTTTTATTTGAGGTTGATTATTTTTTTATGGTTTTTTTTTTTCATTTTTTCTGTTTTAGGTTGTATTTTTGGTTTCATAAACACTCTTATTTATAAGTCTAGAGCTATGCATCCCTATTCATACATGACTTAAAATTCAAAAGAAATTATAGTGCTTGTGCTCTATACCAATGTTTTCAAAAATTAAAACTAGACCGTCCGTCAAACCAGTCTTTTTAACGGTTAGCGGTTGGACCAGTCTGACCAGAATGTAAGAACCATATGATTGTCCTAAATATTATATATACATATATATTATAGAAAAATAAAAAAAATCAAATATTATATAGCTAAAAAACCAGTTCAACCGGACGGTTTTCCAGTCGATCCGCTGGTCGACCCGTCCGTTTCATTCAAAACGATTTTGAGCACATAACCAGACTGCTTGAGTGGATGAAACCCGATCTGACCGGCTGGTCTGGTCGGGTTTTAAAACACTACTCTATACATCAATGGTTCTACGTCACTATCACTATCTATATGTTATATTCATAAGTTTACCTTGTTATATAGAGTTTATAACTCTATACATCAGTATGATGTATGCATAAGTTTATTTCGTAGATAGAGTTTATAACTGAAAAGGATGATCAAATAATAATTTTAATATATTTTAATAGTTTTCACTTGTCATATTGTCACAACTAGAAGTTGCTAAAAGGTAATTAATTACAATCAAACCAACTAAACAAACAAAACTAAACAAATAGCCACGCACTAACAGACACGCAATATGTTTATCTAAGTGTGCTATTTCTATCCAAGGAAGTCGTATGACATAGTAATACACATCATATATACTAATATACCGTATATATTTTCGACATAACATAAGAGTACAAAATCGAGGACGGGTCTTAAAACAACTGGTAAGATTACTGTTTTGTGCCTTCAAATTATATGTTCAAAGTCTGTGCAAGGTAATGCTGCATAGATCGCGAAACGATTCCGCTCATCTCCGACCAATGTGCAAAGTAGGATCTATGTCAAGCCTCGAGTACGCTCTTTACAAGAATTACAAAGTTAATAAAACTCAAGATTCGTTTCAACTCCTATGTGTTTCCTAGGATTCTTTTTTTTGAGAAACTTCATAAACCAAAACCAAGCTATTAACTATCTCTTTGTCTTCACTAAAAAAAGGCACAAATTGCCGGCAACCTAAGACCTTAATAAGCTTAATGAACAACTGAAACAACTTATAGATACTACTTATGGAAGCTAAAACCAAATCCACCTCGGATTCCGATGAGTGGCATTGGTGGTTGTTAGTGGCGGCGATGGTTGTTCTAGTTACCGGAGCTGCCTATGTTACTATGTGGAGAAACTTCCATGAGCATCGCCATGAGGTTCCTCAGATTCGAAGGCCGCCGGAAGGTTTTGTGCAGAAATATAGCGAAGCGCTTCGCGTGTCTACACAATTCTTCGATGTTCAAAAATGTAATCAGTAATCACAAATTCCTTTCTCGTAAAACTATCATAAAACTAGGCATTGGAGACTGATTTGTAAATGAAATCACATTGGTTGCCATATTAGCAACCACAATCAATTTGTGTAAATGGTCGCAAAATTTGCGACCAATAAAAACCTTTCAATTAGAAAAAAGAAATAAGTTACAAAATCAAATAAAGTTTAGTCCTAAATAGTCACAAAAATTGGCAACCTTTTCAATTCTGTTGTAAACAGAACTACTTAATGAAGGTTTTCGTGATATACGATTACCTTTTAAAGTTTTTTGAGAAACACAACTCGTTTTGTGACAACATTTTTAGTCGCAAAATGGATTTCACGACTAAATTTGTTGTCGCAATTAAAGCGATGGTGTTCATACTAAATTTTGGTGAAATTGAAGCTGGTAAACTAGAGAACAATCGGATCGAATGGAGAGGGGATTCGGGGCTAAACGATGGAAAGGACGAAAACGTTGATCTGTCGAAAGGAATGTATGACGCCGGAGACCTCATGAAGTTTGGTTTTCCGATGGCTTTCACGGCCACCGTTCTCGCATGGTCAATCCTGGAATACGGTCAACACATGGAAGCAGTTAATGAGCTTAAACATGCTCAACAATCACTCAAATGGATCACTGATTATCTCATCAATGCACATCCGTCTGATAATGTCCTCTATATTCAGGTTAATCAATTTAATTTTATTTTTTTAACACCAACACCTATAATATTTTGGATAAAAGTAGCAACACTAAATAATATAGAATAATGTTATCATCCCGAAGACTCGAATCAAACAAACAAACAAACTTACCCAATATATTCTCACTTTTCAGTAGCATCTGGAGGGAAGGATATACACAAACCTTACCCCTATCCAGTTGGGATAGAGAGGCTGATCCCAGTGGCGGAGCTTGACCGAAACTTCAGGGGGGCGAAATAATTTTTTTTTTTTCAGGGGGGCGAAATAAAGGTTTTTAAAAAATTTTACCCTACGTATCGGGAAATATACACTACTACACGAAAAAACAGGGGGTGGTGCCCCCCCCCCCCCGGTCTTCACTAAGATGCGCCCATAGCTACTCCGAAGGAGTCTCTTGCTCATAGTTATCGTTTGCAGTTGATCATCCCAACACTTTTAACGTTATTGTCACGAGCTAAGTAAAATAACGTTAAAATTAGTGCAATTTTACTTTGGCCCCTTGAGGGCCACACATATATACATTATACGTGTGCACCGCAAATAGGGCGATCCCGAAGACTCGAATCCATAGCGTTTAATCAATTTAGTTAGTTATAGCTTATGCAAATTGTACAATTTGCACTTTTATTATGGAAACAAAAGTTATTCTAGCTTATGCAAATCGATAAATGCTATTCATGTAGAGTCAACCGTTTAAGTAATCGATCCTTTGCCATTTTCTCAGGTGGGTGATCCAGAGATAGACCATAAATGCTGGCAAAGACCAGAAGCTTCAACTGAAAAACGACCAGCAACCCAAGTGAACAACTCGCACCCTGGCTCAGACGTTGCCTCCGAGACCGCTGCAGCAATGGCTGCAGCCTCTCTAGTTTTCAAGAACCAAGACCCGGGTTATTCCAAACTGCTTCTTGGTCATGCCCAAAAACTGTTTGAGTTCGCTAATAATTATCCAGGAGTTTATAGCAAAAGCATCCCAATTATTCAAGAATATTACAACTCTTCTGGATTTGTTGACGAGTTGTTGTGGGCTGCATCATGGCTCTACCACGCCACTGGTGACCACGATTACATCCGTTATGTCACCGTTGTCCACGGAAATGCGTTCGCTAATTGGGGCGACCCGACATGGTTTTCTTGGGATAACAAGTTAGCTGGAACACAGGTAAAAACAAAAACAAACAAACTTACCCAGTATATTCCCACTTTTCAGTAGGGTCGAGGGGAATGATAGACACAAAGCTTATCCCTATCCCAATTGGGATAGAGAGGCTGCTCCAAAGGAGTCCCCGGCCCAAAATTATCGTTTGAAGTTGATCATCCCAACATTTTTGACGTTATTTTCACAAAATAAGTAAAATAAAGTTAAAATTAGTGCAATTTTACTTTGCCCCTTGAGGGCCCACACATATATACATTATATGTGTGCACCGCAAATGAGGCTTGAGCTGGAACAAAGATGGTATAACGGTTAGAATCCAAGGGTTTTTAATCGAAAACCCATGCTCAAATCCTGTTGGGAATCTGGACAATGATTCTAACGGTAACATATGGGTCAAAGGAGATGCGAATCATACAACAGATAAGCCTGGTTGTTAGGGGAGTTTGGCCCCCAAATGAACCATTTTCTCTCAAGTCCTGGGCCTTGAGGTGGACCTGTCGTGGACCACCTAAAGGCAAGGATGTTACCGTTTTTTTGTTAAAAGATTGTAAATTGTTTGTTTAATGCGCGTCAGGTGTTGTTATCGAGAATAAATTTCTTTGGTATGGACACAAGGATACCGATTGTAGAAAGTATGAACCTCCAAATGTACCGGAGGACTGCTGAGGCTCTTATGTGTACGATTTTGTTGCCATCAGCAACAAAAGAGAAAACAAATGGTTAGTTTTCAAACTCAAATTCACTGTAGATTCACAAAATACTTAGCAAGTTTTACGAGTTGATTAGGGTTTCCTTAATTTTTGTGTAACCAAATCATAAGGCACCTTAATAGCTCGTGTTTTTTGATCAAATTTAAACATGACACGACCTCAAAAATCAAATCAGGCCCATAAATCTTAACACAAAGACAAACCTGTTTTCTCGGGTTTCTTGTCATGGGCGAATCATTGCGAGGGGCGGGGGCAACCGACCCCCCTTTTTTGCGTCAGTAGTGTTAATTTTTCGGTCGATAGGTTAAAAATTTTCATAGGTATTGTTTTCACTATTGATTTCGTCCCCCTTTAAATTTCCGTCTCTCCTCTAAAGCGAGTCAAGCTCCGTCATTGTTTCTCGTTCCACCTTAACTCAAATAATTTTAATGTTACACTTTTGTAAATATTAATCTTTATATTACTTTTCTGCAACAATATATTATTTTTTTGACATAATACACCAAGTCCATTTAAATCATGTCATCAAAACATATTTTTTGAATTATTCAGGGCCAACCTGTGAAAATAAACAGACCCGTTTAACTAACCATATTTGTCGGCTCGACCCAAAATTAAACCAGCCCAAACCAATTAAATGAAACCGGACCCGGAACCGACAACCCGAACCGGAACCGGTCATGTCCGAACCAGTGGGTACAAACAAGTCCGGTTTTTCAGACAAATTAAGACCAAAACCGGAACTGGTTCCACATGTATCCGGCCAAAACCGGAACCGGACAAACCCGAACCGGAACCGTTCAAAAACCGGTCGGAACCGGTCGAAACCCGGAACCGGAACCGGGTATTGACTTTGTTGACTGAAACTGGAACCGATTGGAACCGGAACCGGTTCCAAGAAAAACCCGATTTACGCACCTCTAGGTTTGTGTAATGGGAGTGACAATCTTTGTAAATTGATTAGGTTTTTGAATTTTTGCAGGTGGTCTAATATGGTTGAACGAGTGGGATTCGTTACAATACGCCATAGGCAATGCATTCCTAGCAGTTGTTTTTAGCGACTACATGTTCACATCGAAAACGCCATATTTATATTGCAATGGTAAATTATACGAACCAATTAACCTTCGTGACTTCGCTATTTCACAGGTACCCAAAAAAAAATCATCTGACTTGAGTATTTTTTTTAATTTTTTTTACGAATTAAGACTCAGCCACTTGGCTCACCTTGACAAACGGTTCACCCCTCGCTAAAGAGCCAGTTGTGACCGAGCCCACACCATTCAGGATAACTGAGATCATCTAACTTAAGTACTTAACAAACTATTAAATCATGTTTTGTGTGTATAGGCTGATTACGTATTGGGAAACAACCCGATGAACATGAGCTACCTAGTCGGCTACGGGCTTAACTACCCTAAGTATGTGCACCATCGTGGTGCCTCGATACCAGTTGGTTCGATTACAAGTTGTCAAGACGGTTTCAAATGGCTTAACTCCACAAGACCTAATCCTAACCTAGCTATTGGGGCAGTTGTTGGTGGACCGTTCCTCAACGACACATACATCGACTCACGAAATAACTCAATGCAAGCCGAACCCACGACTTATAATAGCGCCTTTTTTGTTGGTCTTGTGTCGGGATTAGTTGCTTCGACTTCCGTGGTTCGTTCATTCACATGATGTTACTATTCATTTGAAATGGCTTTTTGTAGTGTGTAAGTTGGTGTGAATATAAAAACTAGAGTAGGTTTGCAACATGGTGTCCATAAAACTTGTAGTATACACACTTTTTTATGAGAATATATGAAGTTGATACTTGATAGACATGTCCATAAAATCACGTCGTATTTTGCAGTGCACGTATATAACGTATGTGTGTGTGCCCTTAAGGGTCAAAAGTAAAAATTGCACTAATTTTAAAGTTATTTTACTTATTTTGTAAAAATAACGTTAAAAGTGTTCGGATGATTAACTTCAAACGATAACTTTGAACCAGTGACTCCTTCAGATCAGCCTCTCTCGCTCGAAAAGACTTGGCTCAAAATGTGCTCGTACAAAACGAGCCGAGTTTGAGCCATGGTTTGCTCGGCTCAAGTTCGGCTTGTGGCTCGATTCATTGGCTCGGCACGATTTATAATGTGTGTGCGTGTGTGTATATAAAATATATATGATTGTGAACAAATAAGAACCCATATATAAAAATATAACCTAATGGTTAATTAAAAAGTTAAGTGACTAAGATTATGCCATGTGTCAAATTTCTTTTTTTTTTTTTTTTACATACAAGGCCACAAGGCATATTAGACACTAGGTTAAAACCCATGTATTACATGGGTTTGATATATATATAATTTGTTAAAATCACAATTGTTTTTTTTCTCCTATTATGTAGATTAAATAAATATAAGTTTTTAAGTTTCTAATTTTATATTTTATTATTATTTTACTTTCGTTTAATTTTTTTTACTATTGATATTTTTATATTTTAACTTTAGTGTTTATATATTTATAGGTAGAAAATTTTATTATTTTAAACATAATTATTCATTTTCTATTATTTAATAAAAGGAAGACATTAATTGAAGAGAGAGATGCGTGAAATTCATAAGCTGACTTAACCAGAGATTGACATGTGACAGTAGAAAACTTTTATTTATTATAATAGATAGATTTTGTTATTTTTAAATATTAGATTTAATATGGTGATAACACTTGTCATGGTGTCACATTGTATTATATTTTAATTAATCTACTTTTTAATAAGAGTTTACCTTCTTTTTTTTATACATTCATAATTTTTTTATAAAAATTACACCATTTTACTCGTCTCGTTTTTCTCTTTTATTCCGTTATAGCTTTCAGTAGGTTTTTTAATTTTTTTTCTAATCTCCGTATTTACATCAATGTAACAAACTTCGAAAACATAACATTCACGCCGTATAAAAAACGATTTACATTAATGTAACGACTCACACCAAAATTTGAATTTAAAATCAACTTAAAATCACGTTTTTTTTTTAATTTGTAACGAGTTAAAACGAAATTTTTATAAAGTTTACCCCATCTTTTTTTAAAAAAATTCATAACTTTTTTAAACTATATTTTTTTAAAAAATAATTAACCTATTATACTCGTCGCATTTTTCTCTTCAATTCCATTATAGTCTCGACTTTTTTTTTTTAATTTTGTTTTGGATGCTCCTAATTTTATCATTGTAACGAACATAAAGATAACAAATTAATTTGGTTTTTTTTCTAACAATGATAAATTACAATGATGTAATTTACATCACTGTTATTTACCATTGTTAGAAAAAAAATGCAAAATAATGTTTTATATTTATTCTCGTTACATCAACGTAAATAAAGGATATATAGGAAAAAATTAAAAACTAGTCGAGATTATAATGGAATTAAAGCCAAAATTACATCACTGCAAATAATGTGTTGCATCACCGTAAGTTACATCATTTTGTATTACATTACTTTAATTTACCGTTAGAAAAAATTTAAAATAGTGTTATGTTTATGTTCGTTACATCGATGTAAAAAGAGATAATTGAAAAAATAATAAAAAAAACTAGTCTATATTAAAACGGAATTAAAGAGAAAAATTACATTACTTTAAATAACGTGTTACATCACTGTCATTTAACATTGTTAGAAATAATTTCAATTTAATTTGTTATCTTTTAATCTCATTACAATAATGTTATACCGAGCATGCAAAAAAAATTAAAAAAACCTAGTCAAGACTATAACGGAATTAAAGAAAAAATAAGAAGAGTAAAATTGTGCAATTTTTATAAAAAATAATATTGTACAAAAAAGTTATGAATGTATAAAAAAAGAGGGGTAAACTTTTAATAAAAAAGTAAATTAATTAAAATATATTAGATGGTGACAAATGTAATCTAGCTTTTAATTAAACAAAATATCTAATATACCCTTACATATTAAAAAAAGAAAAACATCACGTGACACGATCTTATACACTTGACTTTTTGATTAATCATTGGATGATAGTTATTTAGTTATAGCTCTATCCAAGGGTTTTCATTTGAACACTTATATATATATATATATATATAGGGGATGGTTCGAATGTTAACCCTTCCTTATTGCGATAACCGAATAACTACATCTTAATACTTTGGCGTCCACATTAAAGTAAATCTAAAGGTGTAGGTTTTTCTTATTTTTTATTAATGTAAATGGATCCTACATCAATTTAAAAAAAAACATACACTTTTAGATTTACCTTAGTGTGAGCTCCAAAGTAATATGATGTAGTTATTCGGTTAACACAATAAACATTGGTTACCATTTGATCCTCTATATATATAGGGCTGGGCACAAAAAATAACCCACTAAATGTACGCTAACCCAAATAGCTTTGGCAAAATAAAGCCAAATCTTGGATTTTTTTTAAACATCATTGTAACACATTTTGAACACCATGTTCTGTTATAAATTTGTGCTAATTCTTTTTCGTTTGAGATCCTACATCAATGTAGTGAGCGATCTCAAACGAAAAAGAATTAGCACAAACTCATAAAAGAACATGGTGTTCAAAATGTGTTACAATGATGTTTAAAAAAAATCCAAGATTTGGTTTCATCTTGCCAAAGTTATTTGGGTTAGCGCGCATTTAGTGGGTTATGTAAAATTTCATGCCCTATATATATAGGGAAGTGATCTATTGCAAACCTTAGGATTCATCAATAAGCTAATAACCTCACCATATTTAATGATCAAATTACAAGATGCTGATCTAATGGTTGATATTTAACTATAATATAATAATGTACTTGATTTTAAAGAAAAGAGAATAAGGGTATTAATGTAATTTGATATATTAAATATTTTACCCCCTCTTTTTTTATACATCAATAACTTTTTATACTATAATATTTTTTTATAAAAATTGCACCATTGTACTCGTCTTATTTTTCTCTTTAATTCCGTTATAGTCTTAACTAGGTTTTTTTATTTTTTTTAGGACGTTCGTATTTACACCAATGTAACAAGTATAAAAATAAAAATTATTTGTAACGAGCTGTAACAAATTTGGGTTTACATTATTCCGCAACCTTCTCAGAACGACGAATGACATAATCTCAGGTGACGAGAGGTGGAGGTGTGACAATGTGACGTGATATCCTTTGGCCGTGTCTCTCACCCTTTTGAGTTTAGAGTTTAGACCCATGCTTGACTCCACCAAGGGTTTTTAATTTCCTAATTTGTCTGTTCTTTTTTTGTTTTTTGTTTTTTTTATTGGGTTTTTCATTTTTAATGTTTTATTTTTTATTAGTGTTGTACATTTGGATCTGTGATCTTTATAATTTGGTTTTGATATAAAAGTTCTGAGATCGTCTTCGCATTTTGTTATTCTAAATCATTATCATTTACCATGACACCCGTATTTCCGTTTAGGAAGTTATCGTTTTTGCAGCACGACATATTTTAGGTTTTACATTCGATTAACGATCAGTGTACCGTATTTTTGGTATGTGTTTTAAAACCTACAATTAAATTAATGAATTTGTCAACCCAAACATAAAATGAATTACAAAATTAAAGATTTGATCAAGTAAACATACAAAAATAGTAGGGGATTAAAACCTACAGATAAAAAAATAATAATAAAAAAAACCTGGCTATGCCAAGACAAATCAGACATAATACTTGTATTTGTGTAATATTGTATCAAAATAATCATTTAGGAGCATGTTTATCTTTAAAATAATAAAATTCATTAAAAATATGTTCTTGGGTTTTTAAAAAGTAGGTTTTATGGGCAAGAGTGAGGGAGAAGACATTTGAATTTTAAAATAAAATATAAACAAACTTGCAATAATGACCAAACAGGAACAAATCACAGCAGTTTAAACATATTGAAACTCAAAACAAGATCTTGATTAAAATAAAATAAAATAAGTATAACACACATTGAATCAAAATATTTGAAGGTTGAGTCATTAAAAAAGATAAAAAAAACATAGAACTGAAAAGTGAGTTCATCCAGTTGTATGGAAGCTAACTGACTTGACAATATTACTCACCCGCTCAGCAAACGTTTTGGAAGTTATCTTTTTACCAGGAACATGAAACGGGTTCGATACAGCATCCAAATATGCAGAGTGAAACCTCCTGAAAAACTACACGAAAAAACAGGTGGATGCAGGCAATCAAATATAGTAAACATAAAATTGTTTGATTAATTGAGTTCTTAAATTGTAAATTTAGGTTCCCTTTGGACCCAATTACAAATAAATTGAAAAGCTAACTGGCCAGGTCCCAGGATGCGTTTTATCCCCAATGGATCACATTAGCGAATAGTCATTCAACCCAATTACTTAAAAACAGGTTGTGTTTTTATTGCTAATGGGTCAAACTATGGAATGGTCAATTTTACTGAATTACTTGATACTAATAAATGTAGTTGTGTTTTTGATAGAAATGCAACTCGTAAGCCTGATGTTACTATGGTTTATTCTCGTTTACATCTCCATGAACAACAGATCACTCAGCTTCAACAAGATGTGGCAGACATTCGATCCTCGCTTACTATTTTGACGGATGATAGCAACGAGTCCAGTGAATTCCAGAAGGTTGTTTTGGCTTGGATGAAAGCTCAAGAGAAGAAACAGGTAGATGCTTCCGGCTCTTCTGGTGTGGTTTTCTCCAATTCAGGGGGCGGCGCCAATCCAAATGAAACACCGCCAGTCTTTCCTTGGGCTGTGAAGAAAATTAAGTTAACTGAATTCAGTGGATTCGATCCTCAAGGGTGGATCCAAAAAGCCAATCTCTACTTCGACATCAACAATACACCGGAAGAGATACATCTCCGATTCGCTCAGTTGAGATGGTGGGGGTGGCTCAACACTGGTTTACGATCATCTCTCAAGTTCATTCCTCTCTGTCTTGGATCGAGTTCCAACGCGAATTATTGCAACGTTTTAGTGGTCTGGAAAGCCAAAACCCTTATGAACACTTAGCTTCAAAATCTGATTCAATTTTGGATTACATTGATGAATTTAAATACCTTCTTTCATTAGTTTCCCTGTTATCGGATTCTCAGGTGATGGGTTGTTTTATTGCGGGATTAAAAGATGATGTGAAGAAATGGGTAAATCTTCATCGTCCTCAATCTCGTTTAGACGCCATGTATTTGGCTAAGGACGTCGAGAATATGCTCCGACCTAACTCCGGGAGGGGACCTCTTTCCCGTTTCCGATATCTCACACCCTCTGAGGCTCTGATCCATTTCAATTGGGCTTAGCTCATAGTTTTTCTCAGTTGGGCCGGACTGAGCCCAATCCTGTAAAAAACTTTAAAAATCTAGATCGCCAAAGTCCCCACTCTACTCGTTCTCCTATATCATTCAAGGTTTCTTCCCCATATTCACCTGATTCCAGCTTTCCTCGTGATCAGGGAACTCGTTCTTTATCTCGCATAGAGTAGGAAGAACGTCGGAAAAAGGGGTTATGCTATAGATGTGGTCAATAATATGGTCCGGCTCATAAGTGCCCTAAGGGTGAATTTCGAATTTTATTACTTGGTGATGTTGAAATTGAGTTACCAAGTGGTGAAACCAGTATGTTAGATGCCAATTTTTCTGGAGGGGGGACGGAATCACCTGGTGATGACACCCTTGGCACATGCTTGGCCTTAGAATTTGAATGCACTTTATCTATCCATGGGGGAGCTGCAACCATGAAATTGGAAGGTGTTTTACGAGGTATTCCAGTAATTATGTTGGTTGACAGTGGTGCCTCCCATAATTTCATCCCTCACAAATTGGTGGCAGCTTTGGGGTTGCCTTCTACCCCTTTTGGGGGCATCAAAATTAAATTAGGTGATGGACATTTTGTTTTTGTTAATCAACGTTGTCTCGCAATTTCCATCAAGATTGGGTCATGTACCTTTTCTTTGGATGCACTGGTGCTCGATACAGGCACCTTAGATTTCATTTTGGGAATGGAATGGCTAAGATCTTTGGGTGAAGTTGTTCATGATTGGAATCATTCTTGGATGCGTTTCACTTTCAAAGGGAATCCAGTTCAATTACAGGGCTTCGGGGAAGGTCAAAATACTCCAGTTGCATTGCATCAATGGTTATCATGTGCTGAAGTCGTTCCTTTAGATTCTAAACGTGTACCCTCTCCTTTGGAAGCTTCTCTTATTCCTATTACCTCACTAGAACAAGATGAGTTAACTTGAACCAGTTTGAGGATATTTTTTCACACCTCATCTCACTTCTTCCTATTCGCACTCATGATTACCAGATTATTTTATCAACATCTGCTCCTATATGTGTCAGGCCTTATAGCTATCCCCACGTTCAAAAAGACAAAATTGAAAGACAAGTTAAAGAACTATTACAAATTGGAATGATCCGACCCAGTACTAGTTCCTACTCCAGTCCGGTAATTTTGGTGCGTAAAAAAGATACCACTTAGCGCTTATGTGTGGAATATCGGGCTTTAAACGATGCAACAATTCCTAATAAGTTCCCCATACCTATGGTGGATGAGCTAATTGACGAATTACATGGGGCTCACTTTTTCTCTAAAATTGACCTTAAATCGAGCTATAATCAGATACGTATGCACCCTGATAGCATTGCTAAAACTGCCTTTCGTTTATCCAAAAAAAAAAAAAACGGCCTTTCGAACTCATAAAGGTCATTACGAGTATTTAGTGATGCCCTTTGGGCTAATGAACGCCCTTGCTACCTTTCAAGCCACTATGAACGATGTTTTCAGACCCCTTTTACGTCATTCCTTAGTCATATTCTTTGATGACATTTTACAGCAAGTTTTACAATTATTAGTTGCTCATCAATTTCGGGTTAACCGCCAGAAATGTAGTTTTGGGCAGCAATCCATTGAGTATTTGGGGCACATCATTAACGCCCAAGGGGTGTCAATGGACCCTTCAAAGGCCAATTCCCGTGAATGTCAAAGGTCTCCGGGGTTTTTTAGGCCTCGCTGGCTATTATCGCAAGTTTGTCAAAGATTATGGAAGCATTGCTTGTCCCCTCACTGTTTTAACAAAGAAAGATGCCTTTCAATGGACACCCACTGCGCAGCAAGCTTTTGATTTGTTGAAAAATGCTCTCATCACAGCCCCGGTCTTAGCTTTACCCAATTTCAAAGTTCTGTTTGTTGTGGAGTGCGATGCCTCGGGTCGAGGCATTGGGGCTGTCTTAATGCAACACAACAGACCTATTGCTTATTTTAGTAAGGCTCTCAGTGATCGCAACCTAAGTAAATCAACCTATGAACGGGAATTAATGGCATTAGTATTGGCGGTTCAACATTGGCGCGGTAACCATTTCACAATATGCACAGACCATAAAAGTTTAAAATTGTTATTACAACAAAGGACTTCCACAGCTGATCAGCAGAATTAGCTTGCCAAACTATTGGGTTATGACTTTGACATTCTTTATAAGCCGAGTAGGGAGAATCGTGCAGCTGATGCTTTGTCTCGCCGGGCAGAAGTGGGCGAACTTTCTCAAGCACTTTCGGCTCCTGTTTGGGTTCAAGGAAGTCAATTATTAGAGGAGGCTAAGGCTGATCCGGAAATACAACAATTAATGCAGAAATGTATCCTCCAACCGCATTATTCAGTAAAAAATGGGCTGTTGTATTACAAAAATCGAATTGTCATCCCACGTCTTTCCAAATTCATACCCTAACTTTTTCATGATTTTCACACTATAGCTTCAGGTGGTCATTCGGGGTTCTATCGCACATATAGACGCTTAGCAGCCAATCTTTATTGGCCCAGTATGACTTCGGCTGTCAAGAAGTTCATTCGGGAATGTGATATTTGTCAAAGGTGCAAGACGCCAAGACCGACACGACTACTCCTAGTGGATTATTACAGCACTTAGCTATTCCATAAATGATTTGGGATGATCTGTCAATGGATTTCATCACGGGGTTACCATCTTCAAAGGGATTCACGGTTATTTTGGTGGTTGTTGACCGATTATCAAAGTATGCTCACTTTGTTCCCTTGAGACATCCTTATACGGCTAACTCAGTGGCTGATGTGTTTGTTAAAGAGATTATACGCCATCATGGGTTTCCTAAGACTATTGTTAGTGATCGCGATCCACTTTTACTTAGTAAGTTTTGGCAAGAGATATTCCGTTCTATGGGTACCAAATTGAACATGAGTTCTGCATATCATCCGGAGTCGGATGGTCAATCGAAGGATATCAATAGGTGTTTGGAAACCTATTTACGCTGTTTTGCAACTGATCAACCGAATTTGTGGTCTTTGTGGACACCCTAGGCAGAATTTTGTTATAATTCCACTTTCCATGCATCCATCGGTCTTACTCCCTTTGAAATAGTGTACGGCCAACGGCCTCCTGTCTTTCAATTTATTCCTGGAGAAATAAGGGTTGATTCAGTGGCTCAAGAATTGAGAGACCCTGATGAGGCTCTTAAGCAACTGAAAATGCAATTAGCTAATGCTCAAATCATCATGAAGATGTATGCTGATAAGAAACGTTGGGAAGTGACATTCTCTGTTGGCGATTGGGTTTGTGTTAAACTTAAACCCTATCGACAATTGTCTGTGGTTAATCGTATTCACCAAAAGTTGGCAGCAAAATTTTTTGGTCCTTTTCAGATTGTTGCTACTATGGGTCCAGTCGCTTATAAATTACACCTTCCACCTACTTCAAAAATTCACCCAGTCTTTCATGTTTCTCTGTTAAAACGAGCAGCAGCAGGAATGGGGAACTCTGCTTTACCTCCTGAATTCGACATCAGTAACACTATTCCTATGACTCCTCTAGCGGTTCTTGACAGACATACAACACAGCAAGATGAGGAAAAGATGCAGGTATTAATCCATTGGAAAGATCAATCTCAAGAAGACGCTACGTGGGAAGATACCTTTGGATAAAAAATCAGTGTCCTGACTTCAGTCTTGAGGACAAGACTGTTTTTGCAGGAGGGAGTAATGATAGAAATGCAGCTCGTAAGCCTGATGTTACCATGGTTTATTCTAGAAGGACTAAGAAAGGAAATTTGTAATAGTTGTATACGGTTTAGTATATATAGATAGGGAAGGGGAATTGAGATTTCACTTTTGGAGAAAGATTTGTAATAGTGGCTCTTGCACTTAGTGGGAGAGAGGGAGATATCCCTGGAAATCTTTTGTAATCCTTTTCTTTGATGATATGAAATTCCTTCCCTATTTTTGATTAATTCTAGGGTTTGATTGTGTGTGTTTTTCTCTTTTCTACCATTTCCGATCATTACCTCAGTTTTATCCCAAATGAATGGGATTAGGTCAAACTAGTGATTAGCCAGTTTTACTCAATTACTTATAAATGGGCTTTTTATCCCTAATGGGTCAAACTAGCAGTGAATGATCCAAACATCTGAAATCATTATATCAGATGTGGTTTATCCCTTATGAGTCAAATTAGTGACTAACTAACTAAGAAAATGTGTCAAAAGTCATGCAAAGCATATCTTCAATGCAACAAACATCTGAAATCATTTTATTCATGTAAGAATAAAATTAATTATAGCCTTAAGAGCGATAGTTGAGAACCAAAATTGTAAGCAGTTTTAGGTGGTTGATGATTGGTAGTTAAAGATCTAAAGTTGATTGAGTGGTGTTGAATAAGCACCTTAAAATGGTTGGTGGTTTTTGATTAAATATTATATATTCCATTGTTAATTTAATAAAATAATGGTAGTTAACCATAGCATTAGGGGCTACCCTTGGCAAAACCCTCACTAAATTAATATAATTTTCGTAATCATATTTGACCCTAATTTTTGTAAATTATCAATAATGTGAGAAAGAAATTAAGTACTGATAGGGGCAGTAATGGGTCAATTCGACTTGCTTGTTATCCTAAACTAGTAAGATGAAATGATAAAAAAAAAAAAAAAAATTTAAAATGCGTCTGAACTTGAAATGAATTTTAAATGCATATAATCCTAGATTCATCTTGATCAAAAAAAATCATATAATCTAAATGGATAATGTACGTGGCCACCAAGCATTCAACTTCTTTCACTGAGATAGCTCTATATTGAAACTACTTAGTAGGCCGCTTCCATATGTCTCCACCAAAAACATGCTTATTGAAGAAAACTGCGTTAAAATTTCTACAAAGACAAAAGTGCCGTAGTACTGAGGTATTACAAAGCAACAATAGATAATAAAATAAACTAGTATATATTTGTCACTAGGTTAAAAACCTATGTATTGTACATGTCAAATAAATAAATTTTAAAATTATTTATTTTAATTAGCATATCATATATTTCTTAAAGATGTTTCATAAAAATATAAAATATATGACGTCAAATTATTTACGAAACTGAATAATATCATTATCATTACTATCTAATAGAAGAAAGATAAGAAAAATTAAAATTTTAAAAAATATCGTATAAATATTTAACAATAGAGAGACAGGAAACCAATTTTGAGATGCTCTAGGAACATGACATGGACCCCTAGATACCTTTATTTATTAGAATATGTAGATTTATGATACTCTCATACTCCCATGGTTTAAAAAGGCGTCGTGAGGCGCGCCTCGAGGTGTACGCCTCGGCTGAGGTGGCCAGAAAAGGTGTTTGAGCGTAGCCTCAGGTGGGGGATTTGGAACTTAAGCATCGGGTGTGTCGATGCGGGCTGAGGCGTAGAGGCGGTGAGGCTTAAGCCTCACCACAGACATATTTTTTTTTGACATGTTAATTTGACCTCTTTGGTATTTTTTTTGACCTTTTAAGTAAATTTATAATCTGAAAACCCTACATGCTCTCAATCGCTCACGTAATACACCTCCAATCTCACAAAATCGGCATCCGGCGGTGTTCGGTGGTTCTCACCGGTGGTCGGTAGTCGGCGGCCAGCGCTCGAGGTGGTCATCCAAGTGTTGGTCGGCAGTCGCAGGTTCCTTTCATTCCTCAATCGACACAGCTCCTTTCAATCGGTCCTTACTCCTCAATCTACACAGGTTTCTTTCATTTCTTTTTGATTTTGTTTATGTTTGAATCCAATTTCTGTTTGATTTTGATTTTTGTTTGATTTTGATTCAATCGACTCAGGTGTTGTTTGAGTTTAAGTTCTGTTTGATTTTGATTTTGATTTATGTTTGATTATTGTTTGATTTTGATTTCTGTTTGATATTTAATCAATCCTGTTTGAGTATTTTGATGTTTAAATTGTGACACTTTTATTGTTTGTTTTATGTTAAATTGCAACTTTTATTAAATATATTTGTAATTTTAATTATATTTCAATATAGTTTCGAGGCTTACGCATCGGTCCGCCTCGAGGCTTTCGCCTCGTGAGTCTAACAGAAAACGGCTCGAGGCTCGTTTCCGCTTTTTTAAACCTTGCATACTCCAACATGTTTTTGTATGAATTTGGTAACACAAACACTTTAGAATCCTCTTCATACATTATGCCCTTTTAAAACATATATATATTTTTGTAACTGTATTTGGCACAAAAAAATATTAATAAAAATATAGAAACAACCCTTTTCTGGGTATGCTTGTTTGCTTTGTTATTTACCCAGCTCACTATGCTACCTCTAGTCAGCATGCACATAAAACAACAGAGTTACAAAGTTCACAAATTCATTAAGCACTTACATTTCTTACGTCAGCATCACGGACATCAAGGTCTGTTGTGACGAGTATAAACTTTACCTTTGTGTTAGTTAGATAACCATACCTGCCCACAACATTTAACCTGAGTTAAGTACACTCACTTGTAGCTCACAAATAGTGTCATCATTTGTATTTTGTAAATGAAACCAGTGACTACAAAGTAAACGTGAGTAATATTAAGTATTAACACAAATGTGAAATATGCTCACACTTTGTAATTTTCGGTTGGATATAGAAGGCCAAGAAATGTCTCATTTAGCATTGGGCCAGATTTTTTTGGGTTGTTCACTGCAAAACAATCATGACAATCTCATTACCATTGACTGTTGATCTTAGATATATATAGACACACATACACATGAAGAATTGCCAAATAGTAATATTAGCATGTATCTTAAACATGTACAGGTGTTAAAACTGTTGATCAAAATTTGCATAGTGAGTGCTTCATGCCTTCGTTTACAAGCATTATATACTTATAATGTTTTTGAGAACATTTTTCACATGTTAACAAGAATATCATCACACTTCACAGTTGTGAGTTCAAGTCAATTAGAGAATATAAATTTGAATACCAACTGCATGGCTTAAAGTTAGATATGAGTCATATGACAACTGGCCTCCATTCAACTGTATTATTCTCATAGCATATAGAAAAAACATCATCAGATGGCATTTTTCTTTCTTGATACTTTTGCAATATATAAGTTGTTTCCCTACTTCATTTCATGGTTGTAAAAATCGTTAGTCGGTAGTCGGGCAGCGAGGTGGGGACTAGGGATTAATCATGATTAATCGAAATTAATCGGATTGGAAATTTATATATAATTTTACAAAATTATATAATATATACACACAAAATTATATATAATTTTCAAAATAAATATTAGTTTTTCAATACATCAAAGATTTTCACAAATTAAAAAGCCTATAAATATATTTTTTTGCCAAAACACAATTAAAAAACCAACTAATAGGCCAAAACATGTTTAAAATGGGCTGGACAAAGGCTTTTAATTATTAGGGTTAAAAAAAACCACAATTTCTTTGGGCTAGACCGAAATTTTGGGCTTAAAACTGGGTTGACCGATTTTTTTGAACTTGACCGATTAATCCCGACTAGAGCCGACTACCGATTAGTGGACCGATTAGGCAAAATTTAATCAGCTTAGGGCCGACTAGCGATTAATCCCGATTAATCGGCCAATTAATCCCGATTTTTACAACACTGCTTCATTTGGGCTAAAATATTTAATCTTCATGTCTATTGACTCTTGATGCACATATTTAGAACAACTATTCAACCATTCCTCTTTCACCTAAAATCTCATTTCAACTCAATACAACATACAAATCCCATTTTGTTTCAATGCTTAATCCTTTTATTATTTTGTAAGTAAACACTAAGGTGTTGTTTGTTTTTTGAAAAAAGGCCTTCCTGACCTCTTTTGTCTGCGCCACGCAGATCACGGGCAAAGGTTGGGCTTCGCAGACTGTTTGTTTTCTCGAAGACCTTTCATTAAAAAGGTCTGCGCGGTCTCTTTTTGGCGCGGACGTGGACTAGCCTCTTCCCAGGTCTTCTTGCCTCTTCTCGTGATAATTAGGGGTTTACCTAAAAAAACTCATTTGCACCTCTTCCCGTTTTCACCTTCTTCCCGTCTTCACACCACCGTCCACCTCCACCGCCTTCACAACCACCGCCCACCTCCACCGCCTTCACAACCACCGCCCACCTCCACCGTCTTCACAACCACCGCCCACCACCATCGCCTTCAGGACCACCGCCCACCTCCAGTGCCTTCACGACCACCGCCCATCGCCGCAATCGCCGCCCTCCACCTATCGCCGCCTCTTTCACAGTTAAGGTGTTCGTTTTTTCTTCGAGTTCTTTGAATCTTTCGAATTTGATGATTAACAAACATGGGTCAATCCCAAAGGCTACGTGTTTGATTTAGGCGTTTGAGTACTATCTATTTCGTATTTGGTTAAATACTTTTGAACGCGTTTCGAATTTGATGAAACTTTCGAATCTTTGAATCTCCGGCAGATAAAAGATGAGGGATTAAATACTTTGATTTAGGTGTTTGATTTATTCACAGACGTTAAAAAAACAAACAATCTTCTTTCAACAAACTGAAGAGGTTTTGGCCAACTCTTCTGCAAAAGAGGTTTGCAGATGTGGTCCGCAGACTGCAGACGTTTTGCCTCTGAAAAAACAAACACCACCTAAAGCATGCTCATTGATCCCTAAAAACATGTTAGCAACTTTTTGACAATCAAGTATATTAACATAAGCTTGAATTCTAAAAACTGCAAGATTTTGGCCCGTCGCATTTCTGCCACTTTTTTCTCCAGATTGTAACCAAACATATCTTTTGACATCATTCTTACAACATTGGCGTCCGTATTTATTGGGGTCTTGTTTTATTGTGTATACGGATCAGAAAAGTCTTGAGGTCAATTTCCTGCTACAAGGCTTGAGGTCAAGCCTTTATCACAAGGGGGGAGTAATGATACGAATGCTCCTATTATAAGTGAAGTACAAGGTCCTAAGGTGTTACAAGCCTATTCTAGGAGGGGAAAAGGTGAAAAGACTAAAAGTAGCTAAGAGTTTGTTACGTGATAGAGAATATTATAAATAGAGGAAATAAGGAGATGGGAGGTAGGAATTTGGTTGTTAGATCTGTGGAGCTCCTACTTTGAGTAGAGAGAGAGGGATTTCCCTGGTTTACTAATTTCAATTCTCTGTAATCTTTCATTTCAATTAATACAAGTCCAATCCTCTCAATTGTGTGTTGAATTCTTTTATATTGTGATTGTGTGTGTTTAAATCCTATCAAATACCCTTAAAGTTAACTTGGTAATTGGATGGAGTTATAACCAGATGGAGTAAAATGACAAAATAAAAACTATAATGTTAAATTGGCAAAAATTAAGAGTTTGGATGAAAATACCAAATTCATCCAAACTATAGAGAGCAAAACGATAATTTAATCTAATTTAATCTATATTTTAATTGATCGTGAAAACTTCTAAAGCTTATTTGTTTCCTGCTCCCTTTTCACTCTCTAGAAGAGTGCGAAGTGGAAAAGAAAAGAGGTGGGAATTGAAGGCCTATTTATCATTTTATCCTAAGCAAATTGTTCTTGGTATTAAATCACACATAAATATATATGGATTTATATATATCATCTCATACTTTATATAAAACTAAATAAATTTGTCTTAATTGCAAACAAATGGGGGATCAGGGCGTTAAACATTATCAGGTGGATTCATTCATATAGCCCAATTAACACTTGCACAGATACCTAAACAACTATGTCAACTTGGTAGGAACAATTTTCTAACATAAACTCCACACATATGCCTTACATTTTTTACCATGATGTTTAAATTTAAGTGCATCTTTCCTCATTATTGCTATGCAAATTAAGATGAATGGATAACCAGATCATAAAGGGGTATATGATCAAATTAAGACATCCATTGATCCTTCTCTGAGAAAGGAACACGGTTCGTTAAAGGTGAAAAAGAACATTTGGATGACATCTTTAACAATTACATATCCACATGAAAAAGAACACTAGGATAGAGGTGAATTAAGATCTTAAAAATCAACAAATGTCATCCTGATGCATTTTCAGTGCAATTAAAAAACTTCCAATCCAAAGCCTAAACAATTTTCTAATGCGTGAAATCAATCAATAATCAAATTCGAAGCCCTAAAAACAAATACATGCACGAAATCAAATGATCCAACATAAAGCAGGTCATATTATCAGAATCATTATATATCATACCTCTTTCATCAACAACATCCAGAGAGCAATGAACTATATGATGAAGCTTTAGCGCATCATCTGCTTCAGTGAAACTCTGTATGTACAACGGATTATTCTGTTCACCCAAATATCCACATCATCAGGCATTGTTTAAACAATATGCAACAAATTCGTAAAATTAAACACGAAATGAACAGAATTAAACAAAACCTGATGACCAACAACGGCGATGCAAACGATCATCTTCACGTCACCGGTCGATTTGCACTTTCGATTGATCTGGCTGAAAGCCTGATATGAAAATGATTTTACTTTCGAGTTTGGTTGTTGCTTAAATACAATAATGAATAATGGCCCCTAAACTTTGATTATGGGATAGTTTTACAGAGGATCTGCATAAAACAAAAAATATATATATATTCAAAACCTAAAAATCAATAAACTTAAATCGAAATAACCAAACTCAAATATAAGCAGATGAATTTGGTATAAATTTTCTGAAAAGCCGAAAGTTTTAATTTTACCAAAAATAAAATCCAAAAAAACCATATACAGGTGAATGTATGTGTATATATATTATAATTCAAAATGACAATAATTTATAAACCGTCTATTTTATTTTCTTGATTCTTAATTTCGAAATTCATATAAAAGTCGTATATTTTATTATTTTTAGGTTTATGATACCAAAAGCACAAATAATTTTTTCTAAATTTAAAGATTTTTGTATATAATTTTGAATGTTAAGTAGTGTTATACCTCAAATATTTTTAGTACAAATACAATATTTCGGCTTGTTTTATATAAGTATAATTTTAGGCCTAAGTAGAAAAACAAAAGACAAAAACCGAAACCCAAACAGAACTCAAATAGGTTTTAAAAAAATCAAAACAAAAAAAAACAGAACCCTAACACGTTTAAAAGCCAAAAACCAAAATTTGTAGTTTTGATTTTGGACTAAGAAAAACTAACCCATTTAGTTTTCTTAATGCCCTTAAAAAACCAATATGTTCATCAAAAATATTAAATAAGTCTCCTTCAATATATGAAAAAATTATACTTTGCTTATATTCTTAAATATAATTTTTGATATGTAACATTTCAAACTCCCATATCCTAAAGAAAGTTTCAAAGCATTTTCATAAATGTCATAAGCAAGAGTTGATTACGTAGTTCATATGATTTTCAGAATGGACAAACCGAATTCAAATCGGTTTGGATTCCGTTTATAACCGAACAACCCGAATTAAACCGTTCTCAACCGTATTCAGTCAAAATGGCCTTTTTCCCTATTTTTGTTTCCTGTTTCCATAGACATTATCAAATACTGAACAATCTGCATAACACACAATGATCAATAATACATTTCGCTATTTACAAAGAGCCACTTATTAAGCATTATAAGCTGTTTGGATAATCACAAGTGCTTAATGTGTTTTGATAATAGGTTGCTTGGATAACCAACTCAACGTACAAGTGCAAAACAACTCAGTTCATTCACTTTTCACGAGAGGTAAGCATCAAAACCCGTTTTATTCAGTTCAAATCAGTAGGATAAACACTAAAACGACTATAGAAACTTGTAGATCGTGTTAAGAGGAAGAAACCAAGCTTTGAATCATCAAAAACGACCAAAATTGAGCTCAAAGGAGCTGATTTCGTGACAGTCCCTGTGCAGGTGCGTTTTCCTCTTTGCAGCTGAGTTTCCAGCTAGTTTTTGACCTCTAAAACCCCTAGGACTTGCACCAAATCGACTTAGGAACCTAATGGACATGTGAGATTGATGTTTGGGTCAGTTGGGAATCGAATTGGAGCTGAATAATGGCAAGAATCGTGTTCAAATGGGGCTGTTTGTGTTGCTTTGCTGTTCCGACGAACAGCCATGTTCCCAGCTGGTTTTGGACCCTCTAACGCCTTAGTATTTTCACCAATTTTGTCTAGGAACTCAAGAAACATTAGGGGTTAAATATTGGAAGGGTTGGGGATCGATTTGGGGCTGTGCACAGCATTTTCGAAGACATGAAGTGGTTGTGCTAGGGGCTGGGTATCTTGGCAGATTCTGCCCAGCCTGTTCTTTTGTGTTTTTAACATAGCAAACGTTCAAGTTAACTTACGAAACTTTCCAGCCTACTAACTCAATATGTTAGGAACAACTTTCATTTAGACAAGTTTCATTGGTTCGGACTTTAAATGGGTCAAAATAGTGTCCAAATCAGAAGGTACTGAATGGAGCACTGATTTTATACCAGCTGCTTGGACCCTCATTTGGACGAATTAGAAGGCGTATAAATAATGGATAGAAAGCTAACATCCCGAACTTGATCATGAAGCTTTAGTTTGCTCGATTTGGAGTTCCATTGATCAAGTTATGACCTGTTGAAGTCGGGACAACCTACTTCCCGATTTCCAGATTTTGGGTCAGTTTAAGAAATCTTAGGTTTTGACATGTTTTGCAAGCTACTAGCTATGTGGTATGTCTTTATGCATAATTTCAAACAAAAATAACTATATGAACATTCATCTATGGTGGTTTAGATTCTTGTTAACTTTGTTTAAGTTAGGTGATTAAGTGTTAACCGATTTTTTTGGAACCATGGATATTAAGATTTTACTAACACCAAGACTTTCTAAACTCTTTTAACCCATAACATATGTTTTAACAATCAAGCGGGATTAAAACACTTGGGTTTTATTAAGAAAAACCATGGGTTATGATGTTAATATCGACAAGGGTATAAGTGGTTAACTAAGTGCTAACCAAATGCTAAGGCCATCGATATTAACTTGTGAACTTCTAAACTAATAAATTAAGTTTACTTAGTAATTCGCATCGAGTTAATGACATGATAAGTAGCCATGAGATTTCAAAGAATTAAAGAACGAGATGAGAACTATGGGAATTCAAGAGAAATGACTAAGTATGGGATATTGACATTAGGATGCCAACATCCAATACTTAAAGTTTTTCATCAAGATTGACCATCAATGAAGTGTTCAAATGAATAAATTAGTTGATAGTCAATCTCAAGAAAGAACAAGAATCAAGTTGGGAAACAAAGAACTATCAAAGGACTTGGAATTGATCTAAATTTGGTTAACTCAAGTTCTAACACGTTTAACTTGTATTTTTCATAAGAATAACTTATGTTTTTAATAAAATAGAATGACTTTAATTAATAGCTAATTGTTATATTTTATAAACGTCATTGGTTTTGTTTAAAGTTTATAT